>CANTUR010000041.1:1200000-1525000 GCA_947683625.1 Mallotus nudiflorus | reverse complement strand
TGGTGGTGGTGGTGGTGATGATGCTGATGCTGATGATGATGATGGCAACGACTATGGTCATGGTTGTGGTGGTGATAATAATGTTTGGCGGAGGTGGATATCATAGGCCAATTGGAACAAGCCATGGATATTATGAAGATTCCAATTATTCAAATGATATTCCTTCATTTTTTGGTCCATCTGTTTATGCAAATATTCCATCCAATTTTGCACCATGACAACATGAATTTGGATACGAAATCAGTGGAGGTGAAAGTAGTTCTACTTCGACTACTGTAAATCAAGACTATGGGTTTAGTCATTACATGAATCTATTTGATCCTATATGATATTATGGAATACCCTTTGATAATTGGAATCAGAAAGACCAACACCAAAGTTATCCAAGTAGATTTGAGAATCAGGTGAATATTTCTCAAAATTCTCCAAGTAATTTGCCTGAATTTCAAAGCCATTCTACTACATTCAACAAAGGGAGTTCATTTTTTTAACTTATTCCTATCTTAAATGAACAACCAAAATGTTGATGATTATAATGCTGGGTCTGGTAGTCAAGATCCTCCACGCTACTCTTTTTGGTAGTGATTTCTATTATTATTGTATTTGTCAAAAAGTTTGTAATAATATCATATTAATGTAATATAGTTACATATATATTAAAACTTTAAAGTACTATCTTTTTTTCAATTTTTTTATTACAATAAATAATAATTTTTATATTATATTTTTTTTCAAATGTATATTTTTTAGTGCAATTATATATTGTTTAAGTAATTGTTAACTTATTTTATTAGATGTAAAAGTTTATTTTGCATTTTTTTAATAATATGGTATATTTTATTAATTATATTACATTATTCACGACAGCGCCAAATGATACAGTCTGATATCGTTACACCATTACCGATACGTTAATTTAAATCCATGATTCAGATCACCTTCCCAACAGCATTCTGACTTATTATCATGATCCACCACTACATTGTGTAGCTTTAGCGTTATTAAGACTCCGGGGGAGAAAATCCTCAAACTGGGGCAACATTCCAGCGTCACTTCCTGTAAAGAGGGAAATTTGAAGGCATAATGAGCCAAGCAGAAGCTTGTAAGCTTGTCAGATTTGGCAATTGAATAAGTTCTAAGTTTCTCATTTTACTGAAAACAATCTCATCTATTGTGATGTCCTCTTCACCTCATGCTATTTCAATCAACACATCACAAGATTCTACACTCAGCTATAGAAGTTGCACCATATGTTTGGCCACTGATGGTGTGACCAAGTTCGTCAATCCACTGCATTGAAATATCTTGAGAGTCGTCAGATATTGGAACGAAGTAGAAGAAGATGGTATTGCTAAATCCTTCAACTTGCTGCAAAACCTCACTTCCAGGCTGTCAAGATATTGAAATACTGTGCTCTGCAGCTGAAAGATAGTCTTCCAAACATCCCTCAAATCATCATCAAGGCCTTCTAGCATTAGAGCTCTTCCCTGGGAGCATCATCATCATATTTAAGGCACTATAGTCATCAATCCAAGGGCCACATATGAGAAGCTTCTGTAGATTGGGTAACCTTTGAAGTAAAGCCAAGAGATAAAAAGTCGATTTCTGAGAGAAGGATCGAAACTTAACAACTTTTACTTTGGGGAAGAACTGTTGGGGGAAATTGACATTGTAGTATTTTTTGGGTTGACTGCCTGTCTAACGATAACTCTTCCAACTCTTCCAAATTGGAAAGTGCCTAACCAAAAAAAAGAAAAAAAAGAGTAATTATTAAATTTTATGCTTAACTAATGACCATTGGTGTCAAAACTGAATGGAACTAAAACTTAATATTTGGTGATAATATTAAAATTTATATTATTTTTTTAAATAAAAAGTTGGAGTTTATAAATTAGGAAACACATCTAAATATCTCAATTAGATTGACACACTTTTAACGATTGTATCATATTTCTATCATCCAATAAATTAAACAAATAAGTAAAAAAAGAAACGCTCATACAAAGGGAAAATCACAGACAAAAGCCTCTAAAAGAAACTAATCAAACAAATCTATACAAAGGCTGTTTACTAAAGTCATCATAAATTGCTGAATAATATTAAATTAAAATTAAAATATTGAAGTCCAGTAAATTAAAAATTTAGCTAATTATTTAATAATATTATATATTAAATATTGAAGTAAATATATTTTTTCTTATCTCGTGAAATTATATATTAAATAATTAATTACTTACACTTTATTTATTGAAATCAAATCTAATATTTAATTATTGTAATTGAATTATATATTAAATTGTTAAAAACTTTTGTTTTTACTTTAATTAGAAAATAATTATATTGCCCCATTGTAGACAAAAAATTTGTAAAATGTAAATACAAATTTTGAATTTCACATATTTCCTCATTTGTATCTTTTAGATATAGTAATAGACAATAAATATTATTATTATTAAGAAATCAAATCAGAGAGGAGGACATCAGAAATAAAACTGGGAAGAGGGGGGGGGGTGGGGGGGGGGGGGGGGGGGGGGGGTGGGGGGGGTGGTGGCGGGGGGCGGGTGCAATTTGTGTTATTATTATCAGAAACAAAACACAAATTAACATGTGATAACTCAGATAACAACCTAAGACAATCAGCAAGAACAAGACCAAATGGAGAATCATGTTGATCTTTCTGCTTAATAGCATTATAAACCACCAGCGAATCTATCTCGACCAATATCGGAGACCACAAATTACGTTTTATCCAGCTCAAGGCCTCATGAACACCCAAAACTTCGGCAAGATAAGCATCAGAAAACCTAACATAGGGCAGACTTTGAGGCTATGAACCCACCAAAATCATCACTTAAAACCAGACCAACTCCCATATGATGAAGAGAATCAAACAGGGCATCATCAACATTTAACTTTCTAAAGTCTGTAGGGCACTACACTGCTCCTGAATTATATGAGAAAACGAAAAGGCTGTTTGGAATGAGCCTGCTCCCACTAGAACAGATAAGAACCTGCAAAATTAATCACTTGCCTAGGTGAAAACAATTTGCTATTCCAAATTAAATCATTTTGTGCTCGCCAGATGGACCAACAAATCATGAATACCATTGCAAGATCATCCTTACTCAGTTGCTGAATTAAGGAAGAAAGCCACTCAATAAAAAGATGAGGCCGAAATATCAAGGAGAAGCAAGCATGATAGATGAGGCAAAAGGATAGCTAATAAAGGTGTGAAAATAATTTTCATCAGATCGACAACATAAGCAACACTGAGAACCCACCTCAACCTGACGACTCCTCAATAAATCCAGAGTGGGAAGGCAAAAGGAAGTAGCTCTGCACATCATATGCTTCACCTTTAAAGTTACTCTGGCACCCTATAATTTTTGCCACCAGGGCATAGAGTCATTTGCAAAATGAGAGATGACATCAGAAGCACACATTCTATAACAGCTATGCACTGAATATATTCCCTTCTTTTCAGGTTTTCAGTAAAAACAATTCTGAGAGGACTGCAAACTTAAAGGGACTTGATAAATTAAAAACTGATCTGTAGTATTAAACAAGTCACCAATAATATCTTGATCCCATTTTCTAGAACTAGGGATCATCAACTAATCAACTGTAATATGGCACAGAGAATCATCGAGAACATATAAAACACAAGCCTGAGAACCAATTAACCACAGATCGCCCCAGACAGAAGTTGATTCTTTTGAACCAATACGGATCCTACAACCTTTATGAATAAGATCCTGAGTAGCTAAGACACTTCTCCAAATGTAACTCGGATTACTACCTAAAGAAGCTTATAGAAATGAACGCTTAGGAAAGTAACGAGCTTTAAAAAACTTTGGAGACTAAAGCTGTAGGATTGGAAATAAATTTCCATGCTTGCTTACCCAACAGAGTTAAATTCACGTTATGTAACTTTCGAAACCCATTCCACCTTTACTCTTCGGCACACAGAGATAGTCCTAACTTTTCTAAACAATTCCCTTTGAAGCACTACCATTTGAACACCACCAAAAGGAGTTCATCATATTCTCAAGATCAGCACAAAGGTTAAGAGGGAGAAGGAAAACACTCATGGTATAGTTTGGGAAAGCCTGTGCAACTGTCTTAAGGAGAATTTCCTTACCCGCCTAGATAAAAACTTCCTCTTCCAGCCATGAATTCTTTGCCAAATCTTGTCTTTGATGAAAGAAAAAATAGCCTTATTATTTTTGCCAATGAGGGAAGGAAGACCAAGATAGTAGTCATGCCCACCATCATTATGAATACCCAACTGAAGCTGCATAGAAGATTTCTGATAAGCAGAGACATTCTTACTAAAAAAATAGAGAAGACTTTGACAAGTTAATTGCTTGACCTGAAGCACTTTCATAATCATAAAGAATTAGCTGAATAACTCGACAATCCTCATGATTACCCTTGAAAAAGAATAAGCTATCAACAAAAAAGAGATGAGAAATCATAGGTGCTCCTCTAGCAAATTTAAGACCATGCAGAATCCCAGAAGAAATTTTATGATGAATAAGCATGGATAAACCTTCAGCACAAATAATGAATAAGTACGGAGACAATGGATCACCTCGTCGAAGACCCTGCTGAGGTAAGATAGGACCTAGATTATCTCCTTCATATAAAACATGATAACGAACCGTAGACACACACATAAGGATCAAATTAATCCATCCTATTAGCAAACCTCATTCTACTCATTATAGCATGCAGGAAATTCCACTCAAGCCCATCATAGGCTTTAATAATATCAATTTTTAGTGTGGCAAACCCATTTTTACCCTGCGATTTCCTCTTCATAAAATGAAGTGACTCAAAAGCGACCATGATATTATCAGAAATCAATCTTCCAGGAACAAAGCACACTGAGATTTCGAAATGGGAGCAGGCAGAATAAGCTTCAAGCGATTAACAAGCATTTTTGTAACAATTTTATAGAGAACGTTGCACAAAGTAACGGGGCAAAAATCACTCATCATTTCAGGATTAGCTTTCTTCGGGATTAGAACAATAGAAGTAACATTTAAATCTAGAGGAAGACTATAATTTTGCACATACTCAAGACAAACCTTAGTAACATCCTCACCAATAATGTCCCAACATTTTTGAAAAAAACCAGGATTCATACCATCGAGTCTAGGAGATTTATCTGGGTGCATCGGAAACAAAGCATTTTAACCTCCTGAGCTGAAAAAGGAGCTAAAAGAGCCTTATTTTGCTCATCAGAAATACTATGGGGAACCACATCAATAACAACATCCATATTTCCACCAGAGGAAGTAAAAAGATCATTCAAATAAAGCATCATAAGATCCTCCAATCTATTACCCCAAGCATACCAGTTACTCATTTCATCCTTCAGACGATCCATTTTATTTTTCCTTCTACGAGAAGAAGCAGAAGAATGAAAGTATTTGGTGTTTGAGTCCCCTTCTTTTAACCAATTTAACTTGGCCCTTTGTTTCCCAAAAGTTTCACATTGAGCAAGAGCCTCAAAATAATTCAGTTTAGCGTCATTATAAGCCGCTACAAAAGAAGAATTAAACAACCCATGTAATCGAGTCATTTGCTATTTACATTTATTTTGGAGCGAAGCTCAACTTAAAGACTCCCACCCCAATGAGTTAGATCTATAGCGTAGCAAGCAATACGGATAGGAACAGATGATGAACTATCAGCCCTCCAACTAGAGTGAACAATCAACTTACATCGATATTCCGAAGCCACCAATTTTCAAATCAGAAATGACGCACATTCTGTTTCAATTGAAACTGCACAGGAGAATGAAAAGTGGCATGTGATTAATAAGAAAAAACACCAAGTGATACAAACCTTACCTATAACACAGATAGAACGTGCATCCAACTTTGAATATTAGCCCAAGGATCATCAAGGATAGTTGTGTTGATGGAGCTAAACCCCTTGCTTATTAAAGTGAAGCAAGATAGTTAGCTATTATAAGATAAACAATCACACAATTCTAAGTTTAATATAACCTAGCAATTGTAATGAAAGATAGAAGTGAAACAATTTAAGTAAACTTGCAAAGTTTCAAAAGAACACAGTTTAAGGAAAAACCTCACTTTTAATATTTCAATGCTTCAATTCGTATGTCATAGGATTACCCCTTATATAGGCATGTAAACAACCTAATCCTTGAAGGAAAAGGTTCTATTCCTTATTCCCAAAGATACCTATATAGGAAAATCCTTAATTAAGGAGATTTCCTTCAAAATATGATAACTAATGACAACTTATCTTTGAAAAGTAAAAAATGACAACTCATTACAATTCATGACAACTAAGCAAAATGACAACTCATGACAACTAAGCATTGAAGCATGCCATGTCACATGTTGACCATTGACTATTGACTTTGACTTGTTGACTATTTGACTTTGACTTTGACTTGTAATGTTCTTGAATCTTCTCACATCTTCTTGAATCTTCCTTATTAACTCCAAAACAAGAATAACTCCAAAATTTATCCATATCAAACTAATTAATTTCAAAATAGGAAATTAAGCTAATTAGCTTGAATTCTTCATATTTAGGCACCTTTTGATCCCTTTTAGGGTTCTTATTATTCCCTCCCTCTTGAAGATGATTCGCCCTCAAATCATAGCCATCTTCTAGAGTTGATAAATTTGCAAATCCTCCAGGGTCAAACAGAAACTTCTTGGTTGAAAACTTTATCTTCACAATATGTATTGCAACACTTGTTTTATGGATGAAGTATGCCACCATGATAAACCTGTTTAAAACAACAAAACTAGGCAATTGATGAAGAATTTGGTTAGTGATAAATAAAACATCCTTGTACATAGGTACAAGTATAGGTTGGCTCATATCACTTATTTTTGTACAATCATTTATTTTCTTTTCACTTATGACTGGCTTGTTTTCTCTCATAAAGTGTTTCCCATTTTCCTCACTTTTCTCACTCAACTCATTTGTAGCACTTGGCTCACTTTTTCCTTTTCTCTCAACTTCATAGGTTTCCCTCCCCAAAGCATTCCTTAATAAAGATGGAAACTCTTCACTTTGTTGATTAGTGCATATGTCTTCAATAATTGCCTTTGGTGGTGAAGTTTCAATTTGGCACTCTTCCTCATTGCCCTTTTTCTCAACTAGTTGCTCAACCAATTCACTGACTTCAACACCTTCACTTTCCTTGGATTCACACACCATTATTGTCTCTTCACAAATACTCACTTTCTTTTCATACTCCAAAGCTAGTTTAATTACAACCTTCAAAGAAATAGAAGATTCTAATTGCACTTCTTTCTTCTATCTCTTACCAATCTCGCACTTAAGCCCATTGATGAATTTTGCAACTTTCCTCCTTTCAAATTCACCTACATCACTTGCAATTATAAACAACTTAAACTTTTTAATATAATCATTAACACATAATTCATCACCTTGTTTAAGCTGTTGTAATTTAAGATGAAATTTATCCCTAGCTTCAGAAGGAATAAAATGTCTAGTCATTAACCTCTTCATTATCTTCCAATTTTTAATCTCACTAAGCCCATTCATGCTCCATGATGCCCTCAAATCTTCCCACTATATAGCAGCATCACCCAAAAATTTACAAGAAGCAACTTTACACTTTTGGAAATCACTTAATTCAAAAGAGTCAAATATCTCCTCTATTTGTTGCATCCATTCCAAATAAACATAAGTATCATCCCCACCAAGAAAATAAGGCACGTCCATAATAACCACACACAAAGATAATTTAGAAAAAAATAGAAAAGAAACCCTCACAAAACACTCCCTTACGTGTTTACACTCAAGGATGTGAATGCTCTCGTGTTTCACTAATTTTTTTTTAAATTATGAAGAATTGAGAAGAAGAAAAGAATAGATAATACATGAAAATTAAAGGATACGTAACCAAACCTTGAAGCTTAGCTTTGATACCAAACTGATACGAACCCTACCTATAACAGAGATAGAACGCGCATCCAACTTTGAATATTAGCCCAAGGATCATCAAGGATAGTTGTGTTGATGGAGCTAAACCCCTTGCTTATTAAGTGAAGCAAGATACTTAGCTATTATAAGATGAACAATCACACAATTCTAAGTTTAATATAACCTAGCAATTGTAATGAAAGGTAGAAGTGAAACAATTCAAGTAAACTTGCAAAGTTTCAAAAGAACAAAGTTTAAGGAAAAACCTCACTTTTAATATTTCAATGCTTCAATTCGTATGTCATAGGGTTAGCCCTTATATAGGCATGTAAAAAATCTAATCCTTGAAGGAAAAGGTTTTATTCCTTATTCCCAAAGATACCTACATAGGAAAATCCTTAATTAAGGAGATTTCCTTCAAAATAGGACAACTAATGACAACTCATCTTTGAAAAGTCAAAATTGACAACTCATTACAATTCATGACAACTAAGCAAAATGACAACTCATGACAACTAAGCATTGAAGCATGCCATGTCACATGCCATGTCATATGTTGATCATTGACCCTTGACTTTGACTTGTTGACTATTTGACTTTGACTTTGACTTGGAATATTCTTGAATCTTCTCACATCTTCTAGAATCTTCTTGAATCTTCCTTATTAACTCCAAAATTTACCCATATCAAGCTAATTAATTTCAAAATAGGTAATTAAGCTAATTAGCTTGAATTCTTCATATTTAGGCACCTTTTGATCCCTTTTAGGGTTCATATTACCAAGGTTGAAAACCTTAGCTTCCAAAAAATGAGAGAGCCAATCTGAGTTAGCTAAGGCATGATCAAGCTTTTCAAGAATACCATGATCTGACCTGGAACCTTTACTCCATGTAAAATAACCACCAACCATGGTAACCTCTGCAAGATGACAATCTTAAACAGCTCTACGGAAGCCATATTATTTTTAAAAATTAAGTAATATTAAAAATTCTAAACTATTATGGAACTGTATTTCTATCTATTTTTAAGAGAAAGTTTGCCTATACTATGTAAACCATTAATATATGCAAAAATTTGACCTTCTTATTGATAATAAAAAAAGCATTTATGTCTTAAATTATTTAAATATTGACTGAAAATTTAAAAGCTACTCAAATTTAAAAATTTGAATAATATAAAGGACAATGTGTCCATTTATAAAATTTTGAGTAACATTATAACAAGTAAATGTGTCTAAGATATTTATCAAATACATTTTTACTAATACAATTTATCAGCTTTGACTGTTAACATTATAACAACAAGTAAATGTGTCTAAGATATTTTAATTTTTTTTCTATATTTTTTAGATAATTTAATATTTTTTTAAATATAAAAGAAAAGTAATTAAAATCTAGTAATGTTGATAAATTGTTGATATTGAAACTTTTTCACCAATTATCCTCGGAAAAAATGTTGTACTAGAGTTTTAGTATGGTGTCATCTTTTAATTATAAACTCTCAAAGCATGATATGATACAAGTTATTAATTACTCTTATTGTTTTATTCAAATTAATCGTAATATTGTTTTGCATGTTTTTGTGTGTGGTGTTTTTGCAATTGAAATATATGAGATAGGAATTAATTAATATACTAACCTCAGAGCTTAAAAACGGTGTTTTGTTGATATGAAACTCATCCTTGGCCAAATACTTCTTCTACTGATGGGAAGTCACTTACCTTCAACCTTTTAAATGATATGTCCATTATTTATCTATTTTAGAGTTGAATTTTAATAAATTTTAAATACAGAATAAATTAATTTAAGTAATTTTGGATTTAGTTAGGAGATTTTTATGAATTAGTATTTAATTAGGATTATTGTTATTTATTATATATTTAGAAAATTTTATTTAAGTTTTAATTAATTTTTGTGTTTGGACTCCATAATATAAAAGGTGTAGATATGTTTTTACATAGCATGACATGCATATGCCTTGTGATGAAGAAAAAATTGAAGGAAGCTATGTACAAGCCATGAAGAAGCCAATTGCACTTGAGTATCAACATAGCCATGTCATGATATGCATATGCCGTGTGGGTGAAGATTTCTGACCCAGAATGATACATGGCTAATAAGCTTGCATGTGTTAGAAGCCATGCTATATACTGAGTAAATCCACAGATTTATTTGAATGAAGCACAATCATGTTTTAAAACCGTGTCACAAAGGTAGAAATTTCCTATTTTGAAAATAAGAAGGAATTAGAAATAAAAAAGAATTGTTTTCAGTAGCCGAGCACTATATAAGGAATAAATGCCTTTTTAAAAAGGAGAGGAGTCACAAAGATAAGGAGGCAGCTAGATAGAAATCAACAAAGATGAATAGTTTATTTTATTTTATTTTCTATTTTCATTGTCTTGTTTCCTTAATTTTGATTGTGGATTTCATCATAGCTATGTGTGGCTAAGTTTTCTTTTAGAATCTTGGTTAGGAGTAGCTATTCTATAACATGATTTGAACACAAATTTTTATATTTGATTTGAATTTTAGTTAATTCTTTGTGTTGCTGTATTTATCTTATTATCATTCCAGCCTTATTTTATTACATGTTTATGAATGAATTCACCAATGAAAGTTAGGGGAATTCATTAGCTTAAGACACTTAAAACTTAGATCACTCGACCATGAGAGTAGGTGAGCATTTTGGGGAGTCATGAAAGTAGATTATGGTGACAAATTAATTGCTAAAAATCTTAATAAGCTTGGATTAAATTATTAATCACAAGAGTATGTTAGATTTTATTCCCTGCTTGCTTAATTGAACTTAAGAGAGTCTTTAAGTATTCTAGAGCAATAACCCTTAATTAAATTCAAAGTTTTTTTACTTAATAATGTGTTCATGATTGGATTAGAATAGTGAAACTAAACCTAGGCTCTATGTTTACAAATATTTGATTTTTCCCTTTAAGTTTCTACTATTTAAATTTTCAATGCTACTAAATTAATCGATTTACTAGCTGAGATCATAAGTAAAAGTTATTAGTAATCAATATACAGTCCTTAAAAGAATAATATCTTTCTACTACAACCACAACCGTGTGCTTGCGGGTTTAAATGTAACAAGTTTTTGGCACCATTACCGAGGACTGATAATATTAATATTAATTTAATTCTTACTTTTTGTAGACTAGTATTCTTTTTTAGTTTTTAATTTAATTTGCTAATCAATTTTTCAGGCAACTTTTGCTGGTTTATGAACACTCGATAAAAAAGGATGAACTTATAAAAGATCAACCCTGAAGTCAAGAAATCATGCAAGAAAAATCGAAAGGAAAAGCATTAGAAAGACAAGCAAAAGATGGCTAAAGATCAAGCACCACCACAACTGGGTAAGAATTACAACCTCAAAGAGTACATAATGCCAAATATAGGAGATAACGATAACAATATTTTCATGCCAAATGTCGATGCTAACACGTTTGAGATTAAACCAGCAATTATCCAGATGATCTCATAATTTTAGTTTAGAGGTCTCCTAAGTGAGGATCCTAATGCTCTACTAACTCAATTTTTGGAGATTTGTGATACATTCAAGAAGAATGGGGTTAGTCCTAATGTAATAAAGCTTAGGTTATTCTCTTTCTCTTTAAGGGATAAAGCTGAGTTATGGCTGCACTCGTTAGCCCCATAGTCAATCACTTTATAGGATACGCGGTCCAGGACATTCTGGGGCAAGTATTTCCCATTGGGCAAAACAATGAAGTTCAGATAGGAGATTACAAGTTTCACCTAACATGGTGGTGAATCTCTTTATAAGGCTTGGGAACATTTTAAGGATTTATAAAGACAATGTCCTTACCATGGAGTTTCATAATGGTTACTCATTCAAACTTTCTACCAAGGCCTGGTGGAGCCAATGAAGATCACTATGGATGCAATTACCCAAGGCTCATTCATGAGTAAGACACCTGATAATGCCTATAATCTTCTTAAAACTATGGCATACAACAACTACCAATGACATAATGAGAGAAGCGCACCAAAGAAAGTGCCAAAAATGCATAAAGTGGATAGTTGGAATCTCCTTAATGCATAGATTGATTTACTTACCAAGAAATTGGAGGCTTCCATTAAAGTCTCTAATCCTATGGCTGTCTATTCCTGTGAGAATTATAGAGGAGGACATTCAACCCTAGAGTGTCAGGGAGGTTTTTCTCAAGATTCCTTTATTGAGTAGTTAAATGCACTTAATAATTTCCAAAGGAATTAAGGGAATCCTTACTTGAACACCTATAACCTAGGTTGGCGAAACCATCCAAACTTCTCATGGTTTAACCAAGGAGGGTTATCAAATACTTATTAAAGGTTTAAACCACCACATACTAGATTTCAGCAGAAGAATACCTTCCCTCAACAAAGTGAACCAAAGTCTAACCTTGAAGTGATGATGGAGAAATTCATAAAAGATCAAAAGAGGTACTAAAAAGACTAGGAGGAGTAGAAGGAAGCAATAAAGAATCTGATATCTTAAGTGAAATAACTTTTACCCACAACAATATGTTAGAAAACTAAATTGCATCATAAGCTTCAAGTTCAAGGTAGAGTGGAATGTTTCCTAGTCAACCTCAAAATCCTAAAGAACAAGTTATGGTGGTCACACTCAAAAGCAAAAAGGAATTACCTCCAATAGAGACCAAGAACAATGTTGCAGAAATCATTCATGATACCCAAGAGGAGAAGACTAAACATTCACAAAAAAAGGATGAGGAGAAGAAGGACTCACCACCTTTGGTACTGCAACTGCTATTTCCATAAAGGTAATAGAAATCCAAGTTAGACAGGCAATTTGAGAAATTTATGAAGTCATTCCAGTAGCTCAAACTAAATATACCTCTCGTGGATGTGATTAATACCATGCCTGTATACTCTAAATTCTTAAAAGACATCATCTCACATAAGAGACAATGGGAGGATCATGAAACCACTCATATCAATGAGGAATGCAGTGCTATTATTTAAAATAAGCTTCCCCAAAAGCTTAAAGATCCAAGGAGTATCATTATCCCTTGTACTATTGGAAATGAATTTATAACTAAATCTTTATATGACCTTAGTGAAAGTGTAAGTATAATTCCTCTTTCCTTTTGCAGATGACTCAACATCGGTGAGCCACAATCGACGATGGTGTCACTATAACTCATAGATAGATCTATCGTATATCCCTACAAAATTTTGGAAAATGTCCCTATTAAAGTTGGAAACTATTATGTACTAGGAGATTTCATCATCTTAGAAATGGAGGAGGGTTGCCACATTCCAATTATACTAGGATGACCATTCCTAGCTATAGCAGGATCAATCATAGATGTCAAGAGAGGAAATATTTTATTAGAAATTAGGGATAACAAGGTGGAGTTTGATGTTTTTAAAATGGAAAAATAGTCCCCAATGATATGATCTTCTTTTAGAGTAGATGTGATAAAAAGCTATGTACAAAAGACCTTTGAAAAGTAACTCACTCATGACCCCCTAAAAGCATGCTTGATCCATGATATTACAAAGGATGAAATTGATGAAGAGGTGAAAATGTATGAACACTACCTCAATGCAAGTCCAATATTGAATAAACATAAATCAATTATGTATGAGTGCTTTCCCCATATTATTGAAAGCCTTGGTAAGATTAAGGGGGACAGTGCACCTAAGGTGGAGCTTAAAGCTCTTCCTTCATCTTTGAGGTATGTTTTTCGTGGCCCTGACTCTACATATCTTATCATTATGAATGCTTAGTTGATTGATGAACAAGTAGACAAATCGCTTAGGAGAATTAGGCCTCATAGGAAGATCATAGGTTATACTATAGATGACTTAAAAGGGATTAGTGCTTCAATATGCATGCATATGATTCACATGGAAAATGATGCTAAACCCACCATAGATCATCAAAAAAGGTTAAACCCTAACATGAAAGAGGTAGTTATGAGAGAGATTATAAAGTTGCTTGATGTAAGGATTATCTATCCTATCTCGGATAGTCAATGGGTTAGCCCAATCCACATAGTCCCTAAAAAGGGAGGTATGACAGTAGTGAAAAATGAGAACAGTGAGTTAATCCCGACTAAGACTGTCACAGGGTGGCGTATGTGCATTGATTATGGAAAATTAAATAAGGCCACTAGGAAAGATCACTTACCTTTACCATTCATTAACTAACTTTTAGAAAGGTTAGCTAATCATTCATTCTTTTATTACTTGGATAGATATTATAGTTTCTTTCAAATTCCCATACTCCCTGATGATGAAGAAAAAACCACATTCATATGTCCTTATGGAACATATGCATATAGGAGAATGCTTTTCAGGCTGTGTAATGCACTTGCTACTTTCTAATAATACATGATGTCTATCTTTTTTTTATTTTGTTGAGGACACTATAGAGGTTTTTATGGATGATTTCTTTGTATACAGTTCTTATTTTCATGATTGTCTTAATAATCTATCTAAAGTGTTGTAGAGATGTGAAGACACTAACCTTGTGCTGAATTGGGAAAAGTGTCACTTTATGGTGACTCAAGTAGTGGTTCTCGAGCACATTATGTCTGAAAATGGCATTGAAGTCGACAGGGCAAAAATTGAAGTGATAGAGAAACTTCCACTCCTACCTCTGTTAAGGGAATATGGAGTTTTTTGGGACATGCTGGGTTCTATCGGTGCTTCATCAAAGACTTTTCCAAAATTCCCAAACCTCTGATTCATTTGCTTACTAAGGATGTCCCTTTCAAATTTTTTAATGAATGTCTTTTTGATTTCCATAGGTTGAAAGAGGCACTTATTTCAACACTTATCCTATAACCACTAGACTGGAGTCTTCCTTTCAAAATCATTTGTGATGCTTGCAATTATGTAATAGGAGTTGTCTTAGGCAACAAACAAATAAACAAGCCTATGCCATATACTATATATGCCATACTCTCAATGAAGCTCAAACAAATTATGCAACAACTAAGAAGGAACTTTTAGTAGTGGTACATGCGATGGAAAAATTTTGTTCATATTTTATAGGAAGCAAAGTGATTGTCTACATTGACCATTTAGCCCTTAATTACCTTATAGCAAAGAAGGATGCTAAACCAAGACTTATTCATTGGATCCTTCTTTTACAAGAATTTAATTGGAGATTCAAAATCATAAAGGAACCAAGAACTTAGTCATTGATCACCTCTCCCACCTTAAGCAAAGTGCAAATCTAGACTCCCTTCCAATCTCAGATGATCTTGTAGGATAATATCTCATGAGAGTCCAGTAAAGAATTCTATGGTATGCAAATTTTGTGAATTACCTAGCATGTAGTGTTCTTCCAATGGACATTAATTACCATTAAAAGAAGATATTCTTTTAGGACTCTTGGCAATACTTCTAGGATGAGCCTTATTTATATAAGAGGTATGGGGATGGATTGTTCAAAAGGTGCATTCCAAACAAAGAAATTTTAGAAGTACTCACTTATTGCCATTCACTTAAGTGTTGGGGACATGCAAGCTCTACCAAAACAGTAACAAAGGTACTTTATAGTGGATTCTATTAGTCTTCTCTTTTTAAAGATACAAGGAAATTTATACTCAGATGTGATCATTGCCAAAGGATAGGCTACATTAGTAGATGTAATCAAATGCCTCTTATAAATATTATTGAGATTGAACTATTTAATATGGGGAATTGACTTCATGGGACCTTTCCCAAGCTCCTATGGAAACAAATATATATTGGTTGGAGTTGATTAGGTGTCCAAGTGGGTGGAAGCAATTGCTTCACTAACCAATGATGCAAAAGTAGTCACTAAGTTCCTCCGGAGGAACAGGTTTATTTGCTTTGGCACACTTAGAGCTATATTTAGTGATGGCGGTTCTCACTTTTGTAATCGTTAATTTGAATATCTTTTAGCAAGATACAAGGTATAGTATAAAGTGGCTACACCATACCATCCTCAGATCAATACATTAGTGGAAATCTAAAACAAAGAATTAAAGACTATACTGGAAAAGACAGTTAATGCCTTGAGAAAGGATTAGTCCATTCGGTTGGATAATGCACTATAGGCATATCGAACTACTTTCAAAACTCCAATTAGGACTTCATCATTTTGGCTGGTTTTTAAGAAATCATGTTATCTCTTGGTTGAGTTAGAACATAAAGCATTATGGGCTACAAGATTCCTAAATTTTGATTTAGCAAAGGCTATTGCAAAAAGGCTCCTTCAGTTGAATGAACTTAAAGACTTTCACATTGATGCCTATAAGAATGCTAAAATTTACAAGGAAAGAACAAAAAAGTGGCATGATAAACATTTGTAGGAGAGAAAGTGTTAAGAAAGGGATTTAATGCTGCTATTTAACTATAGAATAAAGCTATTTCTAAGGAAACTCAAGTCTCGATGGTTTGGACCTTTCAGAATCAAGCAAGTCTTCCTTTATGGAGCAATTAAGCTTTTTAATAAGGAAAATGAAACCTTCAAAGTCAATGAGCAACATCTCAAGCCCTACTTTGTAGAGGAACCCAACTTAAAGAGTGCCTTTTGTACACTCATGGATCTAGTTTGAGCTCATCATAGAATGGTCGAGCTAAAGACCTTAAAATAGTGCTAATTAGGAGACAACCTAATCATTTTTCTTTCTTTTCTTCTTTTTAACTCTCCTTTTATTTTAGTCTTTTCTCTCCTTTATTTATTTTATTTTATTTTATTTATTAATTAACTTACTTCATTTCTTCCAAAGGATTAAGAATACAATCATCATAATGAGCCATCGGTTTGAGGAGTAAGTTTACATGATCAGACGGGGAAATACATGATCGTGTCATAGGTCATGCCCAAGTATGCTGCTTAAACTTAAAATTGATAAATTTATATGTGCACTATATTACATTTTCATACTGTGATTTCAAACTTCACATGTTATAGACTGTGTCATAGCCTCATTACATGACATATCTATAAATGTGTCACATCTTTAATTCACTTCGAGACTGTCACAAGGCATGATGATATGGTATCACTACACGGTATCACTATATTGTGTCACAAATCTACTGCTTAACATGGTTTGCATGTCATGTCATTATCTTCTGCATGTTGTGCCAACCACCCGAATATGACATCCATCATGCTGTGTTATTACCTTCTCATGCTGTGTCATTACCTTCTCATGCCATGTTAAACACCATCCATCACATGGCATTTCAACCACAACATGATGCCATTCTTATTGGGTTCCATGATGCAAACGCAGCGAAAAAATTAAAATTTTGTCACGTTCCCAAGCCAGGATCCATGTAATTCGACTAATTGATTAAATCTAGGGTTTTTAATAATCTTACCAAAATGCAGAAGAGGCAAGATTCTTTGGAAGGATGAGAGGAGGTTCACGCTGGTGACACCTTACCTCGAGCTTTTTAGCTTGGTTGTTCGGATCAAGACATCTCCAAAAGGATGCGTCCTCTATAGGTATCCACACGAACAGCCCTTCTCAAAACGAATTTGAGTGTGTGTGCTAGCAACCTCTTGACTGTCTCACAAATCAAGAACAAAAGGAAAAACTCTGTCTTTGTTTTCTAAGAGGAAAGAAAACGAATTTGGAGGCAAAAACAAGTGTGTGAAACCCTAGAGAATATAACATATTTATAGACTCCAAGTTAGGGTTTCACTTACCAATAACCTTTTGGTAATTTTCCATTTATTATATTCTGATTTTTGTTTAAAATAAATCAAAAATAATATCTTATTTATTTATTTAAAATAACATTTATCTTAAATAAATAAACAAATAAATAAATAAATAAAACACTTTAATTATTTATTTCCATAGAGTTTATTTTGGGCTTATTAAACCCATATCAGTTTTGGGCTTGTTCTAAGTGTGTGAACCTGTAGGTTCATATAACATTGGCAGTGGGCCTAAATCTCTATTTAGGCCTACAAGTCATAAGTGGCCTCTAGCAAGACATTATGACTACCCAAGTCATGTGAAGTCAATAATCCGACATAACCTAATTACAGTGAATTTTATTGTCCCTTTATCACATGATATCTTAATTGAATATAAGGCATAGAATGTCATCCTTATATAGTTCAATATTATGACTTGATTCCAAGTAGACTGAAAATGATAACTCTTTATCAATTCATTTCAGCATGGCCATGCATTTTATTCAGTCTATCTCATCAAGGGGCCTTTAGATATCTTTCTCATATTAATGAAGGATAAATTCCTTCTAAATCACTCACATTCCTCACATAACTAATTTTATATCCAACAACATTCTTTTAATCATCCGGTTAAAGACAATGTTAGAATGTGTCAAAACATAAAATAGCTATGTAGAAATCCATGATGATTTCAAGGTCAAAGGACCGAAATAAAATTACTGTGATAAGAAATACTTATGACAATAATCTATGTAGTATTCTCATAGTGGGTCAATCCAGTACATGATCTCTCATCATGTACCTATGAGTTGACTTAATATCTCATATTTATGATTAGTAAAACATAACCATCAGTCAACATCATACTAGCCTTAATACTTTAATATTCATATAATGAATAAATGGCTAGGGATAATTAGAATAGAACTCTTGTTTTAATCTAAGGGTTTTACTATCAAGTCGCATACTTGATGGCTTTAGTAAGAATTAACCATTCATGTAATTATCATAAAATCAAATGATAATATAATACCTCTTTATTAATAAAATAAGAAAGTCAATACATAATCACAAATGATTGACCTAGTGCATATCACTAACAATTCTAATACATCCATCACATGGCATTATGCCATGTCATGACCACCCTAACATGACATAGAGATGTCATGTTATCATCTCTCTATATCGTGACACACATTCACAATTCTTCCAGTATGTGACATGACATGACAATAGGGTTTGCATGCTGGGTCATGCATTAAATTGCATGGTCTCCAAGCATGGCATGGGAGGCCATGCCATTCAGATCCCCTATATCACACTACCCAACACAGTTTTCCCAAACTATGTTCCCAAAATCATGTCCCAATCCCTCTATATAAACACCCACTTCTCAAAACCTAGCCCTATTCCAATCTTTTCTTTTTACCTTTCTCTCCCAAATTTTCTCCTTTGACTCCTTCTTATTGACTTAATCACTTACTTTTCTTCCCTATTTCTTTCTTCCAAGCACCATACCTTACTCTCCACAAATGGGCAAATCCAAAGCATTTGGGAAAGCATTATCCTCGTCTAAGAAGTAGACCCGTACCGCATCTTCCCTTCCACCCTCTCACCTTTCTTGTACAAGTGTGTCACCACCCATCGCTCAAACTTCCCCATGTCACGATCAAGGGAACCCATTCGGTATGTCTCACCCCCTTCTTTGTTTTACCAATCTTGATTCTAAAAAGGCATGTGCTGCTCTATTTCCCCTTCTAGTCCACCTTGATTTCATATTATGTTAGGAGATCTTGATATTATAAGCTTGAATGCATTAGTATTAGGCATTATTAATAACTCTAAGTGGGAAGACTTTATAATAATTAAGGAGCCTATTTTTCATGAGTTATTTTTAGAGTTTTTATCAACTTTCTTATTCAACTCTAGTAACCCTATTGATTTTAATAAGAAAAATGTAGTGCTATTTCAATTAGGGGGCGACCGATTCCTTTTTTCCTTAAATGAATTTACTATGCACTGTAGTTTTTATGATGCTATGTATGTCACTAGTGGTGTGCTTAATAATGTATAATGTCTCATTGAACCAATAAAATATCATCAATTTTAGAGCAAGATTATACATGAAGGAGCCGCCCAACAAAACTATGACCCTAGGGTTAGCAAGAGCACTAATATAGCCTATCCTGAATTATGCTACTTATGGCGCCTAATAGCTAGCACTATTTATGGTCAAAGGGAGAGTACTGGGTGTGTCACACTTAGAGACTTATTTTATTCCATTGTATTATTAAAGGTATAGTGCCTCATTTGGGATATGGTTTGCTTTCTATATGGATGGTTTTTCGAGAAAAATGAAGGGAGCTTTATATGGGGGTTCATATATCAATAGCTTCGTGATTCAAAAATATAGCAGAAATTAAAACTTTTAATCACAAACCCTAACCCAGATTCAAGTAATTCGATTAATTGATTTAAAACTAGGGTTTTCAAATCTTACCATAAATGCAAAAGAGGCAAGATTTTTAGAAGGCAGAGAGGAGGTTCACTCTGGTGACACCTTACCTCAAGCTTTTGATTTTGGTAGTTTGGATAAAGACATCTTCAAAAGAATCTATCCTCTATAAGCGTCCACACGAATAACCCTTGATGAAAATGAAAACTTTTTATGCTAGCACTTCTCTTGATTTATCACAAATCAAGAATAAAAAACACTATGTCTTTTAGTTTTTCTAAGAGGAGAAAAATGAATTTTTAGTGGCTAATGATTGAGTTAGTGAAACCCTAGAGAATATAACATATTTTGTAGACCTCTAATTAGGGTTTTACTTACTAAAAATTTTTTGTGGTAATTTCTCAATTATTATTGTTCTAATTTTATTTAAAATTAAATTAGAAATAATATTCTATTTATTTAAGATAAACTTTACCTTAAATAAATAAATAAATAAACTATTTATTTATTTCCATAGAGCATATTTGGGCTTCTTAAACCCATATCCATTTTTGGGCCTGTTCTAAGTGTGTGGCCCTATAGGTTCACATGACGTTGACAATGGGTCTTAAATCTTTATTTAGGCTTACAAGTCATAAGTGGCCTCTAGCAAGACATTATGACTACCTAAGTCATGTGAAGTCAATAATTTGACATAACCTAATTTATAATAAATATTGTAATCCCTTTATATCTGACATAACCTAATTTATAATAAATATTGTAATCCCTTTGTCACATGATATCTTGATTGAATATAAGGCATAGTTTCTATCATCCTTATATAATTCAATCATATTATTTCTTGACTCTAAGTAGACTGAGAATGATAACTATTTATGAATTCACTTTAGCATGGCCATGCATTTTCCTCAATCTATCTTCTTAAGGGGCCTATATATATCTTACTTAGATTAAAGGAGGGACAAATTCCTTCTCAATCACTCACATTCCTCACATAACTCATTTTATATCCAATAACAATGTATTTAATCATCCTGTTAAAGAAAATGTTAGATTGTGTCAAAATATATAATAGTTATGTAGAAGTCCATGATGATTTCAAGGTCAAAGGACTAAATCAATACTATTATGATGAGAATTACTTATGACAATTATCTATGTAGTATTCTCATGATGGGTCAATCCAGTACATTATTTCCTAAATAAGTACCTATGAGTTGACTTAATATCTCATATTCACGATCAGTAAAACATAATCATCAATCAACATCATACTAGCCATAACATATTGTTATGACTAGGGATAATTTGAATAGAACTCATATTTAATCTAAAGGTTTTACTATCAAGTCACATACTTGATGACCCTAGTAAGAATTGACTATTCAAGTAATTATCATAACACAAAATGATAAATGAAAAATGCCTCTTTATTAAATAAAATGATAAAGTCAAAACAAGGTCATACATGATTGACTTAGTGCATATCACTAACAATCTCCCATATGCACTAGGCCCAATCTATATTAAAACTAATACCCGTGGACCTAGTATGACTCTTTTGCTTAGGCTATGGAAGAGGCTTAGTCAGTGGATCAGCAACATTATAATTTATGGGTACTCTGCAAATCTTGTCTCCTCTGTCAATAATTTCTCAAATAAGATGATAACGCTTGAGTATGTATTCGGATCTCTAATATGATCTGGGCTCCTTAGCTTGAGTTATAGCTCCATTATTATCATAATATAAGTTCACTAGATTTGATATTCTAAGAATAACACCTAGTCAAGTTATGATCTTCTTGATACAAACAACGTCCTTAGCTACTTTTGAGGTAACTATATACTCAGCTTCTATTGTAGAATCAACACTGGTGTCTCGCTTAGAACTCCTCCAGCTCACTACACCTCTATTAAAAAAAAACACATAGTCTGAGTGTGATTGAAAATCATCCTTGTCAGTTTGGAAGCTGGCATCCATGTAACCATTTACAATTAGCTCATCTTCCTTACCACTATATAGTAAAAATGCATCCTTAGTTCTTCTCAAGTGCTTAAGGATATTTTTAACTGCTATCCAGTGACTTTTTCTTGAGTCTGACTGGTATCTGCTCATTGTGCTTAAGACATATGAAACACCAGGTTGAGTACACAACATTACATACATGATAGATCCAATAGTAGAAGCATATGGAATCTTACTCATGTGGTCTCGCTCATCTTGTGTTATAGGACACTAAGTCTTACTGAGACTAACGCCATGTGACATTAGCAAGAATCCTCTCTTAGAGTCTTGCATGCTAAACCTATTCAATACCTTATCAATGTAAGTGCTATGACTTAGGCCAATAAGCCTTTTATATCTATCTCCATAGATCTTAATGCCTAATATATAAGTGGCTTTACTTAAGTATTTCATTGAAAAACAATTCCCTAGCCATGATTTAACATTTTGTAAAATAGGGATATCATTTCCAAGGAGTAGTATGTCATCAACATACAACACTAAAAACACAATTGTGCTCCTACTAACCTTCTTGTAAACACAAGGTTCATCTTCATTCTTAATGAAGCCAAACTCTTTGACTGGTTCATGAAAATGAAGATTCCAACTCTGAGATGCTTGCTTTAGTCCATAAATGGACTTTTGAAGCTTGCATACCTTTCCAGAATTCTCAAGATTGACAAAACCCTCTGACTGTGTCATGTACACATCCTCAAGTAGGTTTCCATTAAGAAACACTATTTTTACATCCATTTTCCATATCTCATAATCATAGTATGCAGCTACAACATGGAGAATTCGAATAAATTTCAACATAGCAACTGGTGAAAAGGTTTCATCATAGTCTATACTATGTGTTTGTTTGAAACCCTATACAACCAGTCTTGCCTTAAAGGTATCCACATTGCCATCTATGTCTATTTTATTTTTGAAAACCCATTTTCATCCAATAGTTTTTAAACCATCAATTAGGTTAATCAAGGTCCAAACTTGATTATCATACATGGATTGCATTTCTGATTTCATGGCTTCTAGCCATTTCTCAGAGTTAGGACTATTTATGGCCTCTTGATGGGATGTGGGCTCACTTTGATCCACAATCAACACATCATTATCATCAATTATGAGAAATCCATATCTCATTGGGATTTAATGTGTCCTACCATGCCTCCTTGGGCGTTCTGGTACTTGTGCAGGTCCAACAGTTACTTGTTGATCCATTTGCAGTTCCATACTTGGTACAATGCTATTTTGTGGGTCTTGAATTTCTTCAAGTTGGACTGTGCTCCCACTAAATCCTTTAGAAATAAATTCTCTTTCCAAAAATACACCATTTTCAACAACAAAAACTTTATTCTTAGAAGCATTGTAAAAATAATATCCTTTCATTTCTTTAGGATATCCCACAAAAAGGCATTTATCAGATTTGTGTTATAGTTTATCTGAGATTTAATGCTTCACACAAGCATCACATCCCCAAATCTTGAGAAAAGATAAACATGGAGGTTTTCTAGTCCATATCTCATATGGTGTCTTTTCAACTGCCTTTGTTGGAACTCTATTCAAAATGAATGCAGCAGTTTCTAAAGCATATCCCCAAAAAGAGATTGGAAGATTAGATTGACCTTCATTGATCGAACCATATCCAATAAAGTCCAATTTCTCTGTTCGGACACACCATTTATTTATAGTGTACCTAGAGGAGTCAATTATGAAATAATCCCACATTCTATCAGATGATCTACAAATTCTTGGCTTAAATATTCACCACCTCGATCAAATCTTAGTGTTTTAATATTTTTATGAAGTTAGTTTTGTATTTCATTCTTGAAAACTTTGAACTTTTTAAAAGATTCAGATTTATGTTTCATTAGATAGACATAGCAATATCTACTGAAATCATTAATGAAAGAGATGAAGTATTGAAATCCTCCCATAGCAGTTAAGTTTAATGGCCCATATACATCTGAATGTATAAGTCCCAATAAATCATTAGCTCTCTCACCTTTTCCAGTAAAAGGTATTTTAGTCATTTTTCTTAGTAAACAAGATTCACAAGTTTCAAATGATTCATAATCAAATGAATTCAAAAGCCCATTTTGGTGAAGCTTTGAAATGCGTTTCTCATTTATGTGGCCTAAATGACAATGCTAGAGATAGGTGGTGTTTAAATCATTAGATTTAAACTTCTTTGTATTAATGTTATATATTGACTTTTCATTAGTGTCTTCAACATTTAGGACATAAAGACTAGAAGTGTGAGGAGCAAATCCATAGAAAACGTTATCATGATAAATATTGTATTTATTATTCCTAATAATAAATTCAAATCCTTTCTTGTCCAAATAAGAAATAGAAATAATATTCCTACACATAGTAGGCACATATTAATAATTTTCTCAATTTAAAATAAGTCCACTAGGAAAAGTTAACTCATAAGTCCCTATAGCTAAAGCAACAACTCTTGCTCCATTGCCAACTCATAAGTCCACTTCGCCTCTAGCCAATGATCTACTCCTTTTTAGACCCTGCACATTAGTACAAATGTGAGATCCTAATCTAGTATCTAATACCCAAGAATTAGAAGTATATAAATTAATTTCTATAACATGAATACTTGAAGAGTTAGTCGCACTACCATCATTCTTGTTTAGATCATTCGTATATAGCTTGCAATTTCTTTTCCAATGACCTAGTTCATTGCGGAAAAAGCATATTCCCTCCTTTGGTGGCTTTGCTTGGGGTTCAGCTTTGAACTTAAGCTTAGGCTTGGGCTTGGGTTTTGGTTTTGGCTTCTGAAAGCCTTTGGTAGCCTTGCCCTTGCCCTTGCCCTTGCCCTTTCCAATGCAAAAATTTTTCATACCCTTTCCCTTATTAACCATTAGAACATCCTTGGTGGGATTCCTGATGTTCTTTTCAGTAGTTTTAAGCATCCCATGCAACTCTGAAATAGTTTTGTCCATACTATGCATATTAAAATTTATGATGAAACCATCATAAGCTTCAGGTAAAGATTGTAGAATGATATCAACAGCCAATTCTTGTTCAATCTTAAGACCAAACTTGTCCAAGTGTTCAAGATGACCTTTCATCTTTAGAACATGAGGACTGACAGAGCCATTAGCAGTCAACTTGCAGGAGAGCAATGCCCTGATGGTATTGAACCTTTCAATTCTAGCTTTCTCTTGGAATATTTCCTTGAGATGGCCTATCATAGTATATGCCTCCATTTCCATCAGTTGCTTTTGAAGCTCAAACTCCATGCATCCAAGCATGAGACAAGTGACATCAACTGAATCATTAAGATGCTTACTATAAGCATCCTTTTGTGCTCTATGAGCATTAGCAGCTGGTTCCTCTGGGATGGGTTGATCAAGGATATATTTCTTTCTTTCTTGCCTAAGAACAATTCTTAGGTTTCTGTACCAGTCAAGAAAGTTAGTCCCATTTAGCTTATCCTTCTCAAGGATCAATTGCATTAACATGGTAGGTGCAATGTTTGATGTCATTATCTATAACAAATATATATAAAGTACCTTCAATTTTATTATGAAAGAGGCATAAGAAAACTCCCACTAAATTTTCATAAATAATAAAACCCTTAAAATAATTTCAACAATTGAAATTTCTTAGTGGGCCAAGATCCATATTTCACCCTACTTTAAGTAAGCTTTGGCTTATCACTTAAAGTGTGGCTATTTAGGTAGGTAACACTTTACCAATTACATCTCACGTAATTCTTAGATAATTATAGGATATCAACTATACTGGCATATCCTATCAAATTCCCTAGGTCCAAAACCATTTTGATAACCTAGTTAAGTCTAACCAATTCAAACATATGGATATCACCATTATCCATCTTATCTTATTTAGATGGCTTTATATACAATGCTTTGGCATAACCTATATATAGCAATCCACATCTTGATAAGTGTTGATTAATGGGAGACATTTTAATGACTTAATATTAGATGAGGGTTTAGATAGTTTTTATCTTATTTAGTTATTGTCATATTACATCTCATTCATGGCACCTTATGGCATCACATGCATAACATACTAGCATAATAAGATAAACGTGACATAGCATGGCCCATAATTAAGTTGATCCTCATAAGCCAATATGAAGATCAAAGGTCAAACCTAGGTGATATTACAAATGCAAATTGAGCCTTCAATTTTGGATCTCCATATTCTATCATGGACCTCATCCTTGGGCTCCTACTTGTGATCCCCATCATGGGCCTCTAACTTGAATTTGTATTTTGGGTCTTGATTTACATTACATGTTGTAATTAAAACTATTCTACTACTATCTAATAAAATAAAATAATTACAATAAATACAATGACTAGCAAGCTATTTAAAAATTACAACCCAATAAAATAAAATAACAAAATCCAATCACATTGGTTCAAGGGCTATGCTATGCACCATGCATTTAACAATAAACATATATAGCATAATAAATCAAATTACACATTAATTTAATTATTATGATGAAAAATAAATTATATGACAAATCCATTCGGGGTAAAGGGGCAGCACCCCTGGCAGGGTCTTTGAATGAGTTATTGCTGAAAACCTTAAAATGATAATAATTTTTGTAATCAAATTATTGTCTGATTGATTTGATCAAAATAGATAATTTTCCCTTATGTTTAACATTTAAATAGCTGCCACCATAAACCATAATTTATTTATAAATCATATTATAGAATAATTAATTTGTTCTAAACAGATTTATTCTGTTTAACACTTAAATAGTTTATTCTGCATGATCTGTTTAATTCTTAAACATATCGCCCTTTCACAAAAATCTGCATACATATTCAGTTTTTCAAAAAAAAAAATACTTAAACCAAAAAATCAAAATTCTGATTATTGTTTAATCTTATTAAACAATTATAAACATTAATCAAATTAATATTTACTATTGTTTTCATACAGATTTAAGAGGACGTCACAAAAATAAAATTGTTTGGATAAAATTTTTGAAAACTCCTTTTAAAAAATGAATCACTCAAAAACATATAGTTAGAATCAAATTAACCGAATTACAAGTGGCTCTAATACCACTGTTGTGTTTCATGATTCAAAAACGAAGTGGAAATTAAAACTTTTAATCACAAACCCTAACCCGAATCCAGGTAATTCGATTAATTGATTTAAAACTAGGGTTTTCAAATCTTACCACAAATGCAGAAGAGGCAAGATTTCAAGAAGGCATAGAGGAGGTTCACTCTGGTGACACGTTACCTCGAGCTTTTGATTTTGCTAGTTTGGATCAAAATGTCTCTTAAAGAATCCATCCTCCACAAGCATCCACACGAATAACCCTTGATTAAATTGAAAACTTTGTATGCTAGCACTTCTCTTAATTTCTCACAAATTAAGAATAAAAAACACTATGTGTTTTAGTTTTTCTAAGAGGAGAAAAATGAATTTTTGGGGGCTAATGATTGAGTTAGTGAAACCCTAGAGAATATAACATATTTATAGACCTCTAATTAGGGTTTTACTTACAAAAAAACTTTTTGGTAATTTCTTAATTATTATTATTCTGATTTTATTTAAAATTAAATTAGAAATAATATTCTATTTATTTAAGATAACCTTTACCTTAAATAAATAAACTATTTATTTATTTCCACAGAGCATATTTGGGCTTCTTAAACCCGTATCCATTTTTAGGCCTGTTTTAAGCGTGTGGCCTTGTAGGTTCACATGATGTTGGCAACGAGCCTTAAATCTTTATTTAGGCCTATAAGTCATAAATGGCTTTTAGCAAGACATTATGACTACCCAAGTCATATGAAGTCAATAATCCGACATAACCTAATTTATAATAAATATTGTAATCCCTTTGTCACATGATATCTTGATTGAATATAAGGCATAGTTTCTGTCACCCTTATATAATTCAATCATATTATTTCTTGACTCCAAGTAGACTGAGAATGATAACTCTTCATCAATTCACTTTAGCATAACTATGCATTTTCCTCAATCTATCTTATCAAGGGCCCTATAGATATATTACTCAAATTAAATAAGTGACAAATTCCTTCTCAATCACTCACATTCCTCACATAACTCATTTTATATCCAACAACAATATATTTAATCATCATGTTAAAGATAATGTTAGATTGTGTCAAAATATATAATAGTTATGTAAAAATCCATGATGATTTCAATGTCAAAGGGCTAAATCAATATTATTATGATGAGAATTACTTATGAAAATTATTTATGTAGTATTCTCATGATGGGTCAATCTAGTACATTATTTCCTAAATAAGTACCTATGAGTGGACTTAATAACTCATATTCATGATCTGTAAAACACAATCATCAATCAACGTCATACTAGTCATAACATATTATTATGACTAGGGATAATTTGAATAGAACTCATATTTAATCTAACGGTTTTACAATTAAGTCATATACTTGATGAACTTATTAAGAATTGACTATTCAAGTAATTATCATAACACAAAATGATAATGAAAAATGCCTCTTTATTACATGATTAATCTAGTGCATATCACTAACAACCTTTTAATATCACTGTCATGAAAAAGATTAAGGTGGTTATAGTTAGGGACGGTTGATATGTTCTGATTCATAATCTTGTTGAGTTAGGTGTCGATAAGCCACAATAAATATGCATCTGTGCCCCTCCACCACCACAAGCTTCCCACACTACCGAACCTTCCTTATCTTCTAATCCTCCACATTTTGAGACTACTCTTCAATATCACATGGAGCTTTTGCACTGGGTTGTTGATGCTCTCTCAAGCTTATGTCAAGATCAGGGCATCTCCACGACCTGTCTTTCTTGGTTCCACCTTTACTACTGCTACCGAGGAGTTACCTGATGACACAAATATGTTAGATGACAATGGAGCTGCCCTAGATGATTATGCTCCTATGGATGATTGATTTTACTTTTAATTTATAATTATGTTTTGTGTTTCATGATTTTCTTCTTTTTCTGTTATTTTCTTTTCGGATATTATGTGTTGTTTTATTATTTTAGTTTTATGTTTCTCTTTATTAGTTTTCTACTTCTTAATCTCTTTTGGACGAACGCACAATTTCAAGGCAGTACCTTTCTCCTACTTTTCCTTTTTGATGTTCCTTTTATCTTTTATATTTTCAATTGTCATTGAGGATAATGCCATGGATAGTGTGTGTAAAGGGGGTTACTTCGATTGATTTGTTGATCTTTAAATTTTAGTTAAAAATAAATAATAATAATAATAATAATAATAATAATAATAATAATAATAATAATAATAATTATTATTATTATTATTATTATTATTATTATTATCATTTAGGGTTTATTAAATTTCAACTCATTTCCCTATTATAAGGATTTTTTTATCCTGAAAAATTTTTAAATTTGATTTTGATACTTTATCACACTTAGGAATATATTAGTGTATGAGACTGTCTCTTGATTGAATGACTGAACTATCAGATGGTTTATTAATTAAGATAGTTATAAATAGTCTTTATGTATGAAGAATTTAGTTTTTATAATCTAAGAATGATCCTGGCAATTAAAATTGTGTTTGATTTTACAAAGGATTACATTTTGAATTTCAGTTAATAAAAAACTCTCACATTATTTAAGTAGGAGCAATATTTAAATTAAAATTCTTATACGCTCTGAATATATTCCAATGCCCTAACTTAGGGTATGAGTATCCATAGGACCCACTCAATGGTATCCATGCTTAGTAATATGGGAATGGTAGGGGATTACTCAGAGTGGAAAGATTTGAATGGAGAGAAAAATAAAAATTATGAAATGGAGCGTAAAATGCATTTACAACCATATTAAGAAAAATATCAATCCTTAATTTTTTCTTTTTCATATTTATGCTCACTTATTTTTGTTTCACTATCTTCTTTAGTAAACATGTTTCGATCTTAGTGTTATCAAGATTTCATGTCTTAGAAGTTGTATGTCCTTAGTTGTGGTTTGAGTTTAATATTTTTAAAATTTGGTTTTTGCTTAAGGACAAGCAAAGCTTTAGTGTGGGCGAATTTGATATGTCTATTATTTACATATCTTAGAGTTGAATTTTAATAAATTTTAAATAAGGAATAAATTAATTTAAGTAATTTTTGGGGGGTTTAGTTAGGAAATTTTTATGAATTAGTATTTAACTAGGATTATTATTATTTATTGAATATTTGGGAAGTTTTATTTAAGTTTTAATTAGTTTTTATGTTTTATGTCTAGTGTGGGCCTTAGAATATAAAAGGTGTATATGTGTTTTTACTTAGCATGACATGCATATGCTGTGTGATAAAGAATCAAATGAAGGAAGCCATGTCCAAGCCATGCATAAGACATGAAGAAGCCAACTGCACTTGAGTATCAACATAGCCATGTCACAACATGTACATGCCATGTGAGTGAAGATTTCTGTCCTAGAATGATGCATGAATGATAAGCTTGCCCATGCTAGAAGTCATGCTATATGCTGAGTAAATTCATGGATTTATATGAATAAACCATGGTCGTGCTTTAAAAACGTGTCATGAAGGCAGAAATTTCCTATTTTGAAAATAAGAAGGAATTAGAAGTCAAAGAGGATTCTTTTCAATACCCTAGCACTATAAAAGGAAGAAACGCCTTTTTGAGAAGAGGGAGAGGAATCACATAGATAAGGAGACAGTTAGATAGAAATAAATGAAGAAAAAGAGTTTATTTTATTTTATTTTCTATTTTCATCATCATATTTCCTTGATTTTGATTATGGATTTCATTATAGCCATGTGTGGCTAAGTTTTCTTTCAAAGTCTTGGTTAGCAGTAGCTATTTCATAACATGATTTGAACACAAGTTTTTATATTTGATTGGAATTTCAGTTAATTCTTTATGTTGTTGTATTTATCTTATTATCATTCTAGGCTTGTTTGATTGCATTTTATGGATGAATTCACCAATGAGAGTTAGGGGAATTCATTAGCTTAAAACACTTAAAACTCATATCACTTGACCATGAGAGTAGGCGAGCTCTTTAGGGAGTCACGATAGTAGATTATGGAGACAAATTAATTGCTAAAAATCTTAATAAGCTTGGATTAAATTACTAATCATAAGAGTAGGTTAGATTTTAATCCCTACATGCTTAATTAAACTTAAGAGAGTCTTTATGTATTATAGAGTAATTACCCTTCACTGAATTCAAAGTTTTTTTTTACTTAATAATCTGTTCATGATTGGATTGGAATAGTGAAACTAAACTTAAGCTCTATGTTTACAAATATTTTATTTTTCTTTTTAAGTTTATTCTATTTAAATTTTAAATCTAGCTAAATTATTCAATTTACTAGTTAAGATCATAGGTAAATATCACTAATAATCAATATATAGTCCCTGAGGGAATGATATCTTTCTACTGCAACCACAACCGTGCGCTTGCATGTTTAAAATGCAACACTTAACTTGTTCAAAGAAGGCAGCTATCATATCTCAAATTTGACTATCCCTAAAAAGGTCCAATGATGAAACGAATCTCTGAGATGACTAGAGTATGCTCGTTCATAACACCTTTAAAGTGTGCAACCTTAAAACACCCAACCAACCCCACCAATGTGGAAAATTGATCATTGGGTCATTAAATTGTGCTTTGACCTTGCGAAATATGAATTATTGAAACAATGAGAGGTTTATTTCGAGAAAACACCTCTCAAAATACTTAGCTCATTAGGCCGATGCGTATTGATAATCACATTTTCAAATTAAAAATTAGACTCATTTTAATTTAATAATATCTCACTTTAGGTGCATAATTTTTCATTTTTTGCATAATAATTCATAGATTTAGCATTTAGAAAATATTATTACATTTAAATAAAATATAGACATAATCATGCATTAATTAAATAAATTAGGAGTTTTACATTTTTTGTCTAATTTTTGTATTCTTCTCACTGAGTATTTATTTTGTCTGTAAAAATTAAATGCATGAAGAAAAGTCAAAGATCAAGAAAAGTCAAAAAAAGGAACACGGGTGTGCATTGATCATGCATGACCATGTGATGTAAAACACGATTGTGCCAACATTTGGAAAGTGATACAATGCAAATATGCATACTTGTTTAGGGTATTTTAGTAGTTATTTTTATTTGATTTTAGTTATGATAGTGTGTTTTTAGTTATGCAAGTGTTATTTTTATTTCCAATTGCTTTCTAGGTTTGTTTGTATGTCTTATATGTGTTTGTAGGTCCAATTGGTTCATGGAAAATACCTTGGAGTGATTTGAATGAAATGTGAAACTTGCAAAGCAAGGGGAAGTCAATTCGAGTTTATGCCGAGTGTCATTAGTGGATCGAGTCATCATAGAGACCCTTCGTGCTGAGTCATCACCATTGGATCGAGTCGTGACTGAGAGCTTACCTTGCTGAGAATTAAGTTGTGCCAAGTCGTCACTACGTGCTGACTCATAATACAATGAGAGAGTTTGCAGACTCTAAGAGGAAATACTTCTAATTGATAACGAGAGTTACCTTTAGAGACTTTAACTTTAAATTGACAATGTGAATTTTATTTAAAGACTTTAGACTAATTTCCAATCATTATATATAAGAACATTTAATTAATCCTTATTTGACTAGCATTGTACTTCTATTTTATATTCTTTGTTAAGAACTTGTAGTAATAATTAAAATAGTTAGTATTAGAATAGTTATTTATTTTTAAATTCTTATTATCATTTTTATTTTACTTTGCCTATCCATTTAATTATCTACTCGTTAATACAAGGTTGTTCCAAATTTCTGAGTGTTTGACACCCTACTTGCTCTATACTAAGTCCTAGAGACTAGTGTATTACAATTTGACCCACTTCAAATTTTTGGCACCATTGCCGAGGAATTTGATTAATAATCTTTATTAACTTAGGGTAGAGAAAGGTTATTTTAGGTCTTATTTTAATTTTTTATTTTGTTTTTATATTATTTACTTATTATTTATTAATTTTTAATTATTCAGCTTTGAATTTGCATTTGTAGATGCTTGCTAGAAGTACTAGTGATAGTAATTTATTCATTGATCCTAAAATTGATTTAACTTTACTTGTTTTATGCAGGGAACAAAGACAAAGATTAGGGAACCAACTTAATTTAAATAGAATGGCTTAACCGGAGAGAAGGATGTTAGGTGATTTTGCGATGCCTGACATCTTGGGTAGTTTTGGCAGAATAGTGGCTCCGGCTATTGCTAATAACAATTTTGAGATCAAGCCAAGTATTATACAAATGGTACAAAATAATTAGTTTGAAGGCTTACAAGGAGAAGATCCTTATGCCCATATTTTGACTTTCCATAATGTGTGTGCAACCTTCAAAATTAATGGCATGACTAATGACGCAATAAGGCTAAGACTCTTTCCATTTTCAGTCAAGGATAAAAGCATAACTTTGGATTGCTAGTTTACCAAATGAATCAATCACAACATGGGATTAATTAAAGCAAGCATTTCTACATAAATATTTTCCACCACACAAGATGACCAAGTTTCAAAATGAGATTACCATTTTCAAACAAGTGGAAGTGAGACAATCTATTCGGCTTGGGAGAGGTTTAAGGAACTTCAAAGGCAATATCCACATCATGGTTTACCGGAATGGATGATTCCTTAAATCTTTTAAAATGAATTGACGGATGAAAATAGAAACATTGTCAATGTGGCTTCTGGTGGGAAATGGATGGATAAAATGGCTAGAGAGGCTATAACCTTACTGGAGGAACTTGCATCTTAAGGGTCCATGGGTGAGGAAACCATTATGGCTAAAGCAAAAGGAGTTTTGGAGCTTGAAAAAATTAAAATGCTAAATGCAAAGGTAGTTATGATGCTTTCAGAGTTGGTCTAGGTTATGTGTTGATGAAGAATGGTAGGGTAGTTGCTTATGCTTTGAGGCAGTTGAAGAAGTATAAACAGAATTATCCTACTCATAACCTAGAGATGGTAGCAGTGATCTTTGCTCTCAAGATCTAGAGACACTACTTGTGTGGAGTAACTTATGAGATCTTCATAGATCATAAGAGACTGAAGTACATTTTCCAGCAGAGGGATCTGAACTTGGGATAGAAGAGATGGTTGGAACTCTTGAAGGATTATGATTGTGATATTATTTATCTTCTAGGCAAGGCTAATATGGTAGCAGATGCCTTTAGTAGAAAATTCTCAGGTATTTTTAAATATTAGTGTGGAGAGGAGACATTTGATCCAAGAGTTGCACCAATTAATGGATCAAGGGTTGATGATGAAGATAAGTATATTATGAGGATTGTTGGCACAATACAGAGTCAGATCAGTATTGAGGGATTAAATCAAGGCGGCTCAAAGCCAAAATCCTATTTTGGTTGAACTTTAGGAGACTATACGAGCAGGAAAATTCACTAATTTTACACTTGATGATAAAAGGTGTTTTATGGATTAGTGGAAGACTATGTGTGCCTGAGGTGGATAAGTTGAGAGAGGAGATCTTAGGAGAAGCATATTTTGCAGCTTATAACATACATGCAGTTGCTACAAAGATGTACCACAATATTAGGGATCTGTACTGGTGGGATGGTATGAGGAAGGATGTAGCTAATTATATTGCTAAGTGCTTAACTTATCATCAGGTGAAAGCTGAACATTAAAAGCCTTCTGGGAAGCTTCAACATCTTCCTATTCCTAAGTGGAAATGAGAGAGAGTTGCTATGGATTTTGTGGTAGGGTTACCTTGTCCAAGGGATGGATATAATTCCATCTAGGTAATTATGGACAGGTTAACCAAATCAGCTCACTTCCTGAAAGTTAAAGCTACTTTTTCTATAGCTAAGTTAGCCAAGCTATATGTTAAACATATTATGTGCCTACATGGAGTACTGATGTCCATCGTATCTGATAGAGATTATATGTTCACCTCTTAATTTTAGCAAGAATGGAGAGTTGGCATCGAGATATACTGAACCATTCGAGATTTTGGAAAGAGTAGGCATGGTTGCATATTAGTTGGCTTTGCCTCTGAATTTATCATAAGTGCATCAAGTGTTCTATGTCTTGATGCTGAGGAAGTACATTTTGGACCCTTCGCACATGTTACAACCTAAGAGTGTGAAAGTAAATGAAGATCTAACGTACGAGGAGGAATCAATCACGATTGTTGATTATCAAGTTCGTTAGCTAAATTCGAAATGGATCATGATGGTCAAAGTGTTGTGGAGGAATAATAACTTAGAAGAGTACATGTGGGAGGCAAAAGCTGAGATGCGAACATCATACCCCTATCTTTTTCCTCGATGATTTCTTGTATTCCTTTCTTTTATTCTGAAAATTCGATGACGAATTTTTATGAGGGAAGACTGTTATGATCCAAAATTTTCATAAAAATTATTAAATTAAATTATGAGATATGCAATGTTAATAATTGTTTTATTAAACTATGATATTTGATTATTTGTGAAGTTAAATTAAATTCTAGTGTTATTATTTACTTTATTAAATTATGGAATTATTATTAATTTGAAATTAAAAATTTAATTTTTATTGTTGTATATTATTTAATGTTATTAATATTATTTTAGGATTAAGTAGTGTTAATTAATATATGATTATTTATTTGAGTATTATTATTTGTGTAATTGTAGTAAATTTAAATTAATTTAATTGATATATATATATATATATATATATATATATATATATATATATATATATATATATATATATATATATATAAAATGTGGTGAGGAGTATTTGGAAAAGAGATATTTTTAATTAAAAAAATATTATTTGAATTGTCCCCTTTTTGCAAACAAAAAAAAAAAAAACAAAAAGAAAAACATGAAAGTGGCAGTGGCCACTTTTCCCACTTATTCATCATCTTATTCTTTTCTTTACTTCTATCATTGATGACCAAACCACCAACCCAACTTCCACTTTCAGTCAACCTTTTCACTACACTGGTTGGTGTACCAGCTCCAGCAAGCGATGACATCACCTTCCTCTACTTCCGGTGAGCTTCCTTCTCTCTCATTCATTAGTTTCAAGTTTGGCTGAATCTTCCTTTGCTCACTGGAGATGTTTTTAGCGACGATGGTGGTCGAGCTTAGTCTTGATCTCTTCCTCTTATCTTGGGCTTTGTTTTCCCCAAGATAATTCATCCAATTAACACCAGATACAACTTCAATTTTGCATAATTATTGTTAGGTTAATTTTGTGTAAATTTTTAAATTAAGCTTAAATTATGTTGTTTCTTGTGAAATTGATTTTAGATAATTAGTGTATGAGTTATGATTTTTCCAAAAATATATTTAGATTTAATTTTTGAGATAGTTTTTGAAATTGCACTATTTCAAGCATGAACACTGTTCATGTGCACTGTTCACAGCTTGAGAAAATTTTATATTTTTAATAAATTCTTTGATATATTTCAAGCAAACTTCGTGAAGAAAATTTATTGAAATTGTGTGCCGAATTTTTATTATGAATTTTTGAATGTTCATGTAAAAAATAAAATTTTGGAGAAATTAATATAAATAAGTAATTTTTATGTTTTAATTGATATTATTGATAATTAATAGGTTTTGGATAGTTTTTGAGTGATAATTGGCATTAAAATAATTTTTATAAATTAATTCCTATTTTTAGCTAATTAATATTAATTTCTTGAAATATATTCTGATAATAATTTTAATTATTATTTTTAAGCTTAAATAAGTTTTTAGGTATTTTTATTATATAATTGAGTATTTTACATAATAATTGGTAATTTATGTTAATTAATTTTAAAAATTTGAATAACTGGTTTATTAATATTATTTAATTGTAAATTAGAATTTTATTATTTAATTTGGAAAATAAATATTTTTGATGCTTTTATTATATAAATAAGTTGATTTTGATATTTAAATGAGATTTTTATAATTTTGGTTAAAATATTTGGTACTTAGTATTTAAATGATATTTTTATAATTTTGAATGAATTAATGGTATTTATTATTAGTTTATTTATTGTGGTATTTGATTTAATTTTGATTGTTTATGTCTACATATGTATTTTGGAAGTTAGTAAATCATTTGATTTTGATTGGAATTGTTGTTAATTATTTTGTTTTAAACTATTTATGAATTAATAAAAATATAAAAGTAATTTTTAATATTATTTCCCATTTATTAGTTAATTTGTGGTAATTTTGAAATAGTATGTGAATAATAAATTTAGTTATTATTTTTTAGCTTAAATGAGTATTTTATTATTTTATGATGTTAAATAGTGACTTTAATAATTATTTGTATTTTATGCTAATTTAATTGTAAAATGGAAATTTTGTTCAATTTATGATCTTATTAGCTAATATTATGTAAAAGCTAGAATTTATTAGTTAGTTGGAAAATAAAGGTTTTTAACTTTTGCATGACATTTTGATGATTTTAGAAGTTATTATATTTTTATATAGATTTTTATGATTTTTGGGTGAATTATTTGAAATTATAATTGTTTATATATATATATATATATATATATATATATATATATATATATATTTTTGTGGATTGTTGAGGCTTAATTGGGCATTATTAGTAGTTTGGAGGCCCAACTTGAGTAGTTGAATAGAAGTGTATTTTCTATTCAGGATCGGTCCTACTTTTGTAGGAAGATGTTTGTTTTATAGAGAAAATTCTACCGAATTTCAATAAATTTTTCGTAAAACGTAACAACTGATCTGAGTCTAGTTTTGAAAATTTGGTCGAGTCAAGTCGTGTCTAGATTAAGTCATTCTTAGAAATTTTAGAGTTATTAAATTAGGAATTTTATTCTAATAATAATAATATTATTATTATTATTATTATTATTATTATTTCTTTAGCTGTATAGAGAGCTAGGCTGACCAGATTGGGCCAGTCGAACTGGAATAGCGGAGCGTAGTAGTATAGTGAGTTAATTATATATATATATATATATATATATATATATATATATATATATAGAATAAATATTGTGTGAGCATATGTGATTTAAATAATGTGAATTTAAATTTGAATTATTTATTTTAACGCTTATATTTATATTTTGTATATATTTGATATATAAAAGGTATATTGTTTGATGAATGGATGCTACTATATTTTTAATTATGCATTTCATTATTTTTAATATTTATAAGTATGATTTGGAGGATAGCAGTAGAATGTGGTATCTAAGGGGTTATACTAGGACTATGTGAGTACAAGTGCGTTAGACTTTAGGGTTTATATTATGAAATTATTTGATGTGAGACTTGATTAATTGATTATCGAGGTTTGCTGTGAGTGAGTGGTGTGATTGCGAGAGCTCAGTTAACCTAGTGTCTTGGAGCCAATCACGCCGACAGTGAGACTGCGGAGCTTGATTGACTTAGTGTCTCGGGGCCAATCTACTGCCCAAAAATGGGAAAGAGAAATATTTTGGAATTAAGTAAGCTTGTTGGCTAGTGAGGTTCAGTGATTGATGCTGTAAACTATTTAGGATTATGCTCTGATCCTCCTCCTAAGAATTTTTCTATATTTATTATTGGATTGGAAAAAAAGATTTGTGGCATGTGTATGAAATGCATGTATAACATATTATATAAATACAAATATATTATTATACTGCTGGCTAAATGCCTGTATTTTATAGTGCATGTATATATATACTAATTATTCACTCAGTGAGGTCTAACCCCCTCAATATTTTTTTAAAGACATTCTACTTTATCAAACCTCAGTAATAGACCCCTTTGCTGATCTTCTTCAGCCTCGGTTGTTTTATGTAATTTTTCTATCTAAACTTTTATTCATATCCTAGAAGCTGCAGTAGTACTCAAGTGTTATAATGTTTAGTATTATTTTTATAACAGAAATTTGTATTCAAAAGATATTGTATTGTTATATTTTGATATATGATATGAGAATTCCTTTAACATTATTTTAAGTTTTTAATTCTTTGATATTCTTCTGTCAAAGTTAGTCAAACATGTTGAATATGTTGGTTTTATAGGCATTGACAAAATTCTTTAATCTTGTGTTCCTTTAATTTCTATTTTGAAGAAATTACAAGTTGATGGTGATGGTGGGTCTATGATGTTCTATGCATTTGTGAGAAATTTGTTTCACAATATTTGGGCAAAATTCGAGGACGAATTTTCTCGACCTAAAGGAAATGATGCAGAGCAATAAGCTTTTGAATGAGTTTGCGAAAATAATGGACAACATATATAATTCATTATTGTTGTTGTTGTTGTTGTTATTATTATTATTATTGTTATTATTATTTGATTTTTATTCTTAGAATTTGACTTTCTTCTATTGTTAGGGATTTGATTTTCTACGTTAGTTAGAATTGTCTTTATTTTATTTCCTAATTAAAATTAGGATTAGTGTTGGTAGGTTTGTGCCACCCTATAGATATGTAAGCCTTAGGGTCATGTGATGCATTTTTTGTTGAATTGATTATTCAAAATTATTATTTTTCCAAATTTGGTATACTTGTGAATGAATAAATTATTAGATGTCTATTTTTCAGTATTTGTACTCAAATCAACAGGTTGTAGAAGGTTACTAGATGGTCAATCATGCGCAATTCAATGTTTTTCCCCAAAATTTATTCAGGCAATATTTAGATCTTCTAAATTTTAATTTTAATTTACTACACATTTTTATTTTTTTAAATCTTTTTTTAACACCATTTTTAAAAATCATTTGCACTTCATATACACTTTTATCTTTTTTTATAACACAATAACCTATACTAATAGCTGTGAAAACGTCTCTGTAATATTTCTCTTGTTATTGTACTTTTTTTTATCTGACTCTTTTCTCTAATTTTGCTCATGCCATCTCTAATTATTGTCTTGTTAATTTTGATTTTTTTTATACACAGTTAATGTGTTCTCATGGAAATTTGAAAAAAAAAATATGATACTTAAAAATTTTGAAAATAAGCAAAAAATAAAAAATATGTAAACACCAATTTGCATGATACAAAATACCAAGAGTGTGTATTATGGAGTTGGTATTTATTACAAATCTAATCACCAATTAGATACACAACCTTAGAGTTTTATATTTGAAAACGTAACGTTTAAAGATGAAAAATAATTTTGTTTTTGACATTTTATGCTAGTGCCTTCTTTTTGAAGAGGGAGGAATTTCATTTTCCTACAAATGGTTTAATTCAATGAATTTTTGAATGTATACTTAAAAGCTTTGCTTGCAGTTCTTATGAATACTTTTTTTCTGCAATCACATCTGCAGCTTTGTGTACCCAACTTGAAGGATCTAAAATAACCTCAGTTTGCTGTGAAAAGATATGGCATGATAACCTCTCCCCAAACTTAACGACATTGATCATCAGTGAGTGCCATAATTTGAAACATGTATTTACGACTTCAATGTTTAAAAGTTTTCTTGCAGCTTAAGAAGCTTGAGATATGAAAATGTGACTCTGTGGAAGAGATAATACATACAGAGAAATCTGTACAAGAAGAAGAGATGATGCCTAAGATCTCTTTCCTAAACTAGACATGATAATGCTTATTAATCTTCCCAATTTAATTAGATTCTGCACTGCTTGGTATCCAATTGAATTTCATTCTCTTAGGGAGTTGGAGATAGATGGTTGCAATGCCTTGATGACCTTCGTCCCTTGTGCCGCACGTACGGATACGACGGTTAGTGCAAACGAGGAACAGGTTAACACAGAGGCCAACCACAAGTTTGAAATTCAATCTCTCTTTAATGAAATGGTGGTCCCTTTCATTTGTTTGTTTATTTAATCTTTTCTTTTTTTATATTCATTTTCATTTCATGAAAAAAAAAAAAAAAGATTAACTGGAATTAGCATTTTAGGTTGGATTCTGTAACTTAGAAGAAATGCGTCTGGCCTACTTGGATAAGATGGAAAATCTATCGCACGGTCAACTTGCTCGTGATTCCTTCTGCAAACTAAAAGCATTAGGCATACAGTGTTGCTCAGAACTGTTAATAGTTTTTCCATGGAATGTCTTGCCAAGATTTCAAAAAGATTGGAGAAGTTGTACCTATTTCAATGTGATTCAGTGCAAGAGATATTTAAATTCCAAGAGTTGAATGTTGGAGAAACCAATGGTGCGGTAGCATTTAAGCTGACAGAATTGCATACATGGAATCTTGCAGAAGTGAAGTTTATATGGAGTAAGTGTACAGCTCTGAAAAATATATGTCCGGCTTCCGTAGCTAGAGATCTTTCGCAGCTGCAACGTGTATCAATCAGCAATTGTGAGGAGGTGGAGGAGATTGTTGCGAAAACTGAAGGCTTGGAATCAGATTCTAGCAGTTTTAAATTTCCTAAACTAGCCGCTTTGTCTCTTGATAGCCTGCCAAAAATAAAAAATTTCTATCCAGGCAGATATAGAGCTGAGTGGCCAAAGTTGAAACGATTGGATGTGATTAATTGCAACACTCATTACAAAGGAGCAGAAATAGAAGGCCATAGCCAACATAACTTTCCTTTCTTCTTTTTGGAAATGGTACGGTTCTCTTCTTTTTGCAGCACATTAAAAATTGAGCAAATTACATTTTTCTCCTTTAAATTTGATCTGATTTATGCTTATATTCCTCTTATTCATACTGACTTTCGTTAGCATCAGATGATTTTTTTCATTAAGTGACATATAAAAAGACTAAAATGTCCTCCCAAATAATAAAAACTATAATTAACTATAAAAGATTCCAATGATATTCACAAGATTTTTTAGTACTTTATATTTAATGTCATAAAATATATACATACCTCATTAAAAAATGCTAACAATTATATATTATATTTCAAAAAATAATTGTTTACATTAGAACCATCTAAATAATTTAAATCTATAACAAATCTAATATTACTAACAATTAAGTCTTTAAATCAATTGTTATTAACACAAAAAACAATATCAAAATTGTGACACCCCTTCCCCACCAGCACTCTCATTAGACAAATATAATTCTAACCCGCCTAACTCAAGCACCGATGTGAATGAGTATTACTCCTGAACTAAATTTAACTATTTACAAATATTTATCTATCTAAAACTATAATTATAAATAACTTATACTACATCTTTAAACAAATAGCTCCTCTTTATAATACAAATACATAACCATTGAAAATATTTATTTCCTAAATTCTATTCTAAGCAACATATATATAAAACCAAAATTTATAAGATTTCATTATCAGCGTTATGATTATTGTCTCCATTCACTTCATAGTCACATATTAGTTTGATAAAACTTTGCCACCTGTAATAAGCTCATCTCAAGTATGATACGCTGCACCTCAAGTTACAGTCCATATGGCTAACCACAAAAACTAATTAGTTTTAAAAAAATAAAGAAGGGAGTGATGAATATTTTCAAAAGAAAATACCCATGAAGGGAAAATAATAGTAGTAAAGGTGCAATATTGCAGAAATATCAAGGTAGATCTATCAAGAAAGCTTACTCGAAAAGAAAAAGAATAGTGAACAATAAACCAAATCGGAATGAGCATTACTACTATTTATTTTATTATTAAACTTACATCTATGAATATTCATTGTAAACTTATATCATTATAATTATAGATAACTTATTTATAGCTTACAAGTATCCTTTCATAGTTTTGACAAAATATAATATTTCGCATAACCTAATTACACTTGTGCAACTTGTTTACTTGAGCTCAAGCTTATCTTTCAACAATAGTAATATTTAATGATTAAAAATAACATTTGATTGAGCTTTATAGTTTATTAAATACATATAGAAAGGATTTTTAATCCACTTCAATTCTCAAAAATATTTAAAATTATTCTCATATGATTTAGAGCACTGTACGACATGTATAAGCATATATAAGTGTGGCTAGGATTCATATCACACTGAAGGTAATTGTTGAGTGTAATTTTACACTTGTGCTAGAGTTATATTTAATGAATTTTGAATAAATAGTTAGTAATAATTGGGAAGAATTTAGGTTTAATTAGGCATTTGTTTAAATTGGACCTTCATTCTAGTTTCCTATTAATTTTGGTTTATTCAGGAGTTTTTAATTGATATTAATAAGTGTTTCCCTTTTTGTAGGTAACTCTAGAAAGAAATTCTAAAATAATCAAAGATTGGTGCGACATAGGTTACGTCATGGCATGCTTATGCCCATGTCCTATTCTGGAAGTTGAAATAATGTAGCAGAGTTTTAGACACAACATCCACGCTATGTCTAACACATGGGATGGCACATAACATGATTTCCTTTTCTTCATAATTTAAAGAATCACGAGAAGGTCAACACAGGATGGTACATGCCATGATGGATCCATGTCAAAAAACCAATGATGTGACATGGCTATATCATCCCATGCTTGAAACCATGTCGAGTAAAGGAAACTTTTTTTTTTAAGAATTTAAGTGCAAGTAGGTTTTCTATAAGACCTAGCTTATCAAAGGGGATATAAGAGAGCTTTTAGGGAGATAAAAAAAAACCCATCCAATTCCATTTTATTCACTTCTGGAAGACACAAATAAGCAATTAACAAAGATTGAAGGAGTTGTGCAAGATTCAAGAGCAACAATCATTATTTCTTCTTTTTCATCTTTAACTCTTTTTTTTATGTTTCTGTTTTTAGCCACAATTATGTGTGGCTAAACTCTCTTTAGGGTTTGGATTTTTGTAGCTAGTCTATTACTTATTTGGATCCTTGTTTCCTTTCATTGAATTAATTTTCAGTCAATTTTTCAAGTTGCTTTTAATTGTTCTTGTATTTTATTTCAAGCCTAATTAAATACTTGTTTTTGGGAGACAATGAAAGTTGCATGATTTATTAGCTCATAGACTTGTAAAACTTAAGAACCTCGATCATGAATGTAGACAAATCCTTCGGGGAGTAATAAATCATTAAGGAACTTAATGAACCCTAGTTGATTGATGTGATCATGAAAATAGGCTTTGTTAGTGATATGCCCTAGGCCAATTATATAATGGCCATACTTTAACATTGTCATATTTCTATTTTAATAATAAATAGGCATTTTTATTATTACTGGCTAATTCTAGTATTATCCTTGATTAGTTAATTCTACTGAGATCATTAAGTTCATGACTTAATAGTAGAACTCTTAGGTGATACTTGAATTCTAATCTAAATATCCCTAGTCAATTATTATTATGGGACAACAATGAATAAAGACTAGTATGAGGTTGACTGATGATTAAGTTTTACTAATCATGTATATGAGATATTAAGTCCAATTCATAGGTATATATTTAGGGAAATAATGTACTAAATTGACCTACTATGAGAATATCACCATGGTTTCCTGCATGATAAGTTTTGTATATTAACACATCCCTACACCATACTTCAATAAGATGGTAAAACAAGTTATGATTGGATATATAATGAGTTATATGAGGAATGTGAGTAGTTAAGATGAAATTTGTCCTTCAATTATTTTGAGAAGATATCTGTTAGGCCCCTTAATGAGTTATACTGAAGAAAAATGCATGGCCATGCTAGAATGATAAATAGTTATTAGTATCAACCTACTTGGGATCGAGAAACAATATGATTGAACAATATAAGGATGACATATTCCATGCCTTATGTTCAATCAGGATATTATGTGACAAAAGGACCAGTACACGTTGTGTATTAGGTTAAGTTAGATTATTGGCCTTCACATAAATTGGGTAGTCATAATGTTTTGCTAGAGAACAATTATGACTTGTGGGCTAAAATGGGAGTTTTAGGCCCATTGCCAATGTTATATGAACCTACAGGGTCGCACACTTAGAATAAGCCTAAAGCAGACTTGGGTTAATAAGCCTAATAATTATCTCAATGTAATATTAAATAAATAAGTAAATAAATAAATAAATAAATATATGTATATATATTTATATTAGTATTTATTTATTTCCTAATTTATTTAAAGTAAGAGTTATATAAAATAAATAGGAAAGGATTCTAATTTGGAATTAGAATCAAAATACAAAAAGAAGTTTAAACTTACCAAAACTATTTTGGTAAGTATAAATGTATAAAACCCTAGAAAGGATGGCTATAAATACATCTCATTCTCTAGGGTTTAGTTTTAAGGTTAAGCCACATTTTCTCCTTCTTTTTCCTACACTTCTTTTATGAAAAGAAAAGACATAGAGTGAAAATGTGTTATGAGACAATAAAGGTTTTAGTAGTACTTTGATTTGGATCATCTTGTTCATGAGGATACCATAGAGGATATGATCTTTTGGTGGCATCTTAATCTAATAAGAAGACATAAAAAGCTCAAGGTAGGGTGTCACTAGAGTGAACCCCCTCTCTTCCTTCCAACTATCTTGCCATTAGATAATCTTGGTGAGTGTTTCGAAACCCTCTCAATTAATCTAAGTCAAATTACATGGATACTGATTATGGGTTTTGTGGTTAAAAGTTTTGTTTTTCGCTACGTTATGTATCAACGAAACCCAACAGTAATTAACTTTGGTATTTTTAAATGAACTTGAAAGAGACTATAAGTAATTTAAGTGGTTACCCTTGACTTAGTTAACAAGTTGAATTGTAAAAAGATCCTGTAATCCTATAATCCAAGTAATAGCTAATAAAGAAAATTTGAGCTTTAGATTTTTAATTACTAAATTTTAAAAATAATTATTTCATCTTTCAGTTTTCTATTTTTGTTAGTTGATTTATTATTGCATTACAAATATTCAATTTTATTAGATTATGAGAATATAATTAAGTCTAGTACTTGGTATCAATCTCCTTGTGGGAATAATACTCATACTCACTCTTTACTATTTGTTGCGAACCGTGCACTTATGGAATTTGCCTAACAATAATTCATGTTAGTATGCATATGACTTAATTTCAATATAATATTGCTTCGTATACCCCAAACGATTCGAGCCTGTTGTCCCAAGGACTTAAAATAATTATATCACAACATAACCATAATAAACATTCTATTTATTTCTTGTCTTATATGACGAAAGGCTGTGTCCCAGACATTTTGCCAATTCACTAACATTACCATACCCCAGCTATGGACTTACTATCTTTTAACACATGCAGTTATGGTAGAAAATTTATCTTCAACAAATACTCATCTAAGGCAATAAATCATTATCAATATTCACTTCTCTTCATCATATATACTTTTAAGGAAAATAAATTTTTGGTTATATATATTTACTTTGTTTATATGACACTACTATAAGTGCAAGTGCTTATATATGTGTATTTAAAATTTCATCAAATATTCTACATTGTATATTTTCAAAAAAAATTCTCTAGATTATTAGTTTTATGTTACTGAGAATAAAAAAACAAGCACAGTAAATAAAATAGAAGAAAATTGAAAAGAAAAAAATGGACACAAAGATTTAACAAGGTTCGGCAATGTGCCTATGTCCTTGGTAGCAAATGACTGAAGTCTTTCTTATTAGAACTATTAAATAGGGTTACAATATACATGTTATATTTATAATAAGATATGTATGGTACACAATACTAAATTACCCTTGTACCATAATGTGGGGGTTTTTCCTTCACACCCCTAATCCATCTAATCGTAACCCTATAATTAAACTGAGAAACCACTCAAATGATCTTTGAACCCACTTGCACTAGTCTAAAATTAAGCATTTAAAAAATAAATAACTAATGGAATTTCATTTTTTTACCAACAAAATGATTAGCATAAGCTAATAACATTATTATTATGCAAAAACAAATGAAATGGTAACCCACCTCTTAATTAGACCATAACCATGACTACCTATAACAAGCACATCAACACATAGCTTCTCTACCATCTAGCGAATCACATCTCTTGGATCTCCATTCTCAACTCTCGTCTCCACCTTAACCTGCCCCAAAATCCTCATAACAATGAGTCAATTACTGATTGATTTACCCATACCCAAAAAGACTTTAAAAAAAACTCACATCGCAACCAGCTTCATGCTCTCTCCACATCTTCTTCACCTTCTCTATTATACAATTAGCGATGCCATTACCGTATCTCTCCATCGTCGCTATTATATCATAAGAAAACAAATATCCTAAAAAAAATCAAATCAAAATCATTGTATTTAATTTCACTGCTATAAGATAAGCTAATTCAATGGAGTTTTAGCTAGTGTATCTACCTGTACCATTAAGAGAAGTGTACACAACTCAAATAGGTTTAGTATAGAGAAGAATAATAGTATCTTTTGAGTTTTAAGAAACAACTTTGTTCAAACACCACGAAGAGCGTTCATGCTCTCATCACTTTCATCAACCACCATCAGAATCTTCTGTTCTTTTTCGCTCTATTCCGCTATGCTTCATCATCTATCCATTTACTAATAAATAAGAGCCATACATAACAATCTCCACCTTGGCAAATATCAAGCCCCTTAGGAGGTGAAAATCCTAAAGTTTCTCTCATACCTACTGGGTTCGGGTAAACATGCTGCTTTAACAACTAACAACATTAAACAAGTTTAAGTAATGATTAAACTTGTCACTAGTAATAGACTGTGTTAACATATTAGTTGCATTCTTAGAAGTGTGAATTTTTTGTAGCAATATATGATTAGATGTAATTAACCCCCTGATTTTATGAAACCTCACATCAATATGCTTTGTCCTAGCATGATACACCTGATTCTTTGCCTAATAAATGGTACTCTGGCTATCACAATGCAATGAAGCTCCACCTTAATCAATACCTAGTTCTTTCACTAGCCTTGTAAGCCATAATGCTTTTTTAATTGCTTCAACCATTGCCATATACTCAGCTTCTATTCTGTATAATGCCACTATAGACTGAACTGTGGATTTTCAACAAATAGGCCCTTATGCAAAAGTAAACACATATCCTTTTATAGACCTCCTATCATCTATACTAGCATAATATGAATTTATATGCCCTATAACTAAAGGATCACCCTACTAACTACCAAACATGATGCCATGACTTATTGTGCCCTTTTGATACCGAATATCCACTTGACTACTTCCTAATGCTGCTTGCCTAGTTTTGATATAAACTTGTTAACATGACTAATAGTATGAGCCAAATTAGGACTGGTGCAAACCATTACATACATCAAGCAACCAACTGCACTAGCAAATGGTACCTTTACTATGTCTTCAATTTCTCTATTTGACTTTGGGCACTAATTCAATAACATGAAGTGATTTGCCAATGGAGTACTCACTAGTTAGCACTGCTCATCCCAAATATGTCTAATACCTTCTCAACATAGCTTTGCTGAGATAGCCATAATTTTCTAAACCCTTTATTCCTATATATCTCCATCATAAGGATTTTCTTTGCAACACTTAAATCCTTCATATCAAATTCTTTCCCTAACAAAGCTTTCAACTCAAGAACATCATGCCAATTCTTCACAACAATAAGCATATCATCAACATACATTAATAAAATAAAAATAAAAGAACCATCATTAAGGCACTTAACATAAACACAACAATCATTCTCATAATTCTTATAACTAATATGAATTATGTAAGAATCAAATCTCTTATACCATTTCCTTAGAGATTGCTTCAACCTATACAAGGATCTTTTCAACTTGAAAACCAGATGTTCTTGCCTAGGTTAGATAAACCCTTATGGTTGCTCCATATAAATTTGCTCCTTTAGGTCACCATGAAGAAAAGCTGTCTTCACATCCATTTGCTCCAAGTGCATATCCCAACTGGCTACCAATGCTAACACGACTTTGATGGAAATATGTCTAATCATAGGAGAGAAAATCTCATCATAATCAATCCCCTTTTACCACTAACCAAGCCTTAAAATTTTCCCTTTCTTTTTATGATATTGTTGGCTTCTTTATATAGCCCATTTGCACTTTATTGTCTCCTTTCACTCAGGTAATTAAGTAAGCTCCCATGTATGATTTTTATGCAAATACTCGATCTCCTTTACTATAGCACCCATCCATCTATCTTTCTGCTCACTAAGTATAGCCTCCTAAAAATTTAATAGATCTCTAATGCTAATAAGGAAAGAAAAAGAAGCCAAATATTTATACCCAAACCTGCTTGAAGGCTTTATGGTTCACCTCTCTTTATCTCGGACTAGACTATAGTATTGTTCTTCATCTGAAATTGAGCTTAAAGGTCTTGAACTAGAACTTTCAGCCCTTTCATTGTTTATAACTAAGGTTTCTAAATTCACTTGCACTACCTTTGAACTGGAACTATTTCCAACACCTATTGGCATAACACTTTTATCTTTCTTATATAATATGGACTGCTCATCAAATATTGCATCCCTACTTATAAACATTTTCTTTACCATTAGATCCCAAAACTTTTACCTTTTCACACTTTTCACAAAGCTTAAGAAAATACACTTCTTATATTTTGGATCAAGTTTAGACCTCTCATCACTGGATATATGCACAAGCAGGACAACTAAAAATCTTTAAACTACCAAGATCAATTGGATTACTTGTTTATACCTCTTCTATAACCTTTCCACCCAGTGATGTCTATTGTGATATGTTTATGAGGTACATGCCATACTTATAACTTCTGCCTAAAAACTCTTAAGAAGCCATGCATTCAGTCTTAAGCACCTTACCCTTTCAATAATAGACCTATTCATCCTCTCTACCATACTATTTTACTGTGGTGTCTTGTGTATTTAAAAGTGCCTTTAAATACCATGCTCCTTACAAAATTTTTTGAAACTGTGAATCTGTGTATTCTATTCCATTGTCTGATCTCAAATATTTGATTTTTCTCCTTGTCTAGTTTTCCACCTTTACTTTCCACTGCTTGAACTTAACAAAGACCTCAAATTTCTATTTTAAATAATAAACCTAGACTCTTTTAGAAAAATCATCAGTAAAAGTGACAAAATATTGAGACCTTCCCAATGACAATTCTCTAGTAGGCCCCCATACATCAGAATGCACATAATCAAGAATTCCCCTTGTTATATGCTGCCTAGTCATGAATCTCACTCTAGAATATTTCCTAAGCACAAAAAACTCATTGAATTCTATTTACAAATTTTAACACCCTTTAATAGATTTCTTTATGCAATTCAGTCATCCTACACTCACTAAGATGGCCTAGACGCATGTGCCACAATTTTGTACTATCATTATTAGACTCAACTAATGCAACTCCACCTACGATAGTATTGCTTAGGAGTTTATAAATGTTCCTAACAATTTATTTCCCTTTCATCACAGTCAATACACCCTTAGTTACTCTAATGAATTCCATATCTTTATCATATTTATATTGAAAACCATTAGCATGTAAAGAGCCTAAGGAAATTAGATTCTTTCTCAAGTTTGGTATATGCCTAACATCACATAATGTTCTAACAACACCATCACACATCTGAATTTTAATTGTTCTTATACCAGAAATTGCTTAATGTCTATCATCACATAAATAAATAAAGCTAAAGGAACCTAACTTGTTTAAGGTGAACTGCTCCTTGTTGCGTGTCATATGTGTTGGTGCAAAACTGCAAGTGCATGATATCGCCAAGTAGTATACAAGAAAATATTGCTCCCATAAGGACTCACTCTAATCACCTATCAACCTAATTCTTTATTGTCTAAGGCTTTTGATTATGGAATTTTGAAAGAAAATTAAATAGCAAATAAATAAAATTATAAAATTAAATTAAATTCTAAACTAAAGAACAAATAATAGATGAATAAAGTAGTTAGGAAATGAATCTTTTCACAATCCTTAGCTAACTTAAATAATGAACCTATTAGTCTTGTAAATCCCAGGTTACTCTAAATTATTGATTAATCTTTCTTAAGTAATAATTAATTTTAATTCATAACCTTCAAATAAGAACATTAAATCCTAACTCTTATTGTGAACTCAATCCCTTGAATCAAATTGTAAATTTATTCACCCATACAGGATATAAATTTAATTTACTTATAATATCTCTACCTATAAGCAATTTAATTCTATATTTATAGATCCACCAAGGTTTTGATCTCTTAACCTAAAACCCTAATTTTAATTATGCTAATAGTGATCAAGCATCAACATATAATAAGCATAATAAATATATTTTGCAAGAACTAATAATTCATTAATTAAAAGAAAAACTAATTCAAGTTAAATCATCAATCGCTAACCAACATGAATTTAGCCTAACATGTTGGAGAAATATCCAATAAAATTCTCAAAATAACCCATGGAAATTACAAGAATAAAGAAGGAGAGAAGAAAATAAAAACTCAAATTATGTTTTTCAATCTTGACTCTTAATATCTCTTGAGCTTCTCCCAATTTTTCCTGCACTTTCCAGTGTTAATTCCTTCCAAAAATCATCTTCAATTGATAGGTAAGTGATCCCCTAAAAATTCATTAGATTCTTCCTTAAATATGGAATGTTTGAATGCTAAAATCTTCCTAATTTGACCAGCCTATGACAATAGCATTTTTACTACTGTCTCAGATGAGATTTTCTATTTTTTTCTCCTCTATGCTACTATTGTAGTAGCCCAGTGATTATCCCCTCTTTTACTTGCAAATGTGTCTGTGAATCTCTAAGGTGTGATAGCAAGTAACGGTAAGCCCAAAATCCAAGTCAAACACCTTTTAATCACCCCAAAAGAGCACTCAATTCACCTACAAAATGTATATATATATATATATATATATAAACTAACATTATAAATTTAATTAAAACACAAAAACCTAGATAATAACCACATAAAAAATTTAAATAAAAATATAATTCTCGTACAAACAAATACCCCACACTTAAGCTTTTTCTTGTCCATAAGCAAACACTAACGAATTTAACAAATTTTGACTTGTCCATCCCCCATAATCTCTAGTTAATACAAAATTTATAACTCAAAATTAAATTGATATTTTAAGGTTTACCAAGTGAAGAGTAAACTTAACCATTGAATTTTCAAAAATTTATAAGTTGACAATCAAGAAAAACAAAAGTAAATGATACTACTGACTCAACCCTTAACAACCCCTAAATTCCATCACATAAAAGATAGCAACACCATTTTTTTAACGACTACTTTTTACGCTCCATCTCACACATTTTTTTATTCTCCCTAACAAGTCTTCCCACTCTTATTAATCCCACGTCGTTCCCATGCTACTAAGCATGGATATCATCAAGTGGGTGGGTCCTTTGGATACTCTTACTCTAATTAAAGCATTAGAGTATATTGCCGTTGGGCTAATATAGTAACAAGACCTTAGGGTTCATTAAATCTAGCATCCATACGCATTTCTAAGTTGTCAAACCATGCTAACACTTATTGCTAACCCATTGTAGACGGCGGGGTTTAGCGCGCATCCAAGATTTTAGCAACTGCAACATTGTTTAGACTTAGGGCTTTAGAGAACACACTAACCACTGTCACAAAAACATGGCGTGGAGATGAGGAGTTACCACCCAAGGTAATAACTGGGATAAATAAAAAAGGTGGTACTCAATTCCCTAAAAGAAAGCTAGCACCACAACCAGGAGATTCGGGATACGAAATATTAACTTCTCTTAGTCTCGTGTTCATTTAGAATAATTTTATAAATGATTATTTCATCCTTTAATTATAAGCAATTTTATTAAACCCTATTTGAAATCCATCTAACCCTAGGCATCTAGTCAATAAAATTACACATAAAAAATGCACTCAAGATCGTGTTATCCCTAAGTTTAAACTATGTTAATTTTATTAAAAAGTTAGTTAGATTTACATTTTATTTATAAGTGAGAAAAAGACTAAAGGTGGGCCTACATTTTTTATTAATTAGTGAGCCTAGATCTATTTATTTGACTTTGTCTAAAAATGGGTTTAAGTCTATTCAATTTTAAAGGAAAAGTTAAATTAGTGGGCCTAAGTCTAACTTGATTTTATTTTAAGTGAAATATGGGCCTATGTCTATTTTTTAAAAAAGAAGTGAATTTAAGTGGGCTGAGCTAAGTCTAAATAAGTTTTAATTAATTAAGTAGGCCTAAGATCTAATTAACCTAATGGGCTTAAATTGATTTTAATTATTTAAAGTCCTAAACCATTTTTAAGAGTATTTATTAAGTGGGTTAGACCTAAATGTGGACTTGGGGCCCAAAAACATAAAAAACTTCACAAAATCAAACCAAAATACATTCACATATGATTTATAAAAAAACCTAATTTAATTACATACAAATCCTAATCAACTAAGGCCACCATTAATTTTAATTAATTTTACCTAGTGAACCTAGTTTTACTAATTAATTTTAAAGTGTAGAAAATTAAATTTTTTACTATTCCCACTACTATGGCTATTACAAACTACGTACAAAATCTAAAATTAAACAATTATACATCCATAAAAAAATACAGAACACCAAAATAAAAAAAGATAAAACCTTAAATTCTATTGGGAAACAATACAGGTTCTTTCATGGCATTCCATTGACCTTCTATTTAGTTTAAACATAAGCAATATCCTCCTCAATCCACATGTGGACATCAAAACAAAAAAACACAAAAGTAATTAGATTAGTAGAGAAGTTGAATAATCAAAACAATAACAGAAATAAAAAATCACAAAGAAAAAAATAGAAAAGAAAAGAAATAAAAAAAGAACATTGATGCTATGGAAATGCCCTTTTTAGCCCCTCAGATTGGATTATCACTATTGAAATTGAATGGCTATTGATTCTGGACTGGAAAGGGTGTTCTTAGGAGCTTTTTAAGTTTAGGGTTTTTTTTTATGCAGTTCTCTGTGCGAGTCTCCAAAAATTTTCTCCCAAAAAATGTCCTCTCACGCACGCATGCAGACTTTGCTTTTAGATGCAGATTCTGCATGTACTAGCCTCCTTTAGAGGAACATACTCATCTCCTTATTAGGAAGAATAGACTCATCTCCTCTAATAAGGATTTGATGTTTGAAAGTTACGTATTTTTTAATGCGTCAAAAATCTTTTCAAATAAAATTAATATTAAAAATTCAATTTTTAACCAATCAAAATAGTGGAAAAATTGACAAAAAATAAGAAAAATATGCGAAAAAATTGAAAAATGGGAATTTTATGCATCGACATTGTGCAATGCCGATTGAAAAATTGGATTTCCGATCGGAATTATGGATTTCTGATTGAAAATCCATAATATTGATTTTCAAATTTTGTTACCTTTAATTACTAAAAGACCCTTAAAAATTGACTTATTTGTAATCAAATCCTAAAAAAAATTGCAATTTAGTTCCTAAAGTCCAAAAAATTGACAACCCAATTCAAATTTTGAATGAATTTCATTTTAGGGGCTTGCATCATAATTGTGCACAATTGCATCCCGAAATTGGGTGCTTACACCCACACTCTCCCTTTCATTGACTGCTTGTACATTCTTTCCATATACCATGTCCTCATCAGCATTGGGTTCGTTAAACCCTTAATCATTAGATGTGTTAATCGCATCTTGATAGGTAGAATTTTTCCTTAATAAATAACATTGATGTATGCTACACTCTCTTGATTCTATAGTGTCAGTTATAATCTTAGCATGACACAATAAAAAATAGTTAAAAGTGTCAAGATTCAAGGTAGCCATATGACAAATATAAGGGTTAGAAGCATGAAAATGCAATGCTAAGGCAATAATTATATGACCTATCAAAAGCAAAGCCTTATTGCTATTAGCAACATGCAAAAGTGTTTCGAAAACATAATACATCATGCAAAATCTAGCATTAGTGTGCAAACACCACAACAAAAAAAGCTTATGATAAGTAATTTTATTACTCTCGTGTTTTCCAATAATTATATGGGCGATGAACTTATGCATAATGAGATAATGATGGTTGATAATTAACCCATTCAAGGATAAATGACATAATAGACTCCTCTTATAATATCTTTCCAAAAATCTTGCACTTTAAAATTGATAGAGAGCTCACAAAGTATAGTATTATAGAAACCAAATACCTGAAACATGACATTATAATCTACTTGATGGGTATTGCCAAAAAATCTACATGAAATTCTTTTTTGCATCTTTATCCACTCCTTCAAGGTGGTGTAAAATTCCTATACCAATTCTTTATAAATATCTACTTTAAGCCTAATGAATTTTTTTCATCCTAAGTGATCACACATTGTCAAAATATCATCTTTCAAACCAATTGCACTCAATGTGTCTTCATCAAAATACTTATGAAGAATTAAATTTCTCTTAGATAGGGATTGAAATTTCTTACCTTCTTTGTGAGAGTATATTAGGAATGGAGCTTGGTATTCACTTGAAAAATCCTTTACATCATTGGAAGAAGTATAAGTAACCATTTTCTTTCCCTTACTCTTCTTTGCCACATGTTTATCTTTTGACATGGTGAACTTGAAAATTAAAGTAACCAAGATGTTAAAAAGAGAAAATAAGCAAAGGGAGAATGAAAATAAGTGATGAGTATATGAAATTGCAAGCTAATTAGAAGAATTAAGATGAAGAGGAATGAGTGTGGTGGAAGGGGGAAGGAGAAGAAGTTACGGATTTGAAGAAGAAAGGGGAGAAGAAATAAAGTAAAGAGAAGAAAAGAAAAACAAAAAAGGAAAAGAAATATAGAATAGGAAGAAAGAAAAAAATAAAAATAGAAAAAACTTGAAAAAGAAAGAAAAAAACGTTTGAAAATTTTTTATTTTAAAAAAGAAATTTTTGGGCATTGTTGGGCTACCATAGTAGCCCATTTGCTGATGTAGCATTAAAAGATGGAATAAAAAATTTAGGGTTGTATCATTACTATCATAGCAGGTAGCAGCCTTCATGCTATCTTAGCCCTCGGCTGCGATGGTAGCCTGGTTAGCTGCAGCAGCAACACCTAGGCCTCGCTAGCGCTAAGGGCTATACTGTGATGGTAACCCAAATGGAAATTTTTATTTTGAATGCAATGGCAACAATCATCAACTAAAACTAAAAAAATGAAAAATAAAAGTATAAACACAATATGAAGTAAAGGAAATATAGATGAATAAGCAAATAATGAAAATAAAATTCGCAACTAAAGCATTGAAAATTAAAAAGAAAATGAAGTAAAGGTACAAAATATTTTTATATATTTTTTAATAGCAATGAAAAACTAAAATAAATGCAAAAAAAATAATAATTAGAACATGCTAAAAATGGTGAACAAGTAAATTAAAAAGACATTCACAAGCAATTAAAAATAAATATTCTTATTAAAATGACTAAACGCAAAGAAAAGAAAACATGTGAAATAAATATCAAAACATGAAAGAAAGGACAACAAATAAAAATCACATAATTAATAATAATAATAATAATAATAATAATAATAATAATAATAATAAAAATAATAATAAAGAAAATTTATAGTTCTAAGTTACAGTTGTTAGCTTGACCTCTGAGCATTCACTGTGGTGGAAGTAATATGAGAGACACCCTCTCATTAGGCATCATTCCTCCATGATAAATCTTGCACCTATGCCCATTGACTTTGAATGTCTCTCCTTTGGAATTTTGAAACTCTAATGTACCTTGAGAATGAACTTGAGCTACTCAAAAAGGTCCACTTCATCTTGATTTTATTTTACTTAGAAATAAACATAATCAAGAGTTTAATAGTAATACAAAATTGCTAACATTAAAAGTTTTCTTGATAATGTGTGCATCATGCCACTTTTTAGTTCTTTCTTTGAACAATTTGGCATTTTCATAAGCTTGCAACTTAATCTTATTAATTTCCCCAGTTATAATAGCCTCTTCTCACGATTAGCCTTCACATCAAAGTTAAAAAATTTTGTTGCCCAATATGCTCGGTGGTCCAACTCCACAGGAAGGTGATAAGCCTTCCAAAAAATTAGCCTATATAGTGAGAGTCCAATAGATGCTTTAAATGTTATGCAATTTGCCCATAGTGCATCATCTAATTTCATAGCCCAATCCTTTCTCAAAGCTTTAACCATTTTCTCTAAAATTTTCTTGATTTCCTAATTTGTCACCTCAACTTGTCCACTTGTTTGAGGATGATATGGAGTTGCCACTCGATGATGGACTTCATACTTCTTAAGCAATGACTCAAACTATTTATTACAAAATGGGAGCCTTTACCATTAATTATTGCCTTAAGAACTCCAAATCTAGTGAATAACTTCTTAAGGAATTTTAGTACCTCCTTAGCATCATTTAGATACATAATCCACACCTATCAAGATATACTTATTCCCATAAGAAAAAGGAAAAGGCCCCATAAAATTGATACCCCACACATTGAACAATTCTACCTTTTAAATTAAAGAAAGACATATTTCATGTCTCGTAGCAATATTTCCTATGTGTTGAATCTATCAAAATGAAGCAAATACTCTCTGACATCCTTAAACAATGTAAGCCAAAAGAACCCACACTCTAACACCTTTGAGGCTATTTTGGTTGCACTATAATTACATCCATAGACTAAATCATGACATTACAAGAGGATATCATACACTTCTAACTCAGGAATGCATCTTCTAATAAGCCAATATCCATATTTTTTTTTATAAATGAATGGCTCCTCCCACAAATATTGTCTAACTCAATACAAAATTTTTTTCTTTTCTTGATAAACGGAATCCTCAAGTAACACTCCACCTGCTAAATAATTTGTAAAATTAGCATACCAAGGGGTAAACATTTCTTTTAAAGTAAAAATAAACTCATTAGGAAAGCTATCATCTATTTAGGACTGATTGCTAGGATCTTCCTCTCTCTCCAATCTTGATAAATGATTTGCAAATACATTCTCTAATCCTTTTTTGTATTAAATCTCCAAGTGGAATTCTTAGCGTAGCAACACCTAATGAATGAGTCTAGGCTTTGCATCTTTCTTAGCTAAAATGTACCTAAGAGTTGAATGGTCCATGAATATAATCACTTTAGAGCCAAGCAAATAAGCATAAAACCTATCTACACCAAAAACTACCACTAACATCTCCTTTTCTATGGTTGTGTAGTTTAGTTGTGCATCCACCAATGTCTAACTATCATAATAGATGACTTTCAAATTCTTATCCTTTGACTTACCCAACATTACTCCAACAACATGATCACTCACATCGCACATGATCTTAAATGGTAACAACCAATTTAGAGGTGTAATGATGGGGATTGAAACTAGTGCTTCTTTTAACTTGTTAAAAGCACTTAAACAAGCATCATCAAACACAAATTTTAGTAAATTGGTAAGATGCTTAGCAATGAGTGAAGAATCTTTAATGAAACACTGGTAGAAACTGGTATGCCCTAAAAAATGTTGAACTCCCTTTTTATTGTTGTAGGAGGTATTAGTTTTTCAATTATTTTTATTTTGGCTCTATCTACTTCAATTCCCTTGCTAGATATTTTATGTCCGAAGACTATCCCTTCATCCACCATAAAGTATCATTTTTCCCAATTTAGCACAAGATTAGTCTCTTCATACTACTTGAGTACCTTGTCAAGGTTAGCTAGACAAAATCAAAAGAATCACAAAAAAATAAAAAAGTCTTTCATGCATACCTCTATAATATCCTCTACCAAATCAAAGAATATTGCCATCATATAACTTTGGAAGGTTGCAAGGGCATTATATAATCCAAACAACATTCGTTGATAAGCAAAGGTGTCATAAGGACATGTAAAAGTTATTTTGTCTTAATCCCCAAGAACAATAAAAATATGATTATATCCAAAATATCCATCAAGTAAAAGTTGTTTTATCTTGATCCCCAAGAAAAATAAAAAATTGATTATATCCAAAATATCCATTAAGAAAATAATAAAAAGAATATCCTACAATCCTTTTTAGCATTTGATTAATAAAGGGTAAAGGGAAGTGGTCTTTCCTAGTGGTGTTATTCAATTTCCTAGAGTCTATACACACTCGCCACCCATCAACTACCCTTTTGGAGATTAACTCACCCTCTTCATTCTCTATCATTGTCATCCTACTCTTTTTAGGCATACATTAAATTGGACTTACCCATTTACTATTAAAAATAAGATAAATGATACCTACATCTAAAAGCTTCATAATTTATTTCTTCATTACTTCCTTCATGTTTGGATTAAGTCTTCTTTGTCTCTCAATGATAGGCCTATGCCCCTCTTCTATATAAATCCTATGAATGACAATCGAGGGACTAATTCCCTTTATGTTTGAAATTTGCCAATCTAAAGCTCTAACTCTATCCTTTACTATCTCACAAAATTTCTTATCTTACTCAATAATTAATTTATTAAAGATAATAATAGGTAATGTATTAGCCTCTCACAAGAATGCATATCTCAAGTGGTTGGGTAGTAGCTTAAGCTCTATTTTTAGTGTTTTTTCAATGGAAAGGGGTGTAGGGTTATCACTCCTCACTAACAACTTAGATTTGGTGAATTCCTACACATGCTCTCCCTCACTCTTTAACTCATCTCTTGGTATCTCATCTTCCCCACTCATACCTGAAGCAAAATTAAAATTTTAATCATATTTATCAATAGCAATAATTTTCATGCATGATTCATCGTCTACAGGGTATTTCATTAATTTAGATATGAAAAAAATCAATTTTGTCATCTAGTACCTTTAATGCCAATTTGACCTATACACAACAATTATAACCTTACTTGTGTTTAAGAAATTTCTACCTAAAATTAATGGACAAGATTTATCTTCCTCAAAATATAATATGACAAAATCAATAGGAAAAATAAATTTGTCAGCCTTTACCAAAACATCTTCAATCACACCATGAGGCTTCTTAATGGAATGATCCATTAATTGTAATGAGATGTTGTTGGCCTTCATGTCTCCTAATCCTGATTTCATGAAAACAGAAAGAGGCATTAAGTTAATGTTTACCCTTACATCACACAAACACATAAAAAATTCACTAGTGCCAATAATGCAAGGAATTGTAAAACTCTCTAGATCCTTTAATTTTATTAGGATCTTGTATGAAATGATGGAGCTGAATGTCTATATCAAAGGCATTATTTCATGATCATCCCAATGCTGCTTGTTTGTATTAAGGTCCTTAGGAACTTGGCATATTTAGGTATTTATACAAGTGCTTCAGAATAGGAACATTGATTTGCAACTTTTTAAAAATCTCTAAAAATTTAGAGAATTGCTCTTTGTCTTTCTAATTCTTTAATATTTAAAGGAATGGTAGCTTTGGCATAAAAAGGAAGGTATATATTTATGAAGTTCCTTTTACTTTGTTTTGCTATCCTCCTTTTCCTAATCTTCCACCATGACATATTGCTCATTATCCTTCTTCTCATCCTCCTTAGAAATTTCAGCTTGTGTTTTGACTTCCTTTCCACTCCTTAAAGTGATATAGCCTTTAATTCCTTGTGATTTGACTTTATAGTACTTAGAAGGTTTCCTTGTCCTCTTATACCCATTGCATTTGCAAGATGTCCTAATTGTACCCCGATGTTATGAATCAAAGGGGAGTGATTCTTTGCAATTTGATCAAACTTCATCTCCATCCTCTTTTGGTTCTCCTCTTGACTGGAAAACTTATTTATGATGACATCTAAAAATTTATCTAATTTTTTCTTCACATATGGCATCCTATTTATGGTGGGTGTTGAAATCTTAATGGTGCTTATTTCCTTTACAAGTTGTTATTATTGGGGAAGCTAGATACAACAACATTGTTGTTATTACTTTATGAAAAATTTAGGTGATTTCACCACCCTGAGTTGTATATATTGGAATAGGGATTGTTTGCTTGCCTTCCTTAAAATTGCTTGCCAACAAAATTCACTTACTCATGGTATCCATCTCCCACTATACCTATATCACAAACACCAAATTCAGTATTAAAGTAACATAAAAATTTGTAAGTTTCACCTAAAGGGGATGGATTATTCTTGTTGGTAAGGTTGCTAATTTTTTTTGTTAATGCAAAGATTTAAGCTTGGAGGGCTATCATTATGTTAACTTCTAGCTTTCCTATTTACTCTGGTGGATGAACTCTCTTAGAAGACTATAGCCAATTGTTAATCACCATCCTTTCCAACTTGAGTAGCTTCATCCACTGTTTTCCTCATAAAAAATCTACTAGCCTTAGCATCAATGGAATCCCTTGTGGAACTTAAGAATCCATTATAGAATGTCCTTAATAACACATCTTTTGGTAGTCCATGATGTGGGCAGCTCCTTTGTAATTTTATGAACCTTTCCCAAGCTTCACCTAAGGATTTATGCTCAAATTTTTGGAATGAAGTAAGCTCCTTCACCACTTTTACTATCTTAGATGGTGGAAAATATTTTTCTAGGAATGACCTCACTAATCATTCTAATTTATGAATGAACTAGGTGGTTGAGATTTCAACCAAGCTTTAGCCTTGTCCTTCAAAGTGAATGGGAACAATCTCATCATTAATACATCACTAGACATGCCATTGTACTTAAGTATGTCACAAATCTCAAGAAAGTTTGCAATGTGGTCACTTGGGTTCTCATTTAACATCCCATAAAGTTGAATAGTTAATTGGAGCATCTGCAATAAAGCAAACTTTATCTTAAAACTATTAGCTTTAATGTTTGTCCTTGTTATGCTTTGCCTTGTGCCATCCAAACTAGGGATAGATGTGTCCAGTAACATTCTTATATTAGCAGCTTGATTCTCCTCATTCGCTATCACTCTTAATTCCTTATGAAAATTTCTATGATTCTTTTTCTTAAACCTAGTGAGCTCTAGTATGTATGTGAGTGGTTTCTTCCTTGACTTTCGGGTATTATGCATATATCGAAAGTTATGAAATATAAAGTAAAAAAATTAAAATAAAAAATAATAAAATTGGCCTTAATCCAACAAAAATCAAATAGATTATAATGTTATAACTGATTCCCGGCAATAGTGCCAAAAACTTGTTGGTGTAAAATCGTATATGCCCAGTATCACCAAGTAGTATACAAAATATCATTCCCAATAGGACTTGCTCTAATCACCTGTCAACCTAATTCTTTATTGTCTAAGGCTTTCAAATATGGAATTTTGAAATAAAATTAAATAGCAAATAAATAAAATTATAAAATCAAATTAAATTTTGAACTAAAGAACAAACAATAGATGAATAAAGTGGTTAGGAAATGAATCTTTTCACAATCCTTAGCTAACTTAAATAATGAACCAAATTCCTAGTAACTCTAAATTATTGATTAATCTTTCTTAAATAATAACCAATTTGAATTCATAACCTTAAAAAAAGAACATGAAATCCCAACTCTCGTTGTGAACTCAATCCCCTGAATCAAATTATAAATTTATTTACCCATACATTATAGGAATTTAATTTACTTATGATATCTCTACCTATAAGCAATTTAAATTTAAATTTATAGATCTACTAAGGTTTTGATATCTAAACCTAAAAATATAATTTAATTTATGCTAATTACAATCAAGCATCAACATATAATAAGCACAATAAATATAGTTTGCAAGAACTAATAATTCATTAATTAAAAGAAAAAATAATTCATGTTAAATCATCAATCGCTAACCAACATGAATTTAGCCTAACATGTTAGAGAAATATCCAATAAAATTCTCAAAACAACCCATGGAAATTACAAGAATAAAGAAGGAGAGAAGAAAATAAAAACTCTAATTGTGTTCTTCAATCTTGGCTCTTGATATCTCTTGAGCTTCTCCTAATTTTTCTTGTACTTTCCAATGTTAATTCCTCCTAAAAATCATTTCCAATTCATAGGTAACTGATCTCTAAAAATTCATTAGAGACCTCCTTAAATATGGAATGTTTGAATGCTAAAATCTTCCCAATTTGACCTGCCATTAACAACAACATTTTCACTACTATCTAGTTGAGATTTGCCATGTTTTCTCCTCTATGTTGCTACTATAGTAGCCTAGTGATTAGCCTCTCTTTTACATGCAAATGCATCCATGCATCTCTAAGGTGCGATAGCAACTAGGAGTAAGCCCCAAATCAAAGATAAACAACCTTTAATCACCCCCAAAGAGCCTCAATTCAACTATAAAAATAAAGAAACAAAATAAATATAAAAACTAACATTATAAATTTAGTTAAAACACAAAAGCTACATAATAACCACACTGAAACAATTTAAATAAAAATGCAATTCTCATACAAACAATATTATAAGATGCTGTTGAATTGAGAATCCATACATCCGTGAACTAATTTGATAAAATTGATGACATATCTGAATCATTGAAGTTTGAGTCATCATTTTCAACCACATTTACAAACTTTGACAAGCTTTCATTCTTCCTATCATCATTTTGTGCTATTTTATTTGTACAATCCTTCTTCATATGTCCATACTCGCATTTAAAACATGACACTACTACTCTAGGTCTAGATTTTAACCTAGACTTGCCCTTTACAGATTCCTCTCTTACCCTATCTCCTACCACAGTCTAGATTTTCCTTCATATACAGCCCTTCACCCCTAAGATTCCTCATTTGCATTCTATTTCCATTAGTTAAGAGCCAATAATGCTGCAATAATCTCCTCCAAGCGAATGGATTGTTTCCCATATATAAGGGTAGTCACCAAGTGTTCATAGGATGGTGGTAAAGAGCATAGAAGTATGATTGTTTTATCCTCATCCTCAATCTTCATATCAACCCTAATCAAATATATGATTATTTGATTGAAAATATTAACATGCTATGTCAAATTTGAACCCTCCTGCATCTTTAGCCCATATAACCTTTACTTAAGATACAACTTGTTTGTGAGTGATTTGAATATATACTGACTCTCTAATTTTTCCCATACCTCTCTGAGAGATTTAATGTCCATAACTTGGTGCATAATCTTATTTACAAAGTATAGTCATATGGTTCCTATTGTCTACCATAATCTGAAGTTACTGGTTCCATCAAATTTCCCACCTTTAAATTTTGCACTAGCATTTTAAGCCATCGCAACATAGCTCTAATACCAGTTATTGTGAACAAACAATAAATGCAGTAAATAAAGTAAAATAAAACATAAAAGAAAAATGGACATAGAGATTTAATGAGGCTCAGTAATGTGCCTATGTCCTCAGAAGTGAGCAGCTAGAGTCTTTCTTATTAGAATTGTTAACTTGGTTATAGTATATACGTTATATTTATAACAAGATAGGTATGGTACAAACTACTAAATTACCCCTGTACCATACTGCGGGGGGTTGCCCCCGCACCCCCAACCCATTTAATTGTATTGTTACTATAGTGATCATGTACTGTTCATGATCATACCATGTAGCAATTTCATTGTAACTCTACTATATTTTTGCTCCTTTTCACTACCAAAAACCTCTTTTCCCTAGAAAAATAAAATAAAATATTAAAAAAGTTTCTATTTTTATATGCTTTACTATAGTAAATGCCAATTAAAATGTATAAATGCATGTAATTTTAGGTCCTAAAGCTATGTGTAATTATAAAATACCGCTACACTTGAATCTTTGTTTGTCCTTAAGCAAACCCAAGAACACACACTATCAAAGCAATGAACAAGGTGTATAACTCAAATTTCATTAAGCGTACAATACAATCTTCGCCTAATAACTAGTTTACAAATCTCAAAACAAGGTTAACATATCAAGTCAAGATTTAAAATTACTAAGTGAAGAGCATGTTATATACTCACAATCACATAAAAATGAATCAAAATATTAGGAAAAGTATATATGAATGAAAAAAACTCCAATCCAAGGTGGTTTCTAATTTGGTATACAAAAATCAACTTTTATCATTTTATTTTCTTTTTATTTTGTGCTTTTTCTTACTTCTCTTGGTAGTTCATCATCTACTTAATGTGAACACCTTGAGAGGGTTCTTTGAATACTCATACTCTTTTGTAAGAGCATTGGAATAGATGGAATTTGAGTTCCTAAGCACTTTATTTTCTCTTTTTTATATAATGGAAAAGGGTGTTTTTATGATTCCTTTCAAATACAACTAAAAATGACCTTGAAGAGGAGTTTGATTCATTCACAATACTAATTCCCAAAACAATAATTCAAACTGAAGATCAAGCAAGCAACAACATGCATTAAGTTGATTAAAGGATAAAAGATCTCAACTCAAAATGTTAACCAAGTTTAAGAGACACTAAACTAACCATTTATAAAAGATCAAACACAAAGGCTTAACAAAACCTCACAAAATTCATCACTAAGATAATCATGCAAAAATCCAAAAGTAATTTAAAAAATTTGGGCCAAATTTACAAAAATACAAAATACAATGCATGATATATACCCAAAATATACACATAATCAGAATGCAAAATTTTTTGTTATCCCCCTACACTTGAATGACACATTGTCCTCAATGTGTGTGAGGCACCTATAATGCAACTCAAATGTACAAAATAAACCTAAAAGTAAAAACACAAATCACAACCATAATTCGTAAACATGAAATACATGAAAATAAAAAATGAAACTAAAATAAAACAAAAATAAAATAAAATAGGGAAAAGAGAACATTACTCCCCTTATTATGATGAGGTGATTTAAGAGGAGTTTAAGTAGAGGAATCCATGATCACAAAAAAAAAATCATTCATATCCTAAAAGACTATTCAACCTAGAATAAAACATATAAAAGAATAAAGGACACCAAAAACATAATTTATGAAACCTAAAATGAAAATAAAAAAATGAGAAAAAATAAAATAAAAATAAGAAAAACACTATAAAATAAAAAGGTTGCTAATTTAAGGTCATTAGCTTAACCAACTCCCTTTTTAGATCCCATTATACATCCACTTCCAAAGCCACACTCAAATGTAGTATGTGCAAACATATAACAATACTTATAAGGCAAACTAGATTTAGGTGTGAAAGCATTACCTCTTGAAGCTAAATCCCCATTTTTCCTAGATAATGTAGCAAGTTATGCTTATAAAGAAGTCACCATTTCACCCTCTAAATCATGTATAACATAATCCTAAAGAGTACATTCTTCCCTTTTTTTAATGATCAGCCATTTCACTAGTTGTGCATAAACATCAAAAAGAGTACCTAAGAATAAAATAAAATAAATTTAAAAATAGAATACTAAAGAAAAAAATTGCTCTAATCCCAGTAAACTATCACTAATTATAATGTTAGCACTGTCAATTCTTAATAATGGCACTAAAAACTTGTTTGATCAAATGCTATAAGTTTATGGGTCGAACAAGTAATAAAGTAGTGAGTAGAGTATTGTCTCCACTTTTAAGGACTAATCACCTATTAGTTTTAGTTTATTTAGTTAGAGCCTTTCTAATTTAATTTGAATAAAAAACAAATTATGAACTAAAATAAACAAGCAAATAATAATAAGTAAATTAAGAAACTAATATAATTAGCAAATGAAATAATAACTAAGCTAAATAATAGAGGAGGAAACCAATTATAAGAAAAATGTTGTTAGGAGAATGATAACCATACAATCATCAAGTTACTAGATAGATTCCATTTTATCAATTGCATATCTCGGGTACATACAACATCTATTAAGAGCACTCTCTCGAGTGATACTACTAAACTCAACATGCATATGAATCAATTGACACTAAAAGTCATAGTCTAATGCTCAACATTATTATAAACTTGAGCCAAAATCAATCACATATGGCATTAAGTAAAACCCATATGAGAATTAGATCATGTTAAGCTTTCTTAAGACATTTAACCAATCTAACTTATGTTTGTAAATCTATTAGATCCACCATTTCTCAATATGTAAAACTAAACAAGGGAGTGCATGTCACCATAATACAATCACTCAATAAGCACAACAAACATAATATGCAATATATATGAAAATGAGATCTATTTCATAACTTGAACCAAATGGATCTCAAATCCCTAACAATTAAAAGAAACTATCCAAACATGGTTCCAATATCCATCATTCATCCCCAATACAACCCAAGTAAATGATAAATTCTATAAACAATAAAGAAAGGAAAAGAGAAGTTATCAAGGAGCTTCAAAGATCTTTAATGGGTGCCTCCTCTCTGAACATCTTTTCTCCTTTTTGTCGTTATAGGTGCATTTGGTTTTTTATTATGATCTCCATGCACTATAGCAGTAGAGGTACTATAGCGATCATGCATTGTAGCAAATTTCAATATAGCTTTGTTATTATAGCAATGTACTATAGCAATGTTACTGTAGCTTTGCTATGTTTTTTCTCCTTTTTACTCCTTTTCACCACTAAACACATCCAAAACCTCTTTTTCTTAGAAAAATAAAACAAAATATAGAAGTATATATTTTTATATGCTTTGCTACACTAAATGCTAATTAAAATGTATAAATGCATACAATTGAAGGTACTAAAGCTATGTGTAATTTGACACTAACACTAAACCCCATCATCTGCAGATACTAAGGCTTAAAACCTTTGATGTACTAGCATGAGCATTTTTAAAGCCAATACCATTTTTAGATTTCAAAGGAGTGGAAGTCAAAGAGATCATGCCATTAATAATTTCCTTTCCTTTGTTAAATTTAGAGATGGATTCCTTGGGATTACCATTCTCATTTTCTAATGACACATTTTGTTTAATAATGTTGACCTTAGCAATAATCAATCTTAATTTTGATCTTAAAAAACTTAATTCTGAGCATTTAATTTTTTTATTTAAGTGTGTATAAGTTAGGACTCTATTGGAAGTTAAAATGAAGTATAATTATCTTAGGCTGATTGGACCTTTGAGATTCAAGAAGGATTTTGACATCCTTAAAGCTTTATAATGAGAAAGTTATCTTATTCAAATTTGAAGTAGAAATCTTGAGCTTTCTGAATTGGGCTTATTTGTTAAAATCCAAGTTCATTTGGTTATGCAAATTTTGAGTCAAAATCCACGTACACGTTTGCCATCTCAGACTGCACATCTTTTAGTATTTTAGACATATCTTTAGTTAAAAAAGTCCAATTAAATTAATTCAAAATGATATAGAAATATAATTCAAATATTTATACTTTCATGAAGAAATTATAGGTAAATTCAAATTTCTTTAGGATCAAATTATGGCTTCAACTTGTGTATAGCTGTCTAATAGTATTCTGCATTTTAGATTGCATAGCTGTTAGTATTTTGGACATATCTTGTGATATAGAAGTTTAATTTAGGTGATGCAAAAAGATATGGGAAGATAAGTAAAAAATATACAACATTAATGAAGAAAGTGTGGGCAAATTGAAATTTTTTTAGGACTAAATCATGGCTTCAACTTGGGTATAGCTGTCTGATAGTATTGTGCATTTCAAATTGCACAACTCTTAGTATTTTGGACATATCCTGAGCTACAAACATCCAATTTAGGTGATTTAAAATGATATGAAAAGTAATTCAAATATCTACAGCTTTTATGAAAACAGTGTGGGCAAATTCAAATGTTTTAAGCAGCCAATCACAATTTCAATCCATGAATAGCTGTTTGACAACATCACTTTCAATGATTCAAAATATAGATGTTGGACACATCATTTGCACCTCTAATAGCTATATTTTTAAGTATAAATACCTTTAGAGCTAAATGGAAGTTAAAAAACTTATTTTATCATTCATTCTTTCTTAAGCATTCATTGAACTCTCAAATTCTCTTAAACAATTCTTTGTTTGTATAACTCTTGTGAGAGTTGTGTGTGTGTTAGAAATAGAATTTCTCTTTATCTTAAATCTTGGGTTATATTAAAAAGGGAAGTGAGATTTATTTCTAAAGGAATTAGTTTAAGTGTTGTCCATTGAAACACTTAGGTTTTGATTTTTTGAGCGAGCCTTGAAAACTTATGTTGTAATGTTATAAGAGTGAGCCATAAAACTATTGTGTAATCTTAATCTTACAAATAAGATTATGGGTGATTGAAAATCCTAACTTGAGGATAAGTTAGGCGGAGATGTAGGATTGTTATGGAATCTAAATTCCTTAAATCTTTATGTTTTTCATTCTTCCTTCTTAACTTCCATTCAATTATTGCAAAGAATTCTTTTAATTTCCCATTTTTATTTGATAGTCTTATTCACCCCCCCCCTATAGGACTCTTTTCAAATAAGTTTTGCATTTTCATTAAAAACTTTAATTTTCTTAGAATTACTTTCATGTAATAAATTAATTAACTCTTCATTAGAGGATCTTAATTTTTGTTTTGATTTCGCATCGAAAGTGTACAAGTCGACAAGTAATAAAGTAGTGAGTAAAGTATCATTCCTATGAGGATTAAGAACTTAGCACTTATTAGTTTCAGTAGAATTAGTTTAAAGCTTGCAAATAGGACTTGAATAAAGCAATTAACAAACTAAAATAACAAGCAAATATTGACAAGTAAAATAAGAAACCTATACAACTAGCAAATGAAATAATAACTAAGCTAAATGATGGAGGAGGCAAACCAATTATAAGAACAATGTTATTAGGAGATTAAGAACCACATCATCATTAAGTTAACTGGTAGATTTACTTAAACTAATAGCATATCTCAGGTTTTCTAAAGATCATTGAGCACTCTCTCTCAAGTAATACTCCACTCAATATGCATATGAATCAATTAAAACTCAAAGTCATAGCTTAACTCTCATTGTTGTTGCAAAAATAAGTCAACATTAAGCATACAAGGCATTAAGCAAAACATATAAAAGAATTGGATAAATTTCAGCTTTCTCAAGTCATTTAACCAATCTAACTTATGTTTGTGAGTCTATTAGATCCACCATCTCTCAATGCATTAATCTAAATTAAAGATGTATTTGGCCACGGTACAATATTCAATAAGCATAACAATCACAATATGTAATATAGATAAAAACAAGCTCTATCATATAAACTTGAATCAAATGGGTCTCAAATCCCCAACAACACAAATAAAATTAGCCACCCATGGCTTTAATATCCATAATTCATCCATAATACAACCCAAGTAAATAACAAGATTCTATAAACAATAAAGAAAGGAAGAGAAAAGTTATTAAGGAGCTTCAAAGATCTTAAATGGTAGCCTCCTCTCCAAGCTTTTTTTCTCATTTTTCTTCTCCTTAAGTGTATTGGGTGTTTAATTATGGAAGGAGAGAATCCCCTTTTAGGTTTTGCTTTTGATCTTGAGAAGATGGTCTCTAACCCCCCCAAAAATAGGTTTTGGTCCCTCTTTTATAGTATTCCCAAATGACCTTTAAATCCCCCCTCATAATGGTGTGTGCTAGCTCATAAATCAACCAAATAAAATATTAAAGTTATTTTAGCAGCATTACTGTAGCATAGACCTACAATGATCATGGAATTGTAGCATCGATACTATATCGATTGTTATAGTAACTTCAGTTACAATGGACCTACGATCGCGAGTCAAGTTGCAATCACGATAGAAACCCAAATCTTCTCCCTTACTCTATTTTTGCTCCTTTTATGCTCATTTGGCCACCATTCACCTTTAAAACCTTTTTTTCCTAAAAAACCAAAAACAAAATATCAAAGTATATATTTTTATAGCTAAATTAACCTAAATGCAACCTAAGATAAGTGAATGCAAATTAACACCAATAATTTCTCAAGTTTTTCTTTTAAAGTTTTTACCATTTCCTTGAGTGAATTAATTATAGAAAAGTATTTGTCACATTTATGTATCAACTTTCCACAAGCAGGTAACATCTTATCATAGGATTCAAAGTCTAGAGTTACCTTATCATTTAAAGGTTCCTTCAATGATAAAGCAAATATTGGTAACTTCTTTATCGGTGCCATCATCACTAGACTCACTAAAATCATCCTAAGTTACTTTAAATCCTTATTTATTTTCCTTCCTATGCTTCCTAACTTTATTGAAGGATTTTTTTAACTTTGGGCATTCGAATTTATTATAACTCAGTTTGTTACATTCATAGCAAATTACTTTATCCTTATTGCTTGAGTCTTACTTATTAAATCCCTTTCTCTTCTTCATGATGAGATCTCTTATTTTCCTACAAATCATTTTATACTTATCTTTATTCGCACTTAAGTCACTATTACTAGTGTTTTTACTTGTGTTGAAAATAATACTTTTGTCATTCTTGGCCTTCTCTTCCTCTACCACTTGATTTATTTTGATTTCATAAGTGAGAAGCTTCCTAAGAATTTCTTCTATAAGTAGAATAAAAAGATCATTTTCTTCTTCAATTGAGGTCATATAAATTTCCCAAACCTTTTGACATAAACTCATAAAATTTTGTTATTGACATCCTCATTTGAAAATTTCTTGCCAAGTTTCCTCATAAAGTTTATAAGAGTGATAAGCCTACTATATATATCATTAATTTTCTCATAAGGCTTCATTTTAAAAAATTCATACTCTCTTCCAAGCTTTTGCAATTTCTTATTCTTAACTTGACTAGTTCCTTCATACTTGGTCTTTAAGCATTCCCAAATTTCTTTAGCTAACCTTAAGTGCTCTATTCCATTATATTCTTCCATACTCAAGCCATGATAGAGAATAGTAATTACTTTCCTATTTCTTAAGTGTTTTAAATTGCCCATCATTCCATTCATTTATAGGAATGACCACCTCATTGCCTTCATTATTTTTCTTTATTGGAGGACTCCAACCTTCTTTAATGATGTCACATAAATTTACTCCTTCACTATCTAAAAACATCTCCATCTTTTTCTCCAATATGCATAATCAACACCATCAAAAAATAGAGGTATAGTGTAGCTAGGACCATGAATATCGAGGGTGGCAATAATTTGACTTATAGAGGCCATGACCTTTTCACCAAGATAGTTAAATCTTTAAAAATGGAGACCAAAGCTCTGATACTAAATGTAATTCTATAAGTGCCAAGAGAATTGGCTGTTTGAGCTAGGTAAGGAATTTTGAATATTTATTAAAGAGTAAGTGAAGCAGGTGGAATTGTATACCCTAGTCTCTAGGACTTAGTATAGAGCAAGTAGGGTGTCGAACACTAGGGATTTAGGTTAAATCTTGTATTAACTGGATAGATACTTAGATGGATAGGTAAAATAAAACCAGAGTAACAGTAATAATGACTAAAATAAATAAAGAAATCTAAACACTAACTAATTATTAAAATAATAAGACAAACAATATATATCTATCTATGGGAGAATCACAAATCAGAATTAAATAAGAACTTTAAACATAGTTATCATAAAACATATTGAATGGAAATTAGTTTATAGTCTTTAAAAGTAACTCTCATTGTCGATTAAAGGTATTTTCTCTTAGATTCTACAAGCACTCTCATTGTATTGTAGAGATAAGAGAAAACCATAAAGCATATTATACTAATTATGTCTCCCTTAAGATGAATTCCCAGCAAAATTACAATCTTAAGTAATCTCAATCACTTTCCACCAAATTACCCCAACTCTCGTTGGTGATAATTTAATTGACAAGTTACAATGGTGATCAAGCATACACAACAAAAATAAGCACTAATTGAAATGAAATCATGAAAGATATAAGTTAAAAATGTAGTTCTTATTTACTTCGTTATTATAATTCCCATACAAAAGACTTAGCCTAGATACATGATTAAGAAGCAATAAAAGATGACCAAATTCAACATAGAAAGAAAGATAAAAAGATAAAGACTTGAATAAATAAAACTCCCTTCAATGTCTTGTAAAGGATCCTTAATACTTAGGATGATCTTCTCTTACACTTAGCCATGTCTTCTTCAAGTGCTTTTACAATGACTCTTAAAACTAAAAGATAGTAGTGTTTCTAAGACACTCTATTGATTCATATGTCTCTCTCTAATCTTCTTCTTGTTGTCCTATTTTCATCTATCCTTTTTTTTTTCTCTTTTTATCTTTTGTTTTCTTAGGCCAGAAATGATACATATATAGGACTTAGAAGCTACTGGAAGTGACTAGAATAGGATTGAACTTGGAAAGGCACCACTTCACATTAAAGGTCACCCCCTTTATAGAATCCATAACTTCAAGGGATACTTTTTCCTTCCAAACGACTTTATCTCTAGCAAATTCCTTCATAAAAGTTGTGGAAAATTCTATTATCTTTTCAAAGGAACTTGAATCACCTAATTTGGTTATTTGTAGAAAGAGTTCTGGCTAAAATACAAAAACTACTCAAACTAAGAAAAGTTGCAACCCTTTGGCAAGAAATGAGTGTGACGACTAGTGAAGGGGTGACAACTCATCATAGAGACTCTCGCTGATGACTCGTACATATGGTGATGACTTTTCACCCATCCTTATGGTCCAAGCTTGACTCCTTTTTGCTTCCTAGCTTGTTTCAATTAACTCTAAGTGTCTTCTAAAACACATTTAAGCCTTAAATCATACATAAAACTTACATAATGAGTCTTAATGATGAAATAAGTAAAAAAAATTAATTCAATAACTAAAAAAACACATAAAGCATGATGAAATGAAATGAAAATAGACCTTAACTAGCCTAAATAACTATGTATATTTGCATTATATCAACTCCCCCACGCTTAGACCTTGCTTGCCCTCAAACAAGAAAAGATTTAGTATAGAAAAGCACACAAAATCTTCATCTCTTCCAAAATAAATGTAGTTGTCTTGTTAAGTCATCTAAAAAATGAAAGAAGTTATAAAAAGATAGTTAATCAATCAAACTTCAAGCTCCACAATAATAAAATAAGCAAGTTTCATAGCATAAGCAATAAATTCACCAATTTATATCAATTTGCTAAGAATAAAATCAATAACACAAAGTCAAAGCTCTAACTAAGCTACTTAACCAAAATAGTTATTCTTCAATCTAAGTTCAAAGCTCTAACTAAGTTCAACTTACTATCACTACTACTTCTAGTAAGCATAAAAAAATGTAAATTCACAATTGAATAAATTAAACTTAACAAACAACAATAAATAAAAAATATATATAAAAAATGAAAAATATAAGAACAAAATAAGAAACAAAACAAAACAAAACCTAAAATAACCTTTCTCTATCCTAAGTTAATAAAAATTATATCCAAGTTCTTCGGCAATGGCGCCAAATTCTGAAGTAGGTGAAATTGTATACCCTAGTCTCTAGGACTTAGTATAGAGTAAGTAGGGTGTCAAACATTAGGGACTTAGGGTAAATCTTATATTAACTGGATAGATACTTATATAGATAGGTAAAATAAAACCAAAATAATAGTAATAATGACTGAAACAAATAAAGAAATCTAAACACTAACTAATTATTAAAATAATAAGACAAACAATATATATATATATCTATCTATAGAAGAATCACAAATTCGAATCAAGCAAGAACTTAAAACATAGTTATCATAAAACATATTGATTGGAAATTAGTCTATAGTCTTTAAAAGCAACTCTCATTGTTGATTAAAGGTATTTCCTCTTAGAGTCTATAAGCACTCTCGTTGTATTGTAGAGATAAGAGAAAACCATAAAGCATATAACACTAATTATGTCTCCCTTAAGATGAATTCCCTTTATAATTCCCAATAAAATTACAATCTTAATTAATCTCAATCACTTTCCACCAAATTACCCCAACCCTCATTGGTGATAATTTGATTGACAAGTTACATATGGTGATCAAGCATATATAACAAAAATAAGCACTAATTGAAATTAAATCATGAAAGATATAAGATAAAAATGTAGTTCTTATTTAATTCATCATTATAATTCCCATACAAAAAGACTTAGCCTAGATACATGATTAAGAAGCAACAAAAGGACCAAATTTAACATACAAAGAAAGATAAAAAGATAAATAATTGAATAAGAAAAACTCCCTTTTATGTCTTCTAAAGGATCCTTGATACTTACGATGATCTTCTCTTGTACTTGGCTTTGTCTTCTTCAAGTGTTTTGACATTGACTCTTAAAACTAAAAGATAGTAGTATTTTTAAAACACTCTATTGATTCATATGTCTCTCTCTAATCTTCTTCTTGTTGTCCTATTTTCATATATCCTTTTTTTTTCTTAGGAAAAAATAATGCATATATAGGATTAGGAAGCTACTGGAAGTGACTAGAATAAGATTGAACTTGGAAAGGCACCACTTGACATTAATGGTCACTCCCCTTTGCAAAATTCGTAACTTTAAGGGCCTTTTTATCCATTCAGATGACTTTATCTTTAGAAAGTTCCTTCATGAAAGTTGTAGAACATTATGTTATATTTCAAGTACAACTTGAATCAACTAATTTGGATCTCTGTAGATAGATTTATGGCCAAAATATGAAAACTGCTCAAACCATAAAAAGTTACAACCCTTTGGCAAGAAATGAGTGTGATGACTTATCAAGGGGTGACAACACATCACAGAGACTCTTAGTGATGACTTGTACATTTGGTGATGACTCGTCACCCTTCCTTATGATCCAAGCTTGACTCCTTTTTGCTTCTTAGCTTGTTTCAATCAACTCCAAGTGTCTTCTAAAGCATTTTTAAGCCTTAAATCATGCATAAAACTTACATAATGAGTCCTAATGATGAAATAAGTAAAAAAATTAATTCAATAACTAAAAAAACACATAAATCATGATGAAATGAAATGAAAATAGACCTTAACTAGCATGAATAGCTATGTATATTTGCATTATATCAATAAGCTAAAAATAGAGTTAAAGCACAATAGAATGAAGAAGAAGAAAAGTAAGAAAAACATAAGAAATTTATAGAGGTTTAGCCTTAAAGCCTATGTCCTCTGCTTGACCACTTATTGAGAGTTTCAATCTACTTTAAGGTGTAGATCAAACCCTTACAAGCTTAAATTTAAGCTACCTAAGTGTTTTTCTAAGGCTCACACTCAAGCCCAAGTGCTTTTCATAAGGCTTACACTTCAACCAAAGTGCTAAGAATAATCCTTTTAGCTTACAAGTGTTTTTCCAAGGATCACACTCAAATCTAAGTGGCTTTTCAAAGACTCACACTCAAACCCAAATGCTTAAGAACAATCCTCTTAACTTACAAGATTTTAAATCTCAATCTTAACTCACTCAATCTCACTATTAAGCTAGTGAATGATTGTATTAAACACTTACTAACCCACACTTAAGCATGCTCTTAAGATGGAAAAGATTATAAAGAATTAAAGATGAAGATCTTGGGTGGTTGAAGATTAATAAAAAAAATAATGCTAAAAGATAGCTCATAGGGGTTTTGCTCAACTTTATTCACTTGTTCCAGCTCTGCTCTAAGTAGTATTTAAACTAGTTTCATAAAGAAAAAGAGTTGTTAGAGGTGTATTAAATACAAATAGAGCCATTCAACCACAAAAGAAAAATGAACTATGGACGTTCATTATGATCATGACAAATTCATCATGGTCATGACAATCAGGGGTGCAAAGAAGAAATTTAAATTCTCACGCTTTCATGATCATAACACTGGTGATGACACTGATTATGATAACTCTTGGGAACTTTTGGAGTTGGCCTATCACTAGTGGTGATAGCCTGTCTTGATCATTGTCATAATCATGACATTGGTGGTGATAAGCTTCAGGAGTTCTCAAAATTTTGCAAATTGGATCTTTGTAATTTTACTTGAAAATTTTTTCTATTGATTGGAATTTGCTTATGACCACTCATAATGAAGATTCCTATCATGTTTGACCAAATTTGACTTCAAATCTTGATAAAAATTTGATCTTTGATTTTTCTAGTTTGTCATAGTAATGATAAGTCCATTAGCACTCATGACAAGGTTGCAAACTTAATAAAAGTCAAAATGCTAACTTTTCAAATTTTGACTTGTGCAGTTATGATTATAATGTTTTTGTCACTGTTTGTGCCATATCTACTTATTGCAAATTTTAATTGACCTGAATATAAATACTGAAGCACATAAATTAAATATAATTTTACTTAATTATTTATGACCATAAAAAAATGATTGTTTTACTTCTTGAGGTTCAACTATATATATATATATATCAATTTTGTGCAGAGATGGTGATGCCATGGCATAAGTGATGTCTATGTCATTTTTGTCAGTATATTCTTACAATTTTAATAAAAGAGGATTATAGTGAATAAAAATGTTAGTTTAACATAATTTAATTCAAAATGATTAGCAATTATGGAGTAATTTTGGAAGATAATATACTTAAATAATAAAAAAATTACCTAAATAAGTAATTTTTTAATTATGTCAATAAAAAATTTAATTTTAAAATTTGATTATTATTGTTTTTTAAAAGAATAATAAAGCAATGGCTAAAGTAAAAATGATATCTATAAGAAAAAATTTCATAGATCAATGATTGAAGGTATCATGTGGGTATGGTGAAATGGGAAGCAAAAGATGCGATCTTTATCTCATACGCATTGATTTATCACTACCTTTGCTTAATTATTTTAATATGAAATTATAGTATTGTCTAAATTGAAAATAGTATTGGGACCTAATGGGAACAACTTCTCTCGTTTTCGTGCACAATATCTTCTTCGTCTCCTTCTACGTGAATATCTACTGTACATTAGTGGTTTTTGGAAATTTTTAGTTAAAAATACCTTTAAAAATTAATATTCTATAATATTATTAGTAGATCTATATGATTTGAGACAATATCTCAAATTAATATGGGTTCTAATCCAATTTATAAATAATTTTTTGGTTTTGGATAGTTGTGGATATGTGTGGGTTTACTCCTAAGTATGATATTTTGGTGTTGTAGTTTCTTCCACAATTTTAATCAAAGGAGAATTTTTAGAAATTCAAATCTACTCAATGTTCAAGTTGGATGATGCATATTTCAACTTCAAGTATCTCTTCCTCCCCAAATATAAGAGTTAAATTGTGTGTTTCCTTGTGTAGCTAAGCACACTCAAGGTTTATGAATGTACCACATCTAGTTTATATTGCTGAGTTTTGTATTTTCTTATTTATCCTTTAGTTTTTAGATGATATAATGAAATATTGTTGATGTTCCATAATATACTGTTGTATATCTTATATTCTCCTTTTTTTAATGAAATACTTTTCTTGTTTGGAAAAAAGAACATGAAAATAGCATTTGTGTTAGTTAAATATTGTCATTGAGCTTAAAAAGTGGAAAAATTAGTTAGCTAAATTTGAATAAAGAGGACAAAGAGCTACTTTGTTTATTGGCCTTCCCTACTACATACCAGTAGCCTCTAAATTTTGCAAAATTTATGAATTTGTTGTGTGAAAATTTTTATAAAACAAGAAAAAAATCATTAAATAAAAGGCACATACAAAAGATTTACAATTTTTCAATAGCAAAAAGATAATTTGTAAAAGAGATAATTTGTAAAAAATATACATTAAATTTATTAAAATAGATCATTTGAATAATAAAGAATGTTGATGTCACAAAAAAATGATATTTTTCAATTGTTTTCTAATGTTACAAATATTGAAAAATATTTTTTCTAAAAAATATACTCTAAAAAAAATATTTTCCTTAAACTATTGGATAAGACTTATTTTGAAAGAATTTAAGTATTGGAAAAATTCATTCACAATTAAAAGAGACTAAATTTAATTTGGAAGGGGAATTTTATAGTAACTACTTTTGTTTACATTGTCTTACATTTCCCTAAACTAAGTGTTTCATTGGGTTGTATCCCAACTTGAAGATGCGCTATAAGCTTAGCAAGAAGGCAAAAAAGGATGCTTTAGCAGTTGATGCACTTCAAAATAAAGCCAATCTTGATCCAATTATTAGGAAAATTAACAGAGTTGGCATAATAAAATAATATTTATAGAGACAAAATAAAATTATTGTAGAAATAATCAATCGAATAAATAAATGGAGGCGATTAAACCAACCAATGGATTAGAAAAATATATGGTAAAACCTACCATATAAAAAATAAAAATGACATCAATATTTTAGCATGGTTCACCCTTAATTCTTAGGGTACATCTATGAAACAAAATCTAAAATTTTCTTCCACTATAAAAATAATATGTACAAGAGAGAGTCTTTTATAGATCAACACTATAGGTACACAATAAAAAATTTGTTACCAAAATAGTGGCACTCAAAGTGCTTCCCAAACACCCTAAAAATAATTTCCTTACTATTTTGTCACTCATCTTTTGAGAAAAATTTTCCAAACCCCTAAAACTTTCTCACACTCATCAAAACAAAATTGTTTTGGTTACCCTCACAAGCACACACCTCACTTTGAGCTTTTCTTTCTTTGCTTACTTATTTATACTTGTTTCTCCATCTGAATGCCTTTATATAGGCAATAGGATGAGAAATAAACCAAAAAAAGTCTTTTTTAACATGCAAAATATAACCTTTTTTAAAAAAAAAAAACTTATGGGCTCCATGAGGATTGACCAACAATAATTCTCTCCCTCCCGATTATGTGGAGGTCATCACCATTCCAACAGCCAATTGACAGAATTTGAACTTCTCCTTTGGTAGAATCTTTGTTAACATATCTTATCCATTTTCATCAGTATGGATCTTCTTAAGTTGTAATAGCTTCTTCTCCAATACATCCCATATCCAGTGCTATCTCACATCAATGTTCTTATATCTTAAATGAAAGGAGGAGTTCTTACCAATGTGTATAGCACTCTAACTATCACAAAATAGCTCATATCTATCTTGTTGAAAACCAAGTTCATTTAAGAACTTCTTCATCCATGACAACTCTTTATAAGCTTCTGTTGTTGCAATAAACTCTGCTTCAATGGTAGATAGAGCAACACATTTTTATAATTTTGACTGTTACGACACAACTCCCCCTGCAAAAGTAATCAGGTAACTAGAGGTTGGTTTTCTTGAATCAACATCTCCTACCATATTTGCATTTATGTCTCCAGCTAACATAGGTTTGGCATATCTAAAATACAAACATATTTTAGATGTTCCTGAAGATACCTAAAAATCTATTTCACTACAGCCATCCAATGCTCCTTTTCCAGGATTTGAAAGGTATCAACTCACAACTCTAACCAAGTGTGTAATATCTGGCCGTGTACACACTATGGCATACATTAAACTACCAATTGCTAAAGCATATGGAACTTTATCCATCTCTTCCTTCTCTTTATTAGTGGAAGGGCTTTGTTGAGAAGTCAATTTAAAGTGATTATCAAGAGGACAACTAACTGTTTTAGCATTGTACATGTTGTACCTCTAAAGTACCTTCTCAATATACTTCTTTTGTGAGAACCATAGCTTCTTAACGCCTCTTTCTTTGATAATCTTCATGCCAACAATCTACTTTACTGGTCCTAAGTCTTTTATGGCAAAAGACTTACTCAACTGCTTCTTAAAGCTATTAATTTTAGAAAAATTTAAACTAACAATTAACATGTCATCCACACAGAGTAATAACATAATAAATTTATTACTAGAGAATTTCTAAAAAAATACACAATGGTCTAAAGTAGTCTTTTTGTAGCCTTGCTCCCCCATAATAGACTCAAACTTCTTATACCATTGTCTTCGTGCTTGTTTTAAGCTGTAAAAGCTTCTCTTCAATTTGCAAACATACTCCTTTTTTCTCTAACTACTCATAAATATTTTCTCTTCTACATCACTATGAAGGAAGGCAGTTTTAACATTCATTTACTTAATCTTTAGATTAAAAATTGATGTTAAACCCAGCATAATACGAATGGATGTCATCTTCATGACTAGAGAAAAAATCTCATCAAAGTCGATGCCCTTTCTTTGGTTGAATCCTTTTACAATCACTCTAGCTTTAAAGCATGGTTAGAGACTGTGTTCTTCATGCTTAATCCTGAACACCCACTTATTCTTTAAAGCTCTTTTGCCTTTAGTCAACTTTACCAACTCAAATGACTTGTTCTCATGTATAGACTTCATCTTACCCTATATGGCTTTAAACCATTTATGCTTATGTTCATCATTCATTGCTTCTTTAAAGCTTTCTGGCTCTCCCCTATCAGTTAGTAACACAAACTAGTCTCTAGGATTTTTGGTAGAAGGTTGTTTGTTTCTATCAGATTTCATCAGTGCCACTGGAGATGCCTTATCTGCTGGTGGTTGATCATGAACACCATCATTGTCATCTTAAGATGGAATCTCAATAGGAGCATCTTCATTACCTACATATGGTAGAATAACTTCATTTTCATCTCAAACTTTCCTTGGCACCATTGTTGGAGGAACTAACTTCAAATTTGACTCATCTTCAAAGCTGGGGATGTTCTTCTCAACTCCAGCAATATCTTCGATTATCTTATCTTCAATAAACACAACATCACTGCTTTTGACAAGCTTCTTCTAGACTAGATCATAAAATCTATAGCTAAGTTGATCTTGACCATAGCTAATGACACATACTATCATCTCTCAACATCAAGCCTGGACCTCTTATCCTTAGGAATATGCAAAAAGGCTTTGCACCCAAAAACCTGTAGATGACCATAGGAAACATCTTTCCTAACCATACCCTTTATAGAGTGTCAGACTATAGAAAATCACATGGTGAAAGGTTTAACACATGCATTACTATAAGTAAAGCTTCACACCAAAATGTCTTAGGCAACTTTGAATGTGAGAGCAAAGATTTGACTCTCTCCATCAAATTCATGTTCATCCTCTGAGCTAAACCATTCAACTATAGCATCTTTGGAGGTGTCATTTGATGTCATATAGCATGCTATTTATAATAAGTATCAAATGGTCCAGAATACTCTCCATCATTGTCTATTTGGATGCACTTCAGTTTCTTGCTGGTTTGTCTCTCCACCAAAGTGTGAAATTCCTTGAAGACATTTAGCACCTGATCTTTTAACTTCAAGGTATATGCCCACATCTTCTAAGAATGATCATCAATGAAAGTCACGAAGTACTGATAACCACCAAGTGACATTGGCATTGGCCTATACAAGTCTAAATGAATTAAATTTAGCACATTGTTCATTCTGGAAGGAGGAGAACTCCTAAAAGTAACCCTATTTTGCTTTCCTACATAAAAATTAGCACATTTCTCTAGATGCACAAGATCTATTCCATATAATACATTTTTCTTAGCCTGCACTGTCATTCCTTTTTCACTTATGTGGCCATGTCTTTTATTCTATAACTCAATTATACTATCTTTTTCCACTTCATTCTCCATCTCTTTGGAGATATTTATATGCATAAAGCACAGTGTTGAGTCCTTTTTACCTCTAGCCATAATCAATGAGCCTTTATTGAGTTTCCATTAGCCGTTATGGAAGGTGTTGCAAAAACCTTCATCATTAAGCTTGCCTATTAATATTAAATGTAGGCAAATATCAGGAACATGCTTGACATTCTTCAAGATTTATCTCGTGCCATTTGCTGTTTCCAAACACACATTTGCTTCATTAACAACTTTTATTCGGTTGTCATTTTCCATCTTCATAAATCCAGAATCTCTTGAAGTGTAGGATGAGAAGAATTCTCTTCGAGATATAGTGCAAATAGAAGCACCAATGTTAATCACCCAGTTGATCTCATGGGTAGTAAGATTAATAATATTATAATAAAAAAGGACATTGAATTCTCCAAGAAGATTTGCTTCATCATCATTTTTGTTGTCATCTTTTCTCACATCTTTACATTTGTTCTTGTCCTTGAACTTTCAACTAAACTTCTTGATGTGGCCTTTCTTTTTGTAGTAATGGCATTTAATATTTGCATACTTATTTGACTTTCCTTTGCTATTATCTTTTTATTTTAAGCTTTGAGTCTCACTTCTCCCCTTGGAATTTACAACAAAGATATCTAAATGTGTTGAAGAGGCACCCTTTGATCTGTGTCTCATCTCTTCATTCAAAATACAGCTTTTGACAAATTCCATATTCACTACACTATTTGGTGAAGAGTTTGTAAATGAAATCTTCAAAGTCTCCCATGACTCTAACAGAGAAGCTAGATCGTAAGAGCAAGAATTTCATTACCAAAATTTATGCCCATTCCCGATAACTGATCCATGATCCCTTGCATTTCATTCAAGTGATCGACGATAGAAAAGCCTTCCCCATTTTTTGTTTGCATTAATTTTTTCAAATAAAATAATTTGTTATTGCCGGTCTTTGTAACATACATCTCCTTAAGCTTGTTCCACAATGTATGTGTATAAGTTTCATTGTAAATGTGGTTGTACACATTGTCTTCAACGAACTGTCAGATGTAGCCACACACTTGCTTATGCTCAAATGCCTATTCCTCATCCGTTTAGCCTTCGGATTTTGTTGTAGCAAAAACTGATAGATGCAGCTTAATCATAAATAAGAGATCCTTCATCTTGTTTCTCCATAGGTGGTAATTTGTGCCATTTAAGCTGATCATTTTGCTAGTTTTAGCCTCCATCGTTACAGTATTTAATAATGTCTCCAGAACATGAACCAACAAATGTAATACCACTTGTTAGAAAAATTAACAAAGTTGACACAGTGAAATAATATTCACAAAGACAAAATAAAATTACTGCAGAAATAATCAATAAATAAATAAATGAAGGTGGTTAAACTGACCAATAGGTTAGAAAAATATAAAGTAAAACCTACCATATAAATAATAAAAATGATATCAATATTTTAATGCGGTTCACTCTTATTTATTGGGCTATGTCCATAGGACAAAATATAAAATTTTCTTCTACTATAAAAATAGTAGGTATAAGAAAGAGTTTTCTCTAGATCAAAAGTAGAGGTACACAATAAAAAGGTTCTCACCAAAATAGTAGCACTCAAAGTGTTTCCCAAATATCTTAAAAATAATTTTTTCACTATTTTAGCACTAACCTTTTGAGAAAAATTTTCTAAACCTTTAAAACTCTCTTACGCTCATCAAAGCAAATTTGATTTGGTTGCCCTCAGAGGCACACACCTTACTTTGGGTTTTTCTCTCTTTGCTTGCTTATTTATACTTGTTTCTCCATCCTAATGCCTATCCGAATGCCTTTATATAGGCATTAGGATGAGAAACCAAAAAAAAAAAGTTTTTTTTTCAACATTTGCTGCATGGAACTCAGTGCAGCAAAATATGACTTTTTTTTCACACCGGTGAGTTCCACTAGGAGGGACCCACAACAACAGTTTCCTACTATCCTCCTGCAAAGCATATACTCATCCCATCTGTGTATAGCCTAGAAGCCTTGCATTCAAGAGTGTCAATTTTGAATGAAATCATGGATGCGCTGAAAGATCCTAATCTTCATATGATTGGGTTGTATGGGATGGGTGGTGTGGGTAAAACCATACTTGCAAAGGAGTTTCAAAGACAAGCACAAGCTGACAAGTTGTTTGATTTTGTGATTATGGTAGCTCTATCTCAAACACCAGATCTTAGAAGAATCCAAGCCGAGATTGCTGAAGTTCTAGGCCTAAACCTTGTCCACGAGGGGATGCTGGGAAGAGCAGGTCAATTAAATGAGAGGTTGAAGAAGGAGAACACACTTACTATTTTGGCTGATATTTGGAAGCAACTTCCATTGGAGAATGTGGGGATGATAGTAAGGGATGCAAAATATTTGTAATCTCAAGGAGCCGCCATGTATTATCGCACGACATGCGTACACAAAAGGAGTTAAGTATCGGAACTCTAGAAGAAGAAAAGTCCTAGAGTTTGTTTCAAAAGATTGTGGATGATGCTCAAAATCTGATATTGCCTTCCGTAGCTGCTGAGATTGCACGAAAATGTGCAGGATTGCCCTTTTGTTAGTCCAAGTTGCGACAGGTTTGCGGAACAAGGATTTATATGCCTGGAATGACAAGCTTCAGCAACTATCTCGCTTTGGCCATAATGAAATACAAGCCAAAATAGACTCGGTTTTAGAGTCGAGCTACAATAATTTGGCTAGTGATGAAGTGAAAATATTTTTCTTGCTCTGTGGCTTATTTGGACAGTCTATTATTTGGATCCAATACTTGTTAATGTACAGCATGGGTCTAGGTCTGTTTAATAGAGCCACTGTTGAAGCTGCAAGAGACAGAGCATTTGCTTTGATCAATGAGTTAAAAGCTGAATCTTTGTTGTTGGATGGTGACATGAACGGATACGTTAAAATGCATGATGTTGTTCGGGATACTGCTATGTCCATCGCATCCAGAGTGCAGCAGGCCTTTATTGGTTCAAGTGGTTTTGGATCGAAGGCATGGCCAGACAATAATTGCACTAGAATTTCCCTGACGTGCAATGATATCCAGGAGCTCCCTGAAGGGTTGGAATGTCCGAAAGCAGAGCTATTGTTTCGTATGACCGAAGATCGTTCTTTGAAGATCCCTGATGTATTCTTAAAAGGGATTAACAAACTTAATGTAGTGTATTTTACTGGGATACACTTTGTTTCTATGCCTTCATCACTTAGTTTGCTCACAAATATTCGGGCTTTGTGTCTGCATCGAGGCCAGTTGGATAATGTAACTGCTATTAGTGAGCTGAAGCAACTAGAAGTCTTGAGTTTTGCGGACTCCCACATTTCTGAATTGCCAAGACAAATAGAGCAATTAACTCACCTGAAGTTGTTGGATTTGAGCAATTGTTCCAAGCTCAAAGTTATCCCTGCAAATGTCTTATCAAAGCTGACCTTGTTGGAAGCACTGCATCTGGGTAACAGTTTTGTAGAGTGGGAGCCAGAAGGTAATACATCCCTTGGTGAGCTGGAGCATTTGTCTGATCTGACAACCTTAGACATGCAAGTTCAATGGGTTGAAAAATTACAGAATCGTCATAGGAGATGGGTGGGACTGGAAAGTGATATTGAATCCTCGAGAACGCTCAAACTCAGGTTCAAAACAAACATTCGTATGGAGCGCGGGATTAAAAGGTTATTGAAGGAAACGGAGGATCTGTATATAGATGAAGTGAGAGGGATAGAGAATGTATTGTATGATCCTGATGGGGATGGCTTTCCACAGCTGAAGCATCTCCACGTTCAAAATGATCCTTTGATTCGACACATTGTCGTGAATTCAACCAAGTGGTCGACATGTCCTGCATTTCCCATCCTGCAGTCCTTGTTTCTGGATAATTAAATGATCTTGGAGGATATGTGTCATGGCCAACCATTAGCAGACTCATTCAGCAAACTAAAAGTTTTAGAAGTCAGGAATTGCGAGAGATTGACATCTACTTTTTTCATTTTCTGCAAGCGGGGAGGAAGATGTTATGTTGCAGTTATTGAGTTGAAAGAGATACACTCCTTGACACTGGAAAATTTACCACAACTCAAAAGCCTTTGCAATGAAAAAAAGAGTGATCTTCCAGCTTATGAGGAACCTGAGTCAGAAAGTGATCTTGGCGCTACGTTTTCACTTTTCAACAGATTGGTATGTCCATGCACCAAATTTTTGACATCATTAATAATAATAATAATAATAATAATAATAATAATAATAATAATAATATTATTATTATTATTATTATTATTATTATTATTATTATTATTATTATTATTATTATTTACATTTGATACCCGTATCTAATAACCACATGAGTTTTGCAATATTTGTATGGAAAATTATGAGAGGACAATTTTTTTGTCATTATTAATTGGCCAATTATATAGTTTTGCCTCTAAAATTAACGAAGCAATGTTTAAATCTTCTAAATGTTCATTTTAATTATATTATTTTAAAAGGCTTTTGGAGTTCATATACTTTTTATATTTTTTATAACACAATAGCCTATACTCAAGCTGGGAAAAAGTCTATAATATTTCTCATCTTATTATATTATTTCTTTTTATCCAAACTCTTTTCTCGCTAATGTCATCTCTTTCTCGTCTTGTTAATTTTTTTTTTAATTTTTTTTGTTATACACAATTAATGTGTTCTCATACGAATTCCCAAGATAAAAAACTACAATAATTAAAATTTGAAAATAAGTCAAAAATATAAAAATGCAAACGTTTGCCATATTAAAATATAAAGTAGGTTAATCATTTTAGTCAAGTCAGCATTCATATAAAGTTTTTTCGGTGAAAAAACGAAAAGAGATTTCTGCATATATGTGAAAACAAAAATTTTATTTAAGAACATTTTTGAAATTTATTTTACAGAGCTATTAAATATTTATTACATTTTATTAAATTCTTTTTAATTAAAATAAGTGTGTATTGCGAACACAATTAAAAAAAGACTCTGCTTTAAATTTAGATTCTTTTTTTTTATTATTATTATTATTATTATTATTATTATTATTATTATTTTGTGTAAAAAAAAAACATACCCAATGTTGACAAAAATAATTGTATGTTCCTAATAAAATTATATATATATATATATATATATATATATATATATATATATATATATATATATATATAACTGGCTTAATAAAATATAATAAATATTTGCAATTCCATAAATAAACCTTAAAAATTGACGAACTAAGTAATGGATTTTTCCCAACAGCCCAGGCGTGTCGGATTTTTCCTGCTGAAATATTACATCCAATTGTTGCATACTTGACATACTCTTAGTGTTTTTTATTTAATTAATAAAAAAGTGAAACATACATTATTTTATTAAAATCTAAATATTCCGCGCGGTGTACTATTCTTTTTATCCAAACTCTTTTATCTAATTTCGATCATGTCATCTTTTTATTATCTTGTTAGTATTGTTTTTTTTTTTTTTTTGTTATACAGAATTAATGTGTTCTCATGTAAATTTGCAAGATAAAAATCACAATAAAATTTTTTAAAAAATACGTCAAAAATAAAAATGTAAACATATGCCAGATTAAAAACATATAAAATAGGTTAATCATTCATGTCAAGTTTTTTTTTAAATGAAAATATTGAAATAGATTTCTTCTAAGCATACAAAGAAAAATCTTAATAAAGAAACTTTTCAAAATTTATTTTATGGAAATTTTAAATAGGTTATTACATAACTTTACTATAAACTTTATTCATTTTACCAATTTATTTTATTTTTAAAATTGTGGCAAATTGGTATATTAATTTTTAAATTTGTTACAAATTTATATATAGTCAAAATAGTATTTTCTCACACTGACATGACATACTAATATGATATAAATATGTAAATTTATTTGTTAATGTGAAAATTAGGAGAAAAAATTACTAGTATTTCTATCCTTAACTTTAAGTTTGGGTACAAATATATCATTAACTTTTTTTTTTACATATATATCCAAATAATTTACATATACATGTCATTTCAGCATGGACAAATATATTATTTATAAAAAAATTTTAATTACTATATACATTATTTATAAAAATCTTTAAATATTATTCATTAGAAATCTAATCACTAATTTGATACAAATACTCTTAGTGTTTTATATTTGATTAATGAAGATTTTTTTTTATATATAAATTGAGACTAAATATCAGTAGATGCATCCAATTATCCTAATTAGGTTAACACAATTTTAACACCCTCGTCATCTATTGGATTGTACTTTTTAATGAATATTTGGAACATACATTATTTATAAAAATCTAAGTATTCGTGTAGGTAAAGTTTAGAGTTGAAAAACAATTTGTTGCCTTTTATTTTGTTTCTGACACATTTGTTGGTAGTGCGTTCTTTTTTAAGAGGGAGTAATTTCATTTCATCTCACTACAAATTTTTGGAGTGCAATTTATAATTTAGGGCTTTGCTCGCGGTTCTTATCAATACTTTTTCTGAAATCATATCTTCTGGTCTCTATCCCCAACTAGAGGATCTACAAATAACCTCAGTTTACTGTGAAAAGATATGGCATGACAATTTCTCCCCAACAACTTCAAACTTAACAATCTTGGTCATCGAAAGAAGCAATAATTTGAAACATATATTTACGAATTTAATGGTTAGAAGTCTTTTGCAGCTCAAGAAACTTGTGATAGGAGAATGTGACTCCGTCGAACAGATAATACATACAGAGGAATCTGTACGAGAAGAAGAGACGATGCCTAAGATACTCTTTCCTAAAGTAGACAAGATGATGCTTTTTGGTCTTCCCAATTTAATTAGATTCTGCACTGCTTGGTATCCAATTGAATTTCAATCTCTTAGGGAATTGGAGATAGATAGCTGCAATGCCTTGACGACCTTCGTCCCCTGTGCCGCACGTTCGGATATGATGGTCAATGCAGAAGATGAACAAGTTAACTCAGAGGCCAACCACAAGTTTGAAATTCAATCTCTTTTTAATGAAATGGTGACCCCTTTCATTTGTCCGTTTATTTAATTTTTTTTTTTTTTTTCAATTTTCACTTTCGTTTCTTTTTTCATATTTAATTATATATGTCCGAATTTCATGACATGAAAAACCAAAAAAAAAAGATTAACCGGAATTAGCATTTCAGTTTGGACTCTGCAAGTTGGAAGAAATGCATCTGGCCTCCTTGGATAAGGTTGAAGATATATGGCATGGTCAACTCGCTCCTGATTCCTTCTGCAAATTTAAAACATCAAGCGTAGGGTATTGCCCCAAACTGTTAATTGTTTTTCCATGGAATGTCTTGCTAAGATTCCAAAGATTGGAGAAGTTGGAGCTGTATGCTTGTTCTTCAGTGCAAGAGATATTTAAATTCCAAGAGCTGAATGTTGGTTAAACAAATGGTAGGGTAGCTTTTAAGCTGAGAGAATTAAAATTATGGTATCTTGCAGAACTGAAGTTTATATGGAGTAAGAATCCACCCCCAGGTTTTACTTTTCGAGAACTGAAGTCAATTGATGTTAATCATTGTAGAGCTATTAAAAACATATGTCAAGCTTCCGTAGTCAGAGATTTTTCGTAGCTTCAATGGGCATCAATCAGCCATTGTGAGGAGATCAGGGAGATTGTTGCGGAAACTGAAGGCGCACATATTCTAATACTTTTGGACTTCCTCAACTAGCCGCTTTGTGTCTTGATAGCCTACCGAAAATCAAAAGTTTGCATCAAAGATACAGAGCTAAGTGGCCAAAGTTGAAACATTTGGAAGTGATTATTTGCAACACTAATTACAAAGGAGCTGAAGTAGGCCACCACAACATTCCTTTCTTCTTTTTGGAGAAGGTACAGTTCTGTTCTTTTTGCAACACAAATTGCGTTCTATCTTTGTTGGAAAAAAAACAAAAAAACAAATTGCGTTCTATCTTTTTTATGAATTTATTTTATATTTAGTTTTTAAATAATTCAAATGACTAATTATTCTTATTTTTATATTACCTTTTTATTAGTTAATATGATATTTAAAGTTTTTATTTTTATTTTTCTTAATATATTACTTATTTTCTAAACGTCCAATATATATTAAGTTTTAGATATATATTTAAAGTTTTATATTATAAAAAAGATAAAATAATAAAAATCATTAATATTTGCAAGCTATTAATTACAAAAATGTAGATTCTTTATTAAAATTGACATGATGAATTTCATTATTTGATTTTTAATTATTTGGATACTTATTTTGAGATTTGCTTCAATACGATAAATTAATAGTTAAAATTTTATTTATATTGCATATTCAAACATGTAAATTTAAATATATGATTTATTTTTTAGATTAATTTTTAGAATATAAAATCAATAATGGGATAATCAATTATATTAATATTATATTATAAAACAGAAATAATTATTATATATTTATATAAATGAGTTTGTTAATTATACGATGATATATTTGATTTTTTTACTTTACTAACAAATTATTTGAATTTTTCACTTCTTTTATATCATTCTCTATTCAAAATAGCTATGTAATAGTTAAAAATTTTAAAATATCATACTTCAATGCACTTTTTATAAGATTTTTTTACCTTCTAAATTATTTTACTTGATAAAAATATATTTACTTTTCTATAAAAAAATTTATTTGATGAAAAATTATATATGTCCTTGTTTATATTTTATATTTATAATTCAATATCAATATAATTGATGTAGAATAAAATTCAGAGAAAAAGAGAGAAAATTTAAGGGAAATATTTTTTCATATATTTTAAAGAAGGGTTACAACCCTTATATATACATATAGGAATTCTAATCACATTATAACTAGGAATAAAATAACATTGTAAATAAAATAAAAACTTTATTACTAATTGTATACAAATATTTATTTCTTAATATATACAAAATATTTATTTACTCAATACTCTCCTTTAAGTTGGTGAATGTATGTCAATCATTCCCAACTTTTCAAGTGAGTTGTAAAACGATTTTCTAGATACAACCTTTGTAAGTATATCAGTTAGTTGAATCTGAAAAGAAATAAATGGAAGATCAATTGTTCCTTGGTTTATATGATCTTTTCTAAAATATCTATCAACCTCTACGTGTTTAGTTTGATCATGTTGAACCTAATTGTTTATAATTGCTATGGCTACCTTAATATCACAATGTAACAACATAAGCTTTCAAATGTTTTAATCCTAGATCCTGAACAATTCGCCTTATCTAGAGCGAATCATATATTTCATGAGTCATTCCTCTAAACTCAGCTTCAACACTTGACCATGCTATGACTTTATGTTTCTTGCTTCTCCAAGTGACTAAATTCTTTCCAACAAATGTAAAGTACCCGGATGTTAATTTTTTATCAGTCTGATCTTCAGCCCAATCAACATTAGTGTAGCCAATAATTTCATAATCCTTATTTCTCCTAAACAATAAACCTTTGCATGGAGAAGAATTTAGATATCTTAATGTCTGATATACCACATCCATATGTTCTTTACTCGGAGGATGCATGAATTAACTTACAACACTTACTGCATAAGTAATATCTGGCCGAGTATGAGATAAGTAAATTAACATTCCCACTAGCCTTTGATACTGATCATTATTAGTTGGGACTTGATCTCTTAGGACTGAAAGTTCATGGTTAACTTCAATTGAAGTCTCGGCTGGCTTACTATCAAGCATGCCCATCTCTGTCAAAAGGTCCATTACATACTTTTGATAGCATAGGGAAATCCCTTGAGCTGATCTTATGACTTCAATTCCTAAAAAATACTTCAAGTTACCCAAATCCTTAAGTTCAAACTTGGATGCTAACTATTTTTACAATATTATTGTTTCACTTGGATCATTCCTAGTAACCACCATATAATTAACGTATACAATCAAAGTGGTGACTTTACCTAACTTCTGTTTAATGAATAGTATATGGTCAGCATCACTTTACTTATATCTGAGCTTTCTCATAAAAGTTGAGAGTTATCCAAACCATGCTCGAGGTAGTTGCTTGAGTCCATGCAATGCCCTTTTTAGTATGCATACTTGATTAGTACATCTAGTTCTAGGTGGTGGATCCATATGCACTTCTTCATCTATGGTTCCATTCAAAAACACATTCTTTGCATCAAATTGTCGTAGTGGCTAGTCTGGATTAGCAGCTAAGGATATAAGAACTTGGATGGTGTTCATTTTTGCTACAAGGACAAATGTATCTTCATAGTCAATTCCATACTTTTGAGTATATCCCTTTGCTTCCAACCAAGCTTTATATTGATTTATGCTTCCATCTAAATTGAGTTTGACAGTGAATATCCACCTGCACCCCACTGTTTTCTTTCCTTCAGGGAGAGGAACAAGATCCCATGTGTGATTCTTCTGCAATGCCTTCATTTCATCATTCATGGCTTTCTTCCAATTCGAATCATCTAAAGCCTCCTGCACATTACTCAGAATATATACAGTAGATAATTGATTTACAGTAAATGCATGTGAGTTAGACAAATGGTTGGTTGATATAAAGTTATTGATAGGATATTTAGCTTTGGAATGAAGATCTGGATCATATTATTTTTTTGAAACCCCTCTATTGATTCTAAAAGGATAACAAGGCTCGGTATTTGGAGTTACTAAGGGAGACGAGTTTACCTTTTTGTGCACATCCACATCCAAAGTTTCTTCAGCTTTTGGTGTGGGTTGGGAAGATGTGCTATCTTGATTACTTAGATTATTTTCAATTATCTATCCAAGTGAGATGCTTGAACTCGGAACATTAGATGTCTGTGAGATGCTCAAAACAGTTAGGAGACTTAAAATATCTAAGATACGCAGATTTGGAACATTTAGAACACTCGAAATGCTATCTTCAATTTCAAAGAGGTTTGGATTTTTCTCCCCTTAAAAAGAGGACTCAGAGTGAGAGAAGAAAGGAGCATTTTAATGGAACTGAACATCCTGAGTTACATACATCTTATTTGCATTCGAATCATAACACCGATATCCATTTTATAGATATGTATAGTCAATAAAGATACAGAGGATAGCTCAAGGATCTAATTTGCTGGGTGTCTAATGAACATATTTCGAGCATCCAAAGACTCGAGGCTCTAGATTGTTGAGAGGTGGAGGTATGACAAGTTCTTAAAGTTTCTGAAGAGGCAATTTAAAATCAAGTACTCTTGATGGCGTCCAATTTATGAGATATGCAACGGATCTAATAGCCTTTCCTTAGTATTCTCGAGGAACATTCATGTCAAATAATGATGCTCAGATAACTTCCAATAACTATCGGTTCTTTTGTTCAACTATACCATTCTGTTGGGGAGTGCCGACATAGGATGTTTAGTGGTGAATGCCCTGCTCATGGCAGAAGTCATTTAGATTTAAGTTAAGATACTCCTCACTATTGTCAGATTGTAAGACACAGATTTTACTCTGGTATTGTATAGCCACCATTTCATACAAATCCCAGAATGTGGAGCACACATCTCCATTGTTTAAAAGTAGTGATACCCAAGTCATCCGGGTACATTCATTAATAATATTAAAAAATATTGAGTAGGACTTTGAGCAAGTCACTATACATCAAAATGGATGGTCATAAGTGGAATTGAATTTTTATTATAACTCAGTACATAAGAGATTCAACGACTTTTTGCCAATTCAAAAATATCACACTTGAATTATGAGTTTGTGGTATTAAAAAATAATTTAGATTTTATTTATTTAAAAAAATAAAAAGAAATATGACCAAGATGACGATGCCATAAGATTACTTGGTCTTTGGTCGAGCAACTTGCACCAACCCTATTGACTTGACTTGACTTGACTTCTAACTTGAATCATCATGCAACTCAAGATAGTATAACTTTCCATGTTTAACACCAGAGCCAATAATCTGGTGTATTGTAATGTCCTAAAATATACAATAATTAGGCCAAAATTTCATAGTGTAATTCAAGGTTTTAGTGATTTAGCCAACAGATAGTAGATTGCAAGAAAGAGATGGAACAACAAAAATAGTATCTAGATTAAGAGAGTCAAAGTTAGAAACTGATCCTTCATAAGTGACCGGTGCTATGCCTTCATTAGCAGTCAAAATATTTTGTTAGGTTGATAGGCGGATGGATGTAAGATGGTGAGTGAAGGTTGTCATATAATCAGTAGCACTTGTATCAATAATCCATGTATTATTTCAAGTAAGATTTATCATGCCTAATGTTGCATTAAGATCACCACTTGGTTTAGTACCACTAGAGGTGATAATTGTAGCCTTTCCAAGCTTCATATGAGGCTTTCTATTGAAATCCCATCATTCTGGATATCCCACAATTTCATAGCACCATTTCTTGGAGTGTGCAACTTCACCGCAATAAGTACAGGTGTATGTGATGGACTTACTTAGTATTTTCCTTTTGAATTAGGAACGAGTCTAAGCTACTATAAGTGCAACATTGTCCGACGGTATCTTCGACTCTTCCATCGTATGGCACTGGTTGTGATCCCTCCACACATATGCATAACTAAACTTAAGATCAAAAGGTGGATCCTTTTGGAGTATTTCACTTCGAGCATTATTAAATTCTGAATCAAGTCCGACTAGGAAAATATGTGTTTAAAGCCGGGTAATATGTTTGTGGAGTGATACTACTCCATTAACATCCTCTCTTTGTGCACACATTCGAGCATCAATTTTCTGAAATATTCCAACCAATTCATTATAATATGTAGCTAATGGCTTACCATTATAATGTGTTATGAATGATTTCCGATTTAATTCAAACAACTAAGTTTCATCAAATACATCATAGAATGTTTTTGAGATAACATCCCATATCTTTTTTGCTGTTGGAAGATGGATGAATCTCTACATTAATGTTGGACTCATGGAATCAATCTATCAACTTTTGACTCGATTATTATCAATAAGCCAAGTGTCCAAAGTTTTATCTCATTCTAGTGGCTTTGGCGTAGTGTTATTAAGAAAGCTAGATTTATTTCTGACTCCAATTAGCATCTCCATAAGTTGTGACCATAGGGTATAGTTCGTATCATCAAGAATAATCCCTGTAGAAAAGGGAGAATTATATTGAAGGGTTTAAATAAAATTGGATGTTCCATAGGATACGATAGATGTGTTTTTGGTGGTCATGATTTTGAGAATTCAAAAGGATTCAAAGAATTTTAAAGAGAAAAAAAAACAAATACGATTTCAAGGATTCAATAAAAAAAAATTCAATTTCAATGGTTATGTTCTGATACCATTTAAAATAAAATTTAGATAAAAAAAGAAAATTTAAAGGAAATATTTTTCCATGTATTTCAAAGAAAGGTTACAACCCTTATATATACACATAGGAATACTAATCACATACTAACTAGGAATAGAATAAAATTCTAAATAAAACAAACTCTTTGCTCCTAATTGTATACAAATATTTACTTCCTAATATATACAAAATATTTACTTCCTCAATAATTGATTCTACAATTATTTATTTTATATTCTACAAATTATTTTTTAAAATAAACCATACATTTAAATTTAAATATTAAATTTAAAATATAAATAAAACTTTAAATATAAACCGAAATATATATCAAATAATTAAAATGTATAAAAATCAATAAAAATTTATAACAGAATAATGAAATCAACCATGCCTAAAATTTTAATTAAGAATCTACAGTTTTTAGTCGAATAGCTTGCAAATATTAATGTTCTTATTTTTTCCATATATATATAAACTTAATATATGTTGCACATTTATAAATAATGAATTAAAATAATTAAATATAAAAGTTAAAATTTTGTATTAGCTAACACAATATTCATTAAGTGTAAGGATAATTTTATTATTTAAATTACTGAAGGGTCAAATATGCAGAGTCATTTAAATTGTTAAAAAGTCAAATGTGGAGTGTATATATATATAAAGACTTAATATATGTTGCACATTTATAAATAATGAATTAAAATAATTAAATATAAAAGTAAAAATTTTGTATTAGCTAACACAATAGTCATTAAGTGTAAGGATATTTATATTATTTAAATTACTGAAGTGTCAAATATGAAGCGTCGTTTAAATTGTTAAAAAGTCAAATGTGGAGTGTATTTAGAAATAGGAAAATTTTTTTGGAGAATTCCATTTATCATGTAAGATTATATATAGACTATGTAATATAAACTTAATATATAGTATAATTAGTTGGCATTTATTATATTTTTAATTTTAAAAGTATAAACATTTAACCATGATTACTTATAATACATTTATGAATTTTTTATTTATAATTATGAGTTATTTTTTTTTAAATCATGACATGTAATATAATATAATTTTTAATTTATTAATTTTAAAATTTATTATGTCCAAAAAAAGTAATATAATTTATTATTTGAAAATTAAATCTAATTAAATTGTTTAATTTTTAATTTAAATTAATTGATTTTAATATAATTATTGTTGCATTCAAAATCCGTAAACATATGAATCATGAATTATAGTACAAAAAATATCGTTCCCACAAAAATTAAATATTGAATACTAATATTTGTACTTTTGTTCCTAACTAGCAAATCAAATAAAGTAATTAAAGAAATCAAATACGAAATTAAATAATTAAATTATGAAAGAAAACCAATTCATTAAAATATAAAGTTTGGATATTGTTTCACTATTCTAGATCGAATTATGAACCACTTAATTATTAAATACTTTGATTTAAGTTAAGGGTAATTGTTGTAAAATACCTAAAAACTCTATCGAGCTCAATTAAGCATGTTAAGATTAAAGTTTAACCTACCCTTGTAATTAAGAAGTTAATCAAAACTCATTAAGTTTCTTAACAATCATTTTATCCCCAAAAAGCTCACCTACGCTCATGGTCAAGTGGTCTAAGTCCTATGAGTCTTAAACTAGTAAATTCTCCTAACTCTCATTGGTTAATCTACTTATAAACATGCAATCAATCAAGCCCAAAAAATAAAAATAAGAAAATAAACACAACTCATATAATTAATTGAAAATCAAATTAATAACTAAAAATATATGTTCAATCACAACCTAGAAAAGTTACTCCAAATCCAAAACCTAAATAATTTGGCTATTCATAATATTTTATTCTAAAACCAATTCCAACATGTTACAATTTATAAGAAAATAAGAAGAAATAAAGATAAAACTCATTATAAACACGCTTTAATCTTCAATCCTTATTGAACTCTTTAATGGTGTTTTCACCCTAATGGCGGCATTCTCCCAAACAACTCTCTTTAATCTGGAGCCAAAATTCTCTATTTATAGAGAAGAATACCTAAAATTCATCCAATGACCAAAACATTAATTTTTCTCTTCAAAACCTCATTCAATTAGAAAAATAACTTTACAAAACAGCTCCTTAATTATTAGCTTAAATCCCAAACTCTTTAGGATTATAAAATTCTAATAAAAACAATCTAAAAATGCATAAATTAACTAAAAAATTAAAAAGGAAATAAAACTAAGTTAATCAACTAAAATCCTAATAAAACACTAATTATAAATTAAAAATTGGATAAAATACAAAGAAATATTAATAAATCCTATGAAATTAAATAGAAAAACTATGCAATAATTGACACTAATAATTGTGAGAGCTTAATGTGGATGAACTTGTATTTTTTAGAGATGAGTAGTATTTTTCAATAGTTAAAAATCATTACAAAACTTATACTTAAAAATAATTCAATTATTATATTTAATAATTAATAATAAGTAAGGTTCAAATATGTCTATCATGATAATGTCATGTTTATTTAAACTTTAAATTTTAAAATTTAGTTCCTTAGGGAGTTAATGCTCCCTTTTTTTTTTTTGTAGTGCCTCAATATATTTTCATAAATAATAAATAACATTTTCCAATAGTTAAAATTATTATTAATTTTATAACTAAAAATAATTTAATTATTATATTTAATAATTAATATATCAGAAATAAGATTTATCAAAAATGAGACAAAAGTAAATAATTTAATTAAAATAAATCTTAAAACTAATAAATTATATCACTTGTTATTCTTTTAAAAAATAACCCATAATTTTACATATAAAAAAGTTCTTAACATATGAAATTTCAAAAATAGCTCATAATTCAAAAAAGAAAAAAGTTTATAAATAAGTTTTAAAAAAGATTATGGTTTGATATTTAACTTTTAAAGTTAAAAATATAATAAATACTAACTAATTGTGCTGTATGAAAAACTGGGTTCATAAAAAAATTATCTATAAATAGGTCGAGTGCAAAAATTGCCACACTGAAAATTTTGAGAAAATGAAGTTAGACTTTTTTCAAATTAATGAGTTCTGAAAATTTTATAGATCTATTCATGTCATTGTGTGAGTAATTACTCTTTGTCTCGAGTTAATTTGACTCAGAAAAGCAACAATTAGCACATAAATTATTCCATTTCCATTGTAGGTGAACCCAAGTACCTTGGAGGAATTGACATTAGATCACAATGACTTCATGGTGTTATAACGTGTCTAATTTAATACATAGTGTTTTTCCAAACTAAAAGTAGTTAAACTACAATACTTGAGCAAAGAATCATGCCCTTTTCTATTTGGCTTCCTCAAAACATTATACAATATGGAGAAATTTGTTGTTATAGGGAGTTCTTTAAGAGAGATATTCTCAGATGAAAGACTTGTGGAAGAGAATGTAGATTTTGGGGTACTAAAACACTTAGAGATATCAGGAGCGAATAATGTAAAGCATATATGGAAGCAAGATGTCCCATTCGAAACTTTATTTAATATCTTAAGACTTTGAGAATAGATGGCTATAGAAGTTTGAATTACATGGTCCAATCATCAACCTTCAAAAATTTAATGGCTCTCTAGGTGAATGACTGTGAAATTTTGAAACATTTGGTGATAGTGTCAATATCAAATGGCCTGTTGCAACTTACAAAAATGAGTATTTTTTATTGCAAAGAGATGACTAAAGTGTTGTAAAACAATGGAGATCAAATAGAATATGAGCTTATTTTTAGCAAATTGAAAGTTTTGAACCTTGAATATTTATCTCAACTCACTTGCCTTCAAATTCCCTATCTTAGAAGATGTAACTATTAGCCACTGCTTTATGATGAATATTTTTTGGTATGGAGACTTAATCATGCTAAAGTTATGGTTAATAAGAAAGGAAAAATGTTGAAATGAACAATATTGGGAAGGAGATCTCAATAAGACTATCGAATGCCTACTCTTAATGGAAGTGGTATGTAATGTTTAATTTTTCTTACAAATTTTTATTTTTATTTTTAATCTGATCTATTTAATTTAAAAGGGTTTTATTTTTATTCCTAATTACAACTTTTTTACATGGGATTAAAAGGATAATAGTGATTATTTCTCGCTATCCTCAAATCCTACTCTAAGGATGAAATGGTATGACATGCACCTGGGGAGGCACCTTTGGAGTGTGAATTATTCTCAAAAGCAATATCACTCAATCTACATTTGTGAGCGACTATCACTTTTGTTATGATTTTTTGTTACTTTATTAGACAGTGTAGCGGGTCTTTCTGCATCTAAGGGACATGACAACTTTACTAAATAGGGACAAGTGATTGGTCTCTAAAGGATGAGATGCTATTGATTTTGTGGAGTCGCCACTTGATTTTTAGAATATTGGTAAAAGAAAGGGACAACATCGGGTCACTCTATGAGTATTGTCCCAAGTAAAAATTTTCAGGTTCGAGAGATTGCATATACTTTTTGACTATTTCTCACTCTATAATATTCTATGTATAACTATCGCAACAACCTAGTTTTGATGATTATAGTTTATATAGCATTCACACTGTACATAAAAATACAGGATAATAAAGCTGAGTATTTTATTACATCACTTTTTTTATAAAATATATACGAAAAGAAAAATATTATAGAAAATATATCTAATATGGTTGATCTATAAGGATAATATGATCATTTACATAGCTTATTTGATAAATGATAGGATGATAATGTTTGTAGTGATTATTTATGTTATAATGATGAATGATGATAATATAAAGGATGCATTAGGTCATCACCAGACCAAGAGCATGATGACTATATTCTGGGACATGAAATTTTCACGTTATTGATATTTATAATGTGATTTCATGATTTTGGAAATAGAGGATGTAGGGTGATAATGTAAAATGAGTTTAATAACACATATATTATTCATGTAGCTTGCAAGATTGCCAGTCTCATCACACAAGCAACAGTATTCCCAAATATTGATGACAGTAAAATAAAATGTAGTACAGTAAAATAAACATGTTAAAATGATTATGTGGTCCTAAAACTCGACTCAGCTTGTGTGAACTTTAAAGCTCTAGCTTTAAGAGATTATCAAGCTTTCCTCATAGAGAGGTTCAAAATGATAGTATAATGATGCTAGATTGTATACCTTTGAAGTGTTTTTTAATAAAGATGAGGTTGGGTTTAGTGGAAAAGGGGATCTAACAACCTAAAGGAAAGGCTGTGGGAGAGCAAAAACTATATGGGAAAGGGTTTCCCATGCCTCTGATCGAACTGAATCTTGAGTGTATGTGTGTCTTCACTTGCTTCTCCACTAAAATGGGGTGTAGATGGGCCTATTTATAGGAAAAAAATGTGTAGAATGGGATGGTGTAAACATGGTCATATGCGTGCGAGTGTATTTTTATGCGTGGCCATGCTAATGCACATGACTATGCATAATGTGCCTATGGTCACGTGCGCTTGTGCGTGTTTTCACACATGTTTTGACGCTTTACGTACTCTTCCCAGGTTCTACATTCATGGTTCAAGGGTTGGTTCCTAGGGTTTTTGGGCCTTTTGAATGCATTTTTTAGAGTCTGTTTTAGCAAATTTGGCTTCAATTTTAGCACATGACACCTAGGAGTGTTTATGCGCACTTCTGAGCGATATGCGCTGATACCTGGGTTATGTTGGAACATTCCAGGAACACTTCTGGAGGATTCAGAGCCCACTTGATATGTATCAAAATTGATTTTTTTTTCATAAATTTGGGTCCCGATCTAACAAAATATGCATTGTCTTGATAAGTTGATTATTTTGAGAGGAGTTTTCTCAAAATAAACCTCTTGTTGTTCCAATAATTTGTATTTTGCAAGGTCAGAGCATAACTTAATGATCCGGTGATTAATTTTTCATACTGGTAGGGTCAATTGAGTGTTTTAAGGTTACACATTTTAGAGGTGTTATAAACAAGCAGACTCTAGTTATCTTAGGGATTCATTTCATTATCAGACCTTTTTAAGGATAGTCAAATTTAAGGTATGATAGTTGCCCCCTACTTCACATTGTATAGCCACCTAGTGCTAGTGTCAATACACATGAAGCAAATGAAAAGATGCAAAAACATTTTAGTAGGGAGAAAGGTACTTACATGTGGGTTGTCTCTAGATGTCTTATTAAGATTTGACTACTGTTACTATGTTTTGTTTGTTGTTGTTGTTGTTCTGTGACTTGGTCATTATATAGGGTGCTATTTTGGGACATATGCAAGCCTTTGATTAATGTAAAGTGTAGAGTGCAAATGCAACTATAACCTTTTTAGGTGTCATGCAAATAAGGATGCTACTAAGCAAAATGTTAATGTGACTATAACCTTCTTAGGTGTCACGCAAATGAGGATGCTACTAAGAAAAATGTGGATATGACTATAACCTTTTTAGGTGTCATGCAAATGAAAATGAACCTACAACTATAACCTTCTTAGGTGCTATACGAATGAACATGCGACTATAACCTTCTTAGGTGTCACGTAAAATGAACATGTGACTATAACCTTCTTAGGTGTCACACAAATGAACATGTGACTATAACCTTCTTAAGTGTCATGAAAAATTAACATGTGACTATAACCTTCTTAGGTGTCAGACGAATGAGGATGCTACTATAACCTTCTTAGGTGTCATGTGAATAAACATGTGACTATAACCTGATTAGGTGTCATGCAAAATGAACATGCAACTATAACCTTCTTAGGTGTCACGTGAATGAACATGTGACTATAACCTTTTTAGGTGTCACGCAAATGAACATGCTATTAAGCAAATGAGAATGCTCCTAAGCAGTGTGGATGCTCTTAAGCAATAGAAGTGCTTTTAAGTAGTAAGAAGATGCTTCTAAGAAATGAAAGTGTTTCTAAGAAATGTGAATGCTCCTAAGCAATGAGTGTGAGTGCTTCTAAGTAATGAGAGTGCTTCTATGGGTGCTTCTAAGCAAACTGAGTGCTTTTAAGAAAATGTGGGTGCTTCTAAGCAATGTGAATACTCCTAAGCAATGTGAAGATGCTTCTAAGCAATGAGAAGATGCTTCTAAGTAGTGAAAGTGCTTCTAAGCAATGAGGAGATCCTTCTAAGTAGTGTAAAGATGCTTTTAAGCAATGTGAGTGCTTTTAAGCAAATGTGGGTGCTTCACTTCTAAGCAATGTGAATGCTCATAAGCAATGAGTGTGAGTTCTTTTAAGCAATAAGAGTGTGCTTCTAAGCGATGTGGATGCTCTTAAGCAATATGAATGCTTCTAAGTAATGAATGAGATAGTGGTGATGATGTAATAATGGTGCAGTAGTGATGCAATGTAGATGTAGTGATGATGTAGTAATGATGCAATGATTATGCTATGATTTGTAATTTTAAGGATGTTATTTTGATGATTTAGAGTAAGATATTCTTATAGTGAATTTTTCTTGCTCTTTTTTTTGGTAAGATGTTGAATTTTCTGAAGAAAGTTGTGCACGTGCACGTGTAGTGTCTTTAGATAAATGAAGTTCTCACCAATGTACTTTTATGTGATTTTAGTGCATATCTTATGCTCAAATGGAATTTTAGGACTATAGAAGTGAGTGTGCAAAGTCTCAAAATGTGCGTAAAACCGTAGAAGAGCACATGGAAGGGGGAAGTGAGCATGATTGCGTATGGGGAGCGCGTAATCATGTACTTATGCACATGGTCATATACCTGGCACGTGATCACATGCTTCCCCCCTCTATGCTTATTTATGCAGCTATTTTAAAGGTTTTAGTGGGCTTTATCCAAACTTCTTTGAGTGTTTTTTTACTTTTCTTGACCCTTTTCATGTTTTAGGTGCTTTTTGCTTATGTACTTCCATTTTTATTTTGCGTAAAATGGAGTTTCACAAAAATCCTGAGGGACTAGAGGACATTTTTATTGTTGTTGATGTTGATCTTGAGGGTGACTTTACGGAGGCTATTAGAGTTAGGACGTTCACAATTAGGACTAGCATATATGGTGCTCAAAGTTCTCAGCCTTCCAAGCTTTCTTAAGGACTGTAATATCCCGTGTTTTTAAAATATTTTTACACTGTACCGGAATATGCAGTGTTAATAATTTCTGTATATTATATGATATTTTTACGAGTTGATATGTATTTTAAACCTATTTTAATTATTGTGAATTATTTACAGTGTTTTACGTAAAATTTTCCTGGGACTTTCATTTTCGGGGAAATTTTCACGTAAATAATTTATTATTAATTATCTTAAATATATTTTCGGACTTGCATGAACTCATACGTATTTTTAAAATATTAAACACCGTGTATATATGTAATTATTTATTAATTAGGGTTTAGTATTACCCTAATATTTTATTAATTATTTATTTATTTAATTGTTATTTAATTATTTTTATTTAGTATAAATTATTAAAATATTAAATTTTATGTGTGTGGTGTATATTTAATGTGTGTAATTTAATATTTTTTTATTATATAGTGTAAATTATATATATATACATATATACATTAAAAATTGTCAAAAATCAAAAGAATTACAAAATTACAAAACTGCCCCCGAGCCTCCTTCTTCCCCGATCTTCACCCTCACCGCCATCCGATCGCTGCCGTGCCGTTTCTTCACCATGGGTGTGCCGTCCGGTGTGCCACCACCTTCCTCTAGCCGTTCCGCCACTTGCAGAGCTCATTTCCGGCGTCGAGGAAGCTTGATTTCGTCGGAAGCCGAGAGTTGCATCTTCTTCTTCCCTCACCGATTCCGGCCACCATTTTCGACACCGCCAGTCTTCATCGACTCCTTGAGGTCCGGTGAGTGTGATTCTAGCTTTGGTTTGAGCTTAAATGATCTCGAATTGCTTAGGTTTTGAATTTTTGATTTCGGTTACATTTTTTCGATTTTTTTGAGCTTCGAATTGGGCGATTCATGAAAACTACCTTCACAAATGTTGATCCTAGTAGCTTAATCTACATGTATGAATTTTTGTAGAATTTTTGGAGATTGTTTGGATTTTTGGGTATTTTTGTATATTTTAATATTATTTTCTAATTTTTGGAAATTAATTATTTAAATTATGAAATTGGTGTTTATGGTTAAATTAGGTGTTGAAATGAATTATAGGAATTTATTTGGAATTTTTATGAATTTCTAAGTATTTATTTTGAATTATTTGAGTTTATGTAATTTTGGGAAAATTAGGTTAAATGTGTTTTTATTTGAAATTAATTGGATAATTGAGTTTAATTATTGATATTATTGATAAATATGTTTAGAAAATTAATTTTGGATAATTGTATAATTTTTGGTGAATTTTTGAAGTAATTTAGGTATATTTATATATATAGGGGTATTTTGGTAATTTTACCCTAAATTGGCTAAAAATCTAATTTAATTGGTTTTAATAGTTATTTAAGGTATAAAAATGATTTCTATAAATTATTTGGTATTTTTAACTAATTAAAACTATTTTTCGTAAATTATTTTCAATTATATATATAATATACGGTTTTACTAATAAAATGAGTTTTTATTGGTTTTTACAGTGTTTCAAGGTTAATTATGTAATTTCTACCTATAAAATGTATTTCTGTGATTTAAGGGTATTTTTGGTATTGTCGGAATTATTCTGTGTTTGTGGACCCCGGTCGGTGGACTGTAGTTTGGAGTCCGACCGAGGGATTGTGGAGTTGTGTTAAGCCTGTTCTTCGAAGTGTGTTTCTTTGCAGGGTCGGCTCTACTCTTTTGAGTAGAGAGATGTCCATTTTACAGGGGAGGTTCTGTCGGATTTTCGGTAGAATTCTCGTAAAACGTGATATCCAGTCGAACCCTAATTCTGTTTCCGTATTGAAATACTCTAGATCGAATTCTAGGATTTCTGTTAGGGTTATTCTGATGTCGATTATTTATTTCTTGTTTAGTTGCGCCGAGACCGAGGGCTAGTGGACCAGGCCCGTCGGACCTGTCTCGTGGAGCGCACTAGGTGAGTTACTATACTATATATATATGCCTTAGGATGCATGATTTAGAAATATATGTTTTATTTTGATTAAAATGCATAAATAATGTGATTTGTATTTAAGTATATTTTTGGTTTATTTTTGGTATATAATAAATTATATACATGTTTTATTAATAAAATATATTTAAAATGTTTTTAAATATATTTTTAATCTAATTTATGATTTGATTGGATTTATTTGACGTATATATACTCGAAATATACCTGGTTTACTTTTGGTATATTTCCAGTATATATATGGTTTATATTGTTGTTTTATTTAAATTCATGCATCATGTATTTGTGAATGAATGATTTATATTATTAATGAAGGATATCAATAGAATGTGCTACCTAGTGGGCAGCACTAGGACCGAGTACGTACCGGTACGCCTATAGTATTTAGGCTATAATACTAACTTATTTGTGGATATTGATTTGATGTGATTATTGATATGTGTGAGATGTGGTTTGTGGGTGTGATTGCTGGAGCTCGGTTGACCAAGTGTCTCGGGGCCAATCACACTGGCAGTCAGACTGCTGGAGCTCGGTTGACTTAGTGTCTCGGGGCCAGTCTACTGTCCAAATGGATTAAGTGGATATATTTGGATTAAGTGAGCCTGTATGGCTAGAGTGTTGTTTAACATTATTTCCGAGGTTGCGATATTCTAGGGTTCTATATGATCCTTCATAAACTGTGATTTTCAATAAAATATATAAAAATGATTTTACTGCATCTGTGTGAATTTGCCTGTATATATACATATTAGATATGTATCATTGACTGTATGCATTGTCACTTAGTATGCATGTATATATATTATAGTAATTCACTCAGTGAGGTCTGACTCCCCTCCGTTGACTATTTTTCAGGAGAGTCAACTTCTTCAGACCTCAGTAGCAGGTTGATACACCGGATTTCTTCCGCCCCGGCTTCTTTGTGTAAATTATCTACTTGAGTCTTATTTATTTTATCTAGACACTGCAGTAGTTGTGAATTAAAGTATTGGATTTCATGTATTTTATTTTAAAGAGATGTATTATATTGAAACTGGATTTGTATTAAAGATTATATATATATGAGATGAGATTTGATTTAAATCCAGTTGATGTGAATAATATTATGATATTATGATTTTTATTTCCGCTGCATATTATATGAGTATGGTTATTATTGCATGTTTATTTTATTTTATTTTTAGGCTTGCTACGGGTTCCGGATTCGAAAGAATTCCCGTTCCCTAGCGCCGGTCATGGCCCCTGTTTTGGGTCGTGACAAAGTTGGTATCAGAGCGGAGTTCTGTGTCAGGGCTTAGTTATGTGAGTTGTGGCCCTAGTTTTAAAGTTGTGTTTTCTGTTGAACTACTGCAGTGAATTAGGTTCGAGTATGTCTTGATAAGTATTCCTTGCCTTAGTTTTCAGCGTTATTCCTCCGTTGTTTGTTTTGTTTGAATCTTTCCGTTTGTCTTTTCAGTATGAGGAGGCGAGCGCGTGTCGCTCCACTGGTCGTTGAGGCCGAGGATGATGAGTCTTTTCAGGATGAGGTTTTACCTCCTGAGCAGCCAATTAGACGTAGAGGTCATGGCAGAGGTAGACCTCGAGGAGCGGTAGGTCACCGTAGGCAGAGAGAGTTACAGGACGAGGAGCCTGTTGAGCCTGAGTTTGATGTTCCTGTTCCTCCAGTTGTTCAGCCTGTTCAGCCTGCCTATCAGCAGGGTATGTCTGACCCTGAGGCAACTTTGTTCTATGCCCGAGTTGGCAGGATTGCTTTCGATGGGACTTCCGATCCGTTAGATTTTCTATACACGATTGAGACTAGGACTTGGACTGCTCATACCGAGTACCAGCGGATCATGATCGTGGAGTTGTCTGTTGAGGGACCAGCTCTAGATTGGTTCATTCAGATGATCCAGCCCTTTATGATGACGATGACCTGGGCTCAGTTCAGAGAGCGATTTATGAGGAGATTCTGTCCAGAGCCTCTTCGTTTGAGCTATCGTCTTCGACTGACCAGTATTTCTCGTGGAGATAGATCGGTAGAGGAGTATACCCGAGAGTTTCTTCGTCTGGGTAGATATGCTGAGGATCTGATGCGAGATCAGTATTTTACGGTTACTACGTACATTACTGGTTTGGGTTCTGCTTTTGCTGGTATGCCTACAACAGGTCTTACTATCGAGTCTGTGATCGAGTTAGCTAAGGAGATTGAGTTGAGGCTAGTTAGGCAGGGAGCGATGCCTGATTATTACCAGCTAGGAGTTCAGTCGAGTGGATTGCAGGCTACTCCGTATTTGAGTTTTCATGTTGGTTCGAGTAGTCAGCAGCGAGGTCCGACTCAGCAGAGTCAGAGACAGCAACAGCGAGAGCATCGGAGCAGTAGACATGGCCGTGGAGGTCAGCGTAGATCATTTAGATTTGGGTCAGGTGCTTCGAGCAGCAGTAGTGGTCGTAGTTCTGGATCAGCGGCCAGTGTTTGTCAGACTTGTGGTAGAGTCCATCAGGGACCGTGTTATCTGACACCGCTGACATGTTTCAGATGCAGGCAGACAGGACATTTTGCCAGATCGTGTCCTTATTCCGGGTATCAGCAGCAGCAGATTTCGCAATTCCCACAGCAGTCGATTGCTAGTGCTGCACCCGTGCCATTTCAATTACCACCAGCCCAGCATCAGAGTTCTACTCAATTTGTTCTACAGCAGAGTCGTGGTAGAGGTACTAGAGGAGGTGCCAGAGGTGTTGGCTAGGCTTCTACCAATCAACAGGGAGGTTGAGGCCAGGCGAGAGTCTTCCATCTGACTCAGCAGGATGCTCAGGCATCTAATGCAGTCGTGGCAAGTATTATTTCTGTTTGTTACCTGGATGCTTGGGTTTTGTTTGATCTGGGTGCCACACATTCATTCATTTCTCCTATTTTTGCTTCTAAATCTTATTGGCAAGCTTCGAGGATGGCTTTTCCTTTATCTATTGCCACTCCTCTGAGCGATTCTTTGGAGACCGATATTGTTCTTTCTAGTTGTCCAGTTCTCGTGGGAGATAGAGAATTACCCGCCGATTTGATTTTGTTGGATGTGATGGAGTTTGATGTTATTCTGGGAATGGATTGGTTATCTCAGCACTATGCCGTGGTAGATTGCAGGAATAAAGAGGTGACGTTCAGAATTCCTAGTGAAATAGATTTTAAGTTTGTTGGTGATAGGAGTTCAGCACCTCAGAATCTTATTTCTGCTATTTCAACTAGGAAGTTATTGAGGAAAGGTTGTCAGGGATATTTGGCATTGGTCAAGGATACGTCAGTGGAGAAGTTGTCACTCACAGATGTTCCTGTTGCTTGTGAGTTTCCTGATGTTTTTCCCGAGGAGTTGCCAGGTTTACCACCTCACAGAGAGATTGAGTTCTGTATAGATGTGGTTCCAGGTACTACTCCTATATCTATGCCACCCTATCGTATGGCTCCTACAGAGTTGAAAGAGTTGAAGGAGCAGTTGCAAGAGTTGTTGGATAAAGGTTTTATTAGACCTAGTGTTTCTCCTTGGGGTGCACCAGTCCTGTTTGTGAAGAAGAAGGATGGTACCCTGAGACTGTGCATTGACTACAGAGAGCTGAATAAGGTGACAGTGAAGAATAAGTATCCTCTCTCGAGGATTGATGATTTGTTTGATCAGCTACAGGGTGCACAGTTCTTTTCTAAGGTCGATTTGAGGTCGGGTTATCATCAGCTGCGGATTAGTGAAGCTGATATTCCTAAGACAGTGTTCCGCACTAGATATGGCCATTATGAGTTTCTGGTGATGTCTTTTGGTTTGATTAATGCACCAGCAGCTTTTATGGACCTGATGAATAGGGTATTCAGACCGTATGTGGATCAGTTTGTAGTAGTCTTCATTGATGATATACTGGTATATTCAAGGAGTATGGATGAGCATGTATATCACTTGAGGATTGTACTACAGACACTGAGAGATCATCAGCTTTATGCTAAATTCTCGAAGTGTGATTTCTAGATGGAGAGTGTTTCTTTTCTTGGACACGTAGTGTCTAAAGAAGGTATTCAGGTTGATCCACAGAAGATTGAGGTAGTGTCTGAATGGCCTAGACCTACTTCTATTACAGCGATTCAGAGTTTTCTGGGTTTAGCCGGGTATTATAGGCGGTTTGTGCAGGATTTTTCCAGGATAGCAGCCCCTATGACTCGCTTAACTCAGAAGAATGTTAGATTTGAGTGGTCAGAAGCTTGTGAAAATAGTTTTCAGTTGTTGAAGGAGAAGTTGACCACAACGCCAGTATTAGCTTTGCCTAATAGTGTGGATAAGTTCACAGTTTACTGTGATGCCTCTAGAATTGGTCTTGGTTGTGTGTTGATGCAGAATGGAAGGGTGATAGCCTATGCTTCGAGGCAGTTGAAGAAGCATGAGCAGAACTATCCTACACATGACCTAGAGATGGCTGCAGTGATCTTTGCTTTGAAGATTTGGAGACATTATTTGTACGGGGTGACTTGTGAGATATTTACTGATCACAAGAGCCTTAAGTACATTTTTCAACAGAGAGATTTGAATTTGAAGCAGAGGAGATGGTTGGAACTGTTGAAGGATTATGATTGCGAGATCTTATACCATCCGGGTAAAGCTAATGTGGTAGCAGATGCCTTGAGTAGAAAGTCCTCAGGCAGTCTTGCTCACATCAGTGTTGAGAGGAGACCATTGATCCAGGAGTTGCATCTGATGGTGGATTAAGGTCTGATGATGAAGATCAGTAGATCAGGTGGACTGCTAGCTCAATTTAAAGTATGATCTGTACTGAGGGATAGGATTAAAGCAGCTCAGAGTCGAGATCCTATTCTGGAAGAGCTTGCAGAGAATGTTCGAGCAGGGAAGTTCACTGATTTCACACTTGATGATGATGGTGTGTTGTGGATCAGTGGTAGATTGTGTGTTCCTGATGTGGATGATTTGAGAGAAGAGATCCTAGAGGAAGCACATTCTACAGCTTACAGCGTTCATCCGGGCATTACTAAGATGTACCACAGTATCAGAGATTTATACTGGTGGGACGGATTGAAGAAAGATGTCGCTGATTATGTTGCTAAGTGCTTGACGTGTCAACAAGTGAAAGCCGAACACCAGAAGCCTTCTGGGAAGCTTCAACCTCTTCCTATTCCCGAGTGGAAGTGGGAAAGGATAGCTATGGATTTTGTGGTTGGTTTACCTCGTTCGAAGGATGGATACGACTCCATCTGGGTGATTGTAGACAGATTGACGAAGTCTGCACATTTCTTGCCTATGAAAGCCACTTATTCAGTTGCTAGATTGGCGAAGTTGTACGTGAAGCATATTGTGTGCCTTCATGGAGTACCTATGTCCATTGTGTCAGATAGAGGTTCGGTGTTTACTTCTTGTTTTTGGCAGAAGTTACAGGAAGCGATGGGCACTAGGTTGGATTTTAGTACTGCTTTTCATCCTCAGACAGATGGCCAGTCTGAGAGGATGATCCAGACACTGGAAGATATGTTGAGGATGTGTGTCTTGGATTTGGGAGGTAGCTGGGATGATCATTTGCCACTCGTTGAGTTTGCATATAATAACAGCTACCATAGCAATATTGGCATGGCACCATATGAGGTGTTGTATGGAAGGAAGTGTAGATCCCCTTTGAGTTGGGATGAGATTGCTGAGAGAGCTTTGACTGGACCTGAGATGGTTTAGGATGCCGCAGAGAAAGTTTCCTTGATTAAGCGAAGATTAGAGACCGCAGTTAGCAGGCAGAAGAGTTATGCGGATCCTAGGTGCAGAGATGTGGAGTTTCAGGTTGGAGATTTCATTTTTCTAAAAGTATCTCCGATGAAGGGTGTGATGAGATTTGGCAGGAAGGGTAAGTTAGCACCGAGATACATTGTACCGTTTGAGATTCTGGAGAGAATTGGCACTGTTGCATATCGGTTGGATTTGCCTCCGAGTATGTCACAGGTGCATCCAGTATTTCATATCTCGATGTTAAGGAAGTATATCTCAGACCCTTCTCATGTGTTGCAGCCAGACAGTGTGGAAGTGAGTGAAGATTTGACGTTTGTGGAAGAACCTGTGGCGATCGTAGATTATCAAGTTCGACAGTTGCGATCGAAGCAGATTCTGATGGTCAAGGTTCTGTGGCATAGTGATAGAGTTGAAGAGCATACGTGGGAGACTGAAGCTGAGATGCGAGCTTCTTACCCGTATCTCTTTCCTTCTTAATCTTGTTTTCTGGAATTCGGGGACGAATTCTTGTAAGGGGGGAAGACTGTAATATCCCGTGTTTTTAAAATATTTTTACACTGTATCGAGATATGCAGTGTTAATATTTTTTGTATATTATATGATATTTTTACGAGTTGATATGTATTTTAAACCTATTTTAATTATTGTGAATTGTTTACAGTGTTTTACGTAAAATTTTCCCGGGACTTTCATTTTCGGGGAAATTTTCACGTAAATAATTTATTATTAATTATCTTAAATATATTTTCGGACTTGCATGAACTCATACATATTTTTAAAATATTAAACACCGTGTATATATGTAATTATTTATTAATTAGGGTTTAGTATTACCCTAATATTTTATTAATTATTTATTTGTTTTATTGTTATTTAATTATTTTTATTTAGTATAAATTATTAAAATATTAAATTTTATGTGTGTGGTGTATATTTAATGTGTGTAATTTAATATTATTTTATTATATAGTGTAAAGTATATATATATACATATATACATTAAAAATTGTCAAAAATCAAAAGAATTACAAAATTACAAAACTGCCCCCGAGCCTCCTTCTTCCCCGATCTTCACCCTCACCACCGTCTGGTCGCTGCCGTGCCGTTTCTTCACCGTGGGTGTGCCGTCTGGTGTGCCACCACCTTCCTCTAGCCGTTCCGCCGCCTGCAGAGCTCATTTCCGGCGTCGGGGAAGCTTGATTTCGCCGGAAGCCGAGAGTTGCATCTTCTTCTTCCCTCATCGATTCCGGCCACCATTTTCGACACCGCCAGTCTTCATCGACTCCTTGAGGTCCGGTGAGTGTGATTCTAGCTTTGGTTTGAGCTTAAATGGTCTAGAATTGCTTAGGTTTCGAATTTTTGATTTCGGTCACATTAGGGTTTTTGATTTTTTTGAGCTTTGAATTGGATGATTCATGAAAACTCCCTTCACAAATGTTGATCCTAGTAGCTTAATCTACATGTATGAATTTTTGTAGAATTTTTGGAGATTGTTTGGATTTTTGGGTATTTTTGTATATTTTAATATTATTTTCTAATTTTTGGAAATTAATTATTTAAATTATGAAATTGGGGTTTATGGTTAAATTAGGTGTTGAAATGAATTATAGGAATTTATTTGGAATTTTTATGAATTTTCTAAGTATTTATTTTGAATTATTTGAGTTTATGTAATTTTGGGAAAATTAGGTTAAATGTGTTTTTATTTGAAATTAATTGGATAATTGAGTTTAATTATTGATATTATTGATAAATATGTTTATAAAATTAATTTTGGATAATTGTATAATTTTTGGTGAATTTTTGAAGTAATTTAGGTATATTTATATATATATGGGTATTTTGGTAATTTTACCCTAAATTGGCTAAAAATGTAATTTAATTGGTTTTAATAGTTATTTAAGGTATAAAAATGATTTCTATAAATTATTTGGTATTTTTAACTAATTAAAACTATTTTTCGTAAATTATTTTCAATTATATATATAATATACAGTTTTACTAATAAAATGAGTTTTTATTGGTTTTTACAGTGTTTCAAGGTTAATTATGTAATTTCTACCTATAAAATGTATTTCTGTGATTTAAGGGTATTTTTGGTATTGTCGAAATTATTCTGTGTTTGTGGACCCCGGTCGGTGGACTGTAGTTTGGAGTCCGACCGAGGGATTGTGGAGTTGTGTTGAGCCTGTTTTTCAAAGTGTGTTTCTTTGCAGGGTCGGCTCTACTCTTTTGAGTAGAGAGATGTCCGTTTTACAGGGGAGGTTCTGCCGGATTTTCGATAGAATTCTCGTAAAACGTGATATCCAGTCGAACCCTAATTCTGTTTCCGTATTTAAATACTCTAGATCGAATTCTAGGATTTCTGTTAGGGTTATTCTGATGTCGATTATTTATTTCTTGTTTAGTTGCACCGAGACCGAGGGCTAGTGGACCAGGCCCGTCGGACCCGTCTCGTGGAGCGCACTAGGTGAGTTACTATACTATATATATATGCCTTAGGATGCATGATTTAGAAATATATGTTTTATTTTGATTAAAATGCATATATAATGTGATTTGTATTTAAGTATATTTTTGGTTTATTTTTGGTATATAATAAATTATATACATGTTTTATTAATAAAATATATTTAAAATATTTTTAAATATATTTTTAATCTAATTTATGATTTGATTGGATTTATTTGACGTATATATACTCGAAATATACCTGGTTTACTTTTGGTATATTTCCAGTATATATATGGTTTATATTGTTGTTTTATTTAAATTTATGCATCATGTATTTGTGAATGAATGATTTATATTATTAATGAAGGATATCAATAGAATGTGCTACCTAGTGGGCAGCACTAGGACCGAGTACGTACCGGTACGCCTATAGTATTTAGGCTATAATACTAACTTATTTGTGGATATTGATTTGATGTGATTATTGATATGTGTGAGATGTGGTTTGTGGGTGTGATTACTGGAGCTCGGTTGACCAAGTGTCTCGGGGCCAATCACACTGGCAGTCAGACTGCTGGAGCTCGGTTGACTTAGTGTCTCGGGGCCAGTCTACTGTCCAAATGGATTAAGTGGATATATTTGGATTAAGTGAGCCTGTATGGCTAGAGTGTTGTTTAACACTATTTCCGAGGTTGCGATATTCTAGGGTTCTATATGATCCTTCATAAACTGTGATTTTCAATAAAATATATAAAAATGATTTTACTGCATCTGTGTGAATTTGCCTGTATATATACATATTAGATATGTATCATTGACTGTATGCATTGTCACTTAGTATGCATGTATATATATTATAGTAATTCACTCAGTGAGGTCTGACTCCCCTCCGTTGACTATTTTTCAGGAGAGTCAACTTCTTCAGACCTCAGTAGCAGGTTGATACACCGGATTTCTTCCGCCCCGGCTTCTTTGTGTAAATTATCTACTTGAGTCTTATTTATTTTATCTAGACACTGCAGTAGTTGTGAATTAAAGTATTGGATTTCATGTATTTTATTTTAAAGAGATGTATTATATTGAAACTGGATTTGTATTAAAGATTATATATATATGAGATGAGATTTGATTTAAATCCAGTTGATGTGAATAATATTATGATATTATGATTTTTATTTCCGCTGCATATTATATGAGTATGGTTATTATTGCATGTTTATTTTATTTTATTTTTAGGCTTGCTACGGGTTCTGGATTCGAAAGAATTCCCATTCCCTAGCGCCGGTCATGGCCCCTGTTTTGGGTCGTGACAGAGATGCAATCCCTATTGTTCATAGCTTAGAGACTAATGCTTAAGTGCATCATCATTGTGAGGAAGGTCCCTCTTCGCTTTTATTTTTTGAAGCTTGTTCGTCAAGCATTTTTGCTATTTATATTATTGTATGAGGTTGTCGTAGCTGTAGATCTGTAGCTTTTACTGTAACTATATGTCTAGCTTTATTGTAGATGTTGATGTTGATAGCTCTTACTTTGTTTTCTTTTTATGATTGTCTACTTGTCGCAATGCTCTTCTTTTCAGCCTTTGTTATTATTTTGATCCTTTTGAGTGATAGAGAAAGATGTGTTAGTATTTAGTAGCTATGCAAATTTTTGATAGTGTACCTATTATTTGTAGCCCCATAGGTATGTCACTATGCTGCCTAGTAGTTTCAATAGGGTCAGCATGTACTATTAGGGTATCTCAATGTACATGAAGCAAATGGTTACCATGAAGGGATTTGATGGGGTGATAGTTGTATTGCCTTATGACTCGTATGCATCGAGTTAGATTGCTATGTATACATTGATAGAGCAGTGGATGGACATAACCCATAATTTCCATCTGCTTAATGGGGAGATGACTATTACTCCCCTGAACTTTATCGCTATCACGGGCTTGAGCTTTTATGGAGAGCCTATTCCTTTTAATGATGAGGAGTGTTTGACTACTATGGCGAGGAGGCATCTCAAAAGGGATTTGCTCGAAGTAGTCACTTCTATGAAGTCTGGTTGCCTGTATTTCACTCGATACATAGAGTTTGTTTCTTTTGTGCAAGCTTTGTATGATGATGGTGTTTTTTGGCCAAAGCAGTTGGCTTACTACTTTTTATTTTATTTACTGAGTGCTGTTATCATCCTAAACCCTTCAAGTACGGGTGATCTATGATTGTTGCCTATCTTAAGGGACCTGGATGGTTTACTGAGGTATTATTAGGGTGCTGCTACCTTTGCTCATATGTACTTAAGGCTTGACGTAGCATTCTGAGGTGACTTGAGGATCTGTGGATGTTTATTCATGCTAGATGTGAGTAGGAATTTTTTTTTCAATCATTTTGCTCTTGGTTTATTATTTATGACCCTCTAATTTTGATAGATCTAGGTGTATGAGTTTGGGATTCTCCCTTGTCTGTCCATCAAGCATTTCCAAGAGGGTGGCTTCCCTCATTATTCTTATTGGATAAAGAAGACTACATATTTGATTGAAGATTTTATGGTAGCCTAGGACTATTTGAGGAGGCTATCCCCTGATAAGGTATATCTGATTCCTATTTTGCTAGTTGTTCCTTTCTTTTGGATTATTTATTTATCATTGCCCTTTGAGCATATCTTTCTTTGCTAATGGGTAGCGAGATCACTGGACAGTAGAGATGGTGGCTGCATGGCAGCTGACAGAGAGACGAGTGTTGCTTTCTAGTCTCATCAGTAGGGTGTGGTATTTGGGCGAGTGAGTCCATTATTGGTGGGATGGCCCATACATGAAGAGAGCTCCCATTCCTCCCCCTAAGGACATTTTCTAGGGTCATGGGCTCTGTGGCAATGATCTTACTACTGTTATGAAGAGATTCCCCTCTAAGGGCCTTTTGGCGAATAAAGGTTTGCCTTATACTAATGTATTGATCCCTCAGCTAATTAATATGGTAGTTATCGGGACCTTTCCTTCTCCTCCACCTTCTCAGGTAGATGCATCTCATTCCTCAGGTTCAAAGGCTAGGCCATCATATGGGTTGTCGAGAGTCGCTTCTTCTGATTGGATAAGCTTTTATTTCTATTCTAGTGCAAGCATGTTGCAAACTTTATTAGTAATAAACTATAATTGACATGGATTATGAGAACTTATCTACAGTGACATCGTATGAGATCTGGATCTCACTTTAAGGAGGATGAGGGCACACTCCACATTAAGGCGACTGCTCATGGTATGGCTTCTAGTAGCACTATCCTTAGGGATTTGACTATTCAACCATCTTTGTCTTTCCATGGGATGAATATCCATGGTAGAGCAGTGAGCTTCGATTTGCCTAGACCTGGCTTTCCACAATTGGGTGTTGCTCCTGCTGATACTACCCATGTTTGTGTTCTTCTCTTATTCTTGCTTGTGTTTCATTTATTTAGTGAATGATTGTTGACCTATTTTCTTGTTTTTGCAGATTCCTATCTCCTTTGGCTAGTACTAGTATATTGTTGCAGTGAGTGTGCAGTAGTGCTTTTTGGAGTTTGCTACCACTCAGAAGGTATGCCTTCTTTATTGTGCCTATTTATTTTATGCAAAGTTTTTATGTATAAGTGTATGATATGAAATATGTAATGCAGGTTGAGCACCATCTTGCTAGTCATGAATGGGAGCAGGAGCATGCAGTTTATCGTGATCACATGAGTAAGCTGGAGTCACAACTAGCATCCTTTATGATAAATGGTGATGATTCGACATTAGACAAGTAAGATGCTTAAGTAGGATCATTACTTGCTTTTAATGGCAACCATGGTCAATGTAGTTGTTTTAGAAGCTAGGTGTAGGTCTTTTTATTCTATGATTTGCTTTGCTGTATCATTTTCCTAAGGTTATGGACTTTGGGTATTATATATGGGCATTTGTCATGCATGTTGTGTGATGTTTGTATGATGATGACTGTATATGTTTCTTACTATGTATCATTGATGATGGTCTTTGCCATTACTATCGTCTGCCCTTTTTCCCTCTTTTCCCTAAGGCATCTCCTTTTGGAGCTTTTTGCACTTAGCTGGGTTTTCTTTTTCTTTTTTTTTCCTAGGGTGTCTCCTTCTAGAGCTTTTCACACCTATATGGGCTCCTTTTTTTTTGCAACTTTGATGATAGTAGCTGGTCTCAAGGAGAGAGCTCAGAGAAGATGCTAAGAACCATGGTCATATGATGAAAGGAAATGCAAAGCATGCTTGATGCAATTCATAATGATAAAATTTGTTGCACTTTTCAAAGACATTTTGCATAAATTGACAATCATTCTCATTTCACTATAATCATTTAAGAAAAGCATAGGTGCATTTATACAAATTTCAAATTTTAGGTTACTCTTGTCTTTAACTAGCCTTCTTAGGTTTTCTAGTTAAGTATTTTTTCTCTTTCCCTAATTTTTGTCTGAGCTACCATTTTTAGGTTTTTAACTCAGTAGGAAGTCCCTAACTTTTGCTTGAGCTACCATTTTTAGGTTTTCAACTTAGTAGGATGATGATTTTTTTTTTTGCCTTAGACATAGTACTTCTTCAGGCGGTTTGTGTTCATAAGTTCAGAGAATTCATTACCTTCAGAATCCATTAGCTTGACTATTCCTTTTAATAGGACATGTTTGACTAGATATTGGCCTTCCCAATTTGGTCTGAAATTCCCTGTAGGGTTTGGAACATTCTATCTTGTTTGCTTTAGCACCTAGTCTCATGCTTTCACACTCTTGTGTTTTATTCTTCTATTAAAGGACTTAGCTTATCGAGCCTGATACAACTATGTGTGGTATAGAACCTTGAGCCTTTAGCTATCTAAAAGAGTGAGATTATCATGAGCCTCTATTGAGCCCACTGTACTTTTGGTAATTTAGATTTGATTGCTACTCGAAGAGGCTTTTTCTCTATTTTGATTGGAAGAACTACTTCTGATCTATACACTAATGAGAAAGGATTTGCTCCTATTGAAGTTTTGACTATTGTTTGGTACCCTTATAAGGCATATGGCAATTTATCTACCCAATCTCCATAAGTCTACTTAATAATCTTTGATAAGATTTTTTGATGTTCTTATTTATAGCTTTGATGGCCCCATTCAATTATGGTCAGTAAGGAGCAGGTTTATGATCTTCCACCTCATAACTCCTCAATAGCTCTCTAACTTGCCCTTGGAATTAGACATCGTTGTCAGAGATGATGTGATGGAAGATCCCATATTGATAAAGCAAGTTTCTTTTGATGAACTTAGCCACTTGCTTAGCTCTTATTCTTGTGAATGATTCTACTTCAACCCATTTTGTAAAGCAGTCCACTGCCACTAAGATGAACCAATGTCCGTTTGAGGCTATTGAGTGGATTTCCCTAATTATGTCTAGACCCTATATAGAGAAGGGCCATGGAGAGGAGATGTAGTGTAGTTATATTGGGGGAACGTGGCTAACATTCCCATGGATCTAACACTTGTGGGATTTCTTTATAAATTTGATGCAGCCTTCCATTATTGTCATCCAGAAGAACCCTTGTCTAATTAGTTTCTTAGCCAGGATTGCTCTATTCATATGTGGACCATAAACACCTCATGTACTTCTATTGTTTTTGTAGCTTTAGTTTTATATAGACAACAGAGTTATAAATCATCTGAGGTTCTTTTGTATAATACACCCTGGTGCGATGTGAATTTTGATGCTAATCATCGAATGACTATTTTATCTGCTTGATTAGGATAGGCTCATTCCTTTAGATATCTTTGGATGTCATAGAACTAAGGATTTTTAGCTGCTTCTATTTTCATTATTCTACAGTCTTTATGACAAAGCTATCTTGATTTGAGTAGAATGAGGGGCTTTATGGGCAGTTTGGAAGGTCCTTCCCATACTGACACTAGGGAACCAAGTGCATTTTCCATCTGATTATGGTTCTTAGGGACATGAATGAATCTACATTTTTGGAAGGACATGGTGAGTAGCCTCAAGTAGTCTAGATAAGGCTTTAAATGCTACTCTTTTAGTTCCCACTCTTCCATGGCATGATTGATTACTAACATGGAATCTCTGAAGATTTTGACTTATATGACATCCCAAGTTATTAATGCTTCTATTCTAAGGTTGCATGCTTCTTATTATACTTCATTGTTTATGACTCTAAACTCAAGCTTTTTAGCAATTGGTACTACTTCACCTTCTAAAGATTGCAGTATGACACTGATTCTTGCACCAAACTGATTGACTTCTCTGTCAAAGTACATATGCCATGCTTGGATTTCAATGGCTGAGTTGAGGTCATCTAGGAAGTCCAATGGATTTCTTCTAAGTTTGGAATGGGATTAAGAGCTAGAAACTTAGCCACTACTCCCCCTTTTACTACCTTCTTAGTCAAATATTACACGTCAAATTATGTTAGCAGTACAAGCCACTTGGCTAGTTTTACCACTAGAAAGGGAGCTTCATAGATGTACTTCATTAGGTCCATTTTAGACACGGCCTATTATTTGTAAGATTGAAAGTAGTGTTTGAGTTTCTTTATTGCCTATACCATTGCCAGATATATATGTTTGACTTGGTTGTACTTCTTCTTATATGGTAGCTGTTGGGTTTCGTGATACAAACGCAGTAGAAAAATTAAAAATTTATCACGTTCCCAAACTTGGATCCATGTAATTCGACTACTTGATTAAATCTAGGATTTTAAAAATCTCACCAAAACGCAGAAGAGGCAAGAGGAGGTTCACACCGGTGACAACTTACCTCGAGCCTTTTGCTTTGGTTGTTCGAATCAAGACGTCTCTAAAAGGATGCGTCCTCTATAGGTATCCACATGAACAACCCTTCATAAAACGAATTGGAGTGTGTGAGCTAGCAACCTCCTTGATTGTCTCACAAATCAAGAACAAAAGAAAACTCTGTCTTTGTTTCCTAAGAAGAAAGAAAACGAATTTGGAGGCAAAAAAAAAATAAGTGTATGAAACCTTAGAGAATATAACATATTTATAGACTCCAAATTAGGGTTTCACCTACCAATGACCTTTTGGTAATTTCCATTTATTATATTCTAATTTTGTTTAAAAACAAATCAGATATAATATCTTATTCATTTATTTAAAATAACATTTATCTTAAATAAATAAATAAAACACTTTAATTATTTCTTTCCACAGAGTTTATTTTGGGCTTATTAAACCCATATTCGTTTTGGGCTTGTTCTAAATGTGTGAACCTGTAGGTTCACATAACATTGGTAGTGGGCCTAAATCTTTATTTAGGCCTACAAGTCATAAGTGGCCTCTAGCAAGACATTATGACTACCCAAGTCATGTGAAGTCAATAATCCGACATAACCTAATTACAATGAATTTTATCATCCCTTTATCACATGATATCTTAATTGAACATAAGGCATAGAATGTCATCCTTATATAGTTCAATATTATGACTTGATTCCAAGTAGACTGAAAATGATAACTCTTTATCAATTCATTTTAGCATGGCCATGCATTTTCCTTCAGTCTATTTTATCAAGGGGCCCATAGATATCTTTCTCATATTAATGAGGAATAAATCCCTTCTAAATCACTCACATTCCTCACATAACTAATTTCATATCCAACAACATCCTATTTAATCATCCGGTTAAAGACAATGTTAGAATGTGTCAAAACATAAAATAGCTATGTAGAAATCCATGATGATTTCAAGGTCAAAGGACTGAAATAAAATTACTGTGATGAGAAATACTTATGACAATAATCTATGTAGTATTCTCATAGTGGGTCAATCCAATACATGATCTCTCATCATGTACCTATGAGTTGACTTAATATCTCATATTCATGATTAGTAAAACATAACCATCAGTCAACATCATACTAGCCTTAATACTTTAATATTTATATAATGAATAAATGGCTAGGGATAATTAGAATAGAACTCTTATTTTAATCTAAGGGTTTTACTATCAAGTCATATACTTGATGGCCTTAGTAAGAATTAACCATTCATATAATTATCATAAAATCAAATGATAATGAAATACCTTTTTATTAACAAAATAGGAAAGTTAATGCATAATCAAATGATTGACCTAGTACATATCACTAACAATCTCCCACTTGCACTAGGCCTAATCAACATCGTATCGAATACCCATAGACCTAGTATGACTCTCATGTTTAGGTTGTGGAAGAGCCTTAGTCAGTGGATCAGCAACATTATCATTTGTAAGTACTCTACATATCTAAACATTTCCTCTCTCAATGATTTCTCGAATAAGATGATAGCGCTTGAGTATATGTTTGGATCTCTAATGTGATCTGGGCTCCTTAGCTTGGGCTATAGCTCCATTATTGTCACAATACAAGTTCACTGGATCTGATATACTAGGAACAACACCTAGTCCAGTTATGAACTTTTTAATCCAAACAACTTCCTTAGCTGCTTCGGAGGCAGCTATGTACTCAGCTTCTATTGTAGAATCAACAACAGTGTCTTGCTTGGAACTCCTCCAGCTCACTACACCTCTATTCAAATAAAACACATATCCTAACTGTGATAAAAAATCATCCTTGTCAGTTTGGAAGCTGGCATTTGTGTAACCATTTACAACTAGCTCATCTTCCTAACCACCATACAGTAAAAATGCATCCTTAGTTCTTCTCAAGTACTTAAGGATATTTTTAATTGCTATCCAGTGACTTTCACCTGGGTTTGACTGGTATCTGCTCATTGTGCTTAAGGCATATGAAACATCAGGTCGAGTACATAACATTGCATACATGATAGATCCAATAGCAGAAGCATATGGAATCTTACTCATGTGGTCTCGCTCATCTTGTGTCATAGGACACTGAGTCTTGTTGAGACTAATGCCATGTGACATTGGCAAGAATCCTCTCTTGGAATCTTGCATATTTAAACCTGTTCAATACCTTATCAATATAAGTGCTTTGACTTAGGCCAATAAGCCTTTTAGATCTATCTCTATAGATCTTGATGCCTAATATATAAGCAGCTTCATCTAAGTCTTTCATTGAGAAACAATTCCCTAACCATGATTTAACATTTTGTAAAATAGGGATATCATTTCCAATGAGTAGTATGTCATCCACATACAACACTAAAAACACAATAGCACTCCCACTAAATTTCTTGTATACACAAGGTTCATCATCATTTTTAATGAAGCTAAATTCTTTGACTGCTTCATCAAAATGAAGATTCCAACTCCAAGATGCTTGCTTCAATCCATAAATGGACCTTTGAAGCTTGCATACCTTTCTAGAATTCTCAGGACTAACAAAACCCTCTGGTTGTGTCATGTACACATCCTCAAGTAAGTTTCCATTAAGAAATGTTTTTTTGACATCCATTTGCCATATTTCATAATCATAGTATGTAACTATGGCAAGAAGAATTCGAATAGATTTTAGCATAGCCACTGGTGAAAAGGTTTCATCATAGTCTATACCATGTGTTTGTTTGAAACCTTTTGCAACCAGTCTTGCCTTAAAGGTATGCATATTACCATCCATGTCAGTTTTCTTTTTGAAAACCCATTTGCACCCAATAGTTTTTAAACCATCATTTGGGTCAATCAAGGTCCATACTTGATTATCAAACATGGATTGCATTTCAGATCTCATGGCTTCAAGCCATTTCTCAGAGTCAGGACTATTTATGGCCTCCTGATAGGATGTGGGCTCATTTTAATTCACAAGTAACACATCATTATCACTGGTTATGAGAATCCATATCTCATGGGGATTTGACGTGTCCTACCAGACCTCCTTGGGCCTTCTGGTACTTATGCAGGCTCAACAACTTCTTGTTCATTCAGCTGCGGTTCCATATCAGGTACAACGCTATTTTGGGGGCCTTAAATTTCTTCAAGTTGCACTGTGCTCCTATTGGTTCCTTTGGAAATAAACTCTCTTTCCAAAAATACACCATTTCGAGACACAAACACTTTGTTCTCAGACGCATTGTAGAAGTAATATCCTTTAGTTTCTTTAGGATATACCACAAAAAGGCATTTATCAGATTTGGGTGCTAGTTTATCTAAGATTTGACATTTAACAAAAGCATCAAATCCCTAAATCTTTAGAAAAGACAAACTGGGAGTTTTTCTAGTCTATAACTCATATGGTGTTTTTTCAACTGCCTTTGATGGAACTCTATTCAAAATGAATGCAGCAGTTTCTAAAGCATATCCCTAAAAAGAGATTGGAAGATCATATTGACTTATCATAGATCAAACCATATCCAATAAAGTCTGATTTCTGCATTCAGACACACCATTCCATTGTGGTGTACCTGGAGGAGTCAATTGTGAAACAATCCCATAATCTTTAAGATGATCTATAAATTCTTGATTTAAATATTCACCACCTCGATCAGATCTTAGTGTTTTAATATTTTTACCAAGTTGATTTTGTACTTTATTCTTGAAAATTTTGAAATTTTCAAAAGATTCAGATTTATGTTTCATTAGATAGAGATAACCATATCTACTAAAATCATCCGTGAAAATTATGAAGTACTGAAAACCTCCTCTAGCAGTTGAGCTTAATGGTCCACATACATCAGAATGTATTAGGCCGAATAAGTCATTAGCCCTCTCACTTTGTCCAGTAAAAGGTGTTTTAGTCATTTTTCCAAGTAAACAAGATTCACATGTATCAAATGATTCATAATCAAATGAATTTAAAAGCCCATTTTGGTGTAGCTTTGAAATGCGTTTCTCATTTATATGGCCTAAACGACAATGCAAGAGATAGGTTGAGTTTAAATCATTAGATTTAGACTTCTTTGTATCAACGTTATAGATTGGCATTTCATTAGTGTCTTTGACATCTAAAACATAAAGTCCACTAGTGCATAGAGCACATCCATAGAAAATGTTATCTTGATAAATACTGCATTTATTATTCTTAATAATAAATTCAAATCCTTTCTTGTCCAAACAAGAAACATAAATAATATTCCTATGCATAGTATGTACATAATAACAATTTTCTAAAGATAAAATAAGTCCACTAGGCAAAGGTAACTCATAAGTTCCTACAGCTAAAGCAATAACTCTTGCTCCATTGCTAACTCGTAGGTACACTTCGCCTCTTGCCAATGATCTACTCCTTTTTAGACCCTACACATTTGTACAAATGTGAGATCCTAATCCAGTATCTAATACCAAAGAATTAGAATTAGAATCAGATAAATTTAATTCTATAACATAAATACCTGAAGAGGTAGTCTTACCACCCTTTTTCTTCTTCAAATAATCCAAATAGAGCTTGCAATTTCTTTTCCAATGGCCTGGCTCATTACAGAAAAAGCAAATTCCTTCCTTTGCTTTGGGTTCAACTTTGGATTTGGGCTTAGGCTTAGGCTTGGGCTTCTAAAAGCCTTTAATAACCTTGCCCTTACCCTTTCCAACCCTTTTCATCCCCTTTCCCTTATTGACCATGAGAACATCCTTGGTGTTACTCTTGATGTTCTTTTCAGCAGTTTTTAGCATCCCATGCAACTCTAAAATAGTCTTCTCCATACTATGCATATTGAAATTCATAATGAAGCTATCATAAGCTTCAGGAAAAGATTGGAGAATAATATCCATAGCCAGTTCTTGTTCAATCTTGAGACCAAGCTTGTCTAAGTGATTAAGATGACCCTTCATCTTGAGAACATGAGGACTGACAGAGCCACCAGTAGTCAACTTACAAGAAAGCAATGCCCTGATGGTATTGAACCTTTCAATTTTGGCTTTCTCTTGGAACATTTCCTTGAGATGGCCTATCATAGTATAAGCCTCCATTTCCATCAGTTGCTTTTGTAACTCAGATTCCATACATCCAAGCATGACATAAGTGACATCAGTAGAATCATTAAGATGCTTGGTATAAGCATCCCTTTGTGCTCTAGGAGCATTGGCAGCTGGTTCCTCAGGGATGGGTTAATCAAGGATGTATTCCTTTCTCTCATGCCTAAGAACAATTCTTAGGTTTCTCTACCAATCAAGAAAGTTAGTCCCATTGAGCTTATCCTTCTCAAGGATCGATTGCAATGACATGGTAAGTGTAGTGTTTGAAGTCATTATCTACAACAAATATATGCAAAGTCCATTCAGTATTTTATTAAATATGTATAAGGCATAATAAAAACTCCCACTAGATTTACTCAAATCAATACCCGTCTAAGTTAATTTTACAAATTTTAGTGGGCCAATATCCATATTTCACCATACTCTAAGTAAGCTTTGGCTCATCGCATAAAATATGGTTATTTAGGTAGACAACTCTTATCAATTACATCTCATGTAACTCTTGGATAGTATGGGATTTGACATCATATGTTATGGCTAAAAATCCCATCTAATGCCCTAGGTCCAAAACCATTTTGATAACCTAGTTAAGTCAAACCATATCAAATGTTTGGATAGCACCATTATCCAACTTGCCTTCCCTAGATAAATTTATACACCCTGCTTTGGCAGGCTCATATATAATAATCTAAGGCTTGATAAGTGTTGAAATTATAGAAGGCATCATAATGACTTAATATTAAATGAGGGTTCGTCTTTATTTAATCGTATTTAGTTATTATTATGTTGTATTGCATGGCATCATGTGGCATCACATACATGGCATCGCATACATAACAATAAATAAATAAATATGACATAGCATGACCTAAATCTAAGTTGATCTTCATAAGCCAATATGAAGATCAATGGTCAAACCTAGGTAATATTACAATTACAAATTGAGCCTCCAACTTGGATCTCCATCTTCTACTATGGATCTCCTTCTTTGGTTCCCACCTTAGATCTCCATCCTGGGCCTCCAACTTGAATTGCACCATAGGTCTTGATTTACAAAAATTATTGTAATTTATTTTACACTATTCTAATAAAATAAATACAATAAAACAAAAATGACTCACAGGCCATATTTAAAATTACAACCCATAAAAATAAAATCCAATCACATTAGTCTAAGGGCCATGCTATGCACCATGCATAAAAAAACAAACATGTATAACATAATAATCTATTTAGTTATTAAATCCAATTATTATGTTAAAAATAAAATAATGTGACAATTCTTTCGGGGTCAAGGGGCAGCACCCCTGGCGGGGTCTAAGGGTAGCGCCTCGAGTGGTGGTCCCGATGGTAAACACTTTACCTTAGCTCTTCGGTGAGTTGCCTTTCAAATTTCTGAACATTAATGAATTTTCATAATCAAATTACTATAAAATCAATTTGTTCAAAATAGAAAAAAATGCTCAATTAAAACAGCCACCTTAAAACCCTAATTTGCGTCAAGTAACTAACCAATTTTCATAATCATATTACTGAATCAGCTGTTGCCTAAAAACATCACTTTCTGTAAACATTTTACAGTTTGAAAAATCCGTTCAAAATAGATCAAAATAATAATTTTTTTTAAACAGATGCATCCATTAAGAAAACCCTAATTTCTGTAATCAAAATTACAGCTTGAACGAATCTGTATAAAACAGATCCATTCTGCATAATCTGTTTAACATTTAAACAAATTGCCCTTAACACATAATCTGCATAATCACAAAATTTATATTTCAGATTTAATCAAAAATGATTTTCCTAATTAAAATAGAAAATGATTTTCCTAATTAAAATAGGAAACAAATATGCTATTTCAATTAATCATATTAATCAAAACAGAATACATAATAGATTTAAATCCTTAAGTGATTAGGTTTTCGGAAACATAATTTCTATTTCATTAGATCATATTAATAAAACATTATACTTAATTCATTTTTCATAAAAACATCATATAAAATTCATTTTCATGAAACATCATTCTTAATTCATAAAATCAAAAACTACTTTTAGTTTAATCACATTAAACCATTACAAACATTAATCAAATTAATGTTTAATTCCGTTTTCAAATAGACTACTAAGAATTGTCACAAAACAAATCAAAACCCCTTTTGATAATTTTTAAAACCCTTTTCAAAATGAATCATAAACCCTAACATATATCATATATACACAGAATCACCGAATTACAAGTGGCTCTGATACCACTGTTGGGTTTCATGATACAAACACAGTGGAAAAATTAAAAATTTATAATGTTCCCAAACTTGGATCCATGTAATTCAACTACTTGATTAAATCTAGGATTTCAAAAATCTCACCAAAACGCAGAAGAGGCAAGATTTTCTGGAAGGATGAGAGGAGGTTCACACCGGTGACACCTTACCTCGAGCCTTTTGCTTTGGTTGTTCGAATCAAGACATCTCTAAAAGGATGCGTTCTCTATAGGTATCCACATGAACAACCCTTCACAAAATGAATTGGAGTGTGTGTGCTAGCAACCTCCTTGATTGTCTCACAAATCAAGAACAAAAGAAAACTTTGTCTTTGTTTTCTAAGAAGAAAGAAAATGAATTTGGAGGTAAAAAAAAAACAAGTGTGTGAAACCCTAGAGAATATAACATATTTATAGACTCCAAATTAGGGTTTCACATACCAATGACCTTTTGATAATTTCCATTTATTATATTATGATTTTGTTTAAAAACAAATCAGAAATAATATCTTATTTACTTATTTAAAATAACATTTATCTTAAATAAATAAACAAATAAATAAATAAATAAAACACTTTAATTATTTATTTCCACAGAGTTTATTTTGGGCTTATTAAACCCATATTCATTTTGGGCTTGTTCTATGTGTGTGACCCTGTAGGTTCACATAATATTGGTAGTGGGCCTAAATCGTTATTTAGGCCTACAAGTCATAAGTGGCCTCTAGCAAGACATTATGACTACCCAAGTCATGTGAAGTCAATAATCCGACATAACCTAATTACAATGAATTTTATCATCCCTTTATCACATGATATCTTAATTGAACATAAGGCATAGAATGTCATCCTTATATAGTTTAATATTATGACTTGATTCCAAGTAGACTGAAAATGATAACTCTTTATCAATTCATTTTAGCATGACCATGCATTTTCCTTCAGTCTATTTTATCAAGGGGCCCATAGATATCTTTCTCATATTAATGAGGAATAAATCCCTTCTAAATCACTCACATTCCTCACATAACTAATTTCATATCCAACAACATCCTATTTAATCATTCGGTTAAAGACAATGTTAGAATGTGTCAAAACATAAAATAGCTATGTAGAAATCCATGATGATTTCGAGGTCAAAGGACTGAAATAAAATTATTGTGATGAGAAATACTTATGACAATAATCTATGTAGTATTCTCATAGTGGGTCAATCCAATACATGATCTCTCATCATGTACCTATGAGTTGACTTAATATCTCATATTCATGATTAGTAAAACATAACCATCAGTCAACATCATACCGGCCTTAATACTTTAATATTTATATAATGAATAAATGGCTAGGGATAATTAGAATAGAACTCTTATTTTAATCTAAGGGTTTTACTATCAAGTCACATACTTGATGGCCTTAGTAAGAATTAACCATTCATATAATTATCATAAAATGAAATGATAATGAAATACCTCTTTATTAATAAAATAGGAAAGTCAATGCATAATCAAATGATTGACCTAGTGCATATCACTAACAGTAGTATCTTCTTACTGAAGTAGCAGACTACGTGTTCTGCTTTCATTTCTACCTCTTGGGCTAACATCGCACTGATTATATTCCCTTCGATGGCTAGATATAAGGTTAGAGGCATCCTTGATTTAGGTGGTTTTAGGACCAATGGGTTAGCTAGGTAGCTTCCAATCATGTTGAATGCTAGTTGATACTATTCATTCCATTCAACCAGCTGATCTTTTTTTAGTAGCTTGAAGATAAGTTCACATACTACTATTAACTTAGCGATGAATCTACTGATGAAATATAATTTCCCTAAAAACTCTATAATTTCTTTCTCTATTTTTGGCACTAGTATCTCTCTGATGGCTTTTTCTTTTTCTGGATCCATTTAATCTCGTTCTGACTGACAATATACCCCAACATCTTTCCTGATGTAACCTTGAATATGCATTTCTTTGAATTTAGCCTGAGACTGTACTTTTTACCCCTTATGAGGAACTTTTTGAGATCAAAGGGATGTTCTTCCTTAGTTCTTGATTTGACCATAATGTCGTCGATGTATACCTCTACTTCTTTGTGTATCATGTCATGGAACATTGTAGTCGCCATTCTTTGGTATGTTGCCCCCGCATTCTTTAGTCCAAAAGGCATTACCTTGTAGCAGTAAGCACCCCATTCCGTTATGAAATCTATCTTTTCTTTATCGATAATGGCCATTAGGATCTAATTGTGCCTAGAGAATTCATCCATAAAGGAATAGATTGCACATATGGTAGTGCTATCAACCAATATGTCTATGTAAGGTAGTGGGAAAGCATCCTTCAAGCAAGCCTTGTTTAGATCTCTATAGTTGACACAGATTATAACCCTTTCATCTTTCTTTAGAACTAGCACCAAATTTGCTAACCATTTTGGATAGTCTACTACCTCTAAGAATTTTGCTTTGATTTTTTTCTTGATGTCTTCTTTTACTAATTGGGCCCATTTTGGTCTGAGTCTTCTTAATTTCTACTTTACTTGTTCGTACCCTTCTTTGGTAGGAATAAAGTGTTAAGCAATGTCTTTATCAATACTAGGCATATCATCGTATATCCAGGCAAATACTTTTGAATATTTTATTAGTATTTTTTCAATTTCTCTCCTCTCTTAAGGGGTAACATCTTTTAAAATATGCAATATGCATAGTTCAGATTCCATGCCAATGTTAAATGATTTAGTGCATATGGAATTAATGTCAAATATGCTAATATTTTTTTATTAATGCAATGCATACTACCATTAGGAAAGACATTAAATAGGTAAGAAAAATCATATTTCATTGCATTAACTTTAAATTTCATTACATCATCATTTTCAAATAAAGAAAAAGTATAGAGATCATCATCAGAAATGTCTTTGAAAAGGATGTCATTGATGCTCAATTCAAGGATGGCAATAGCTTGGGCATGATTAATTGCTTCACTCTTAGATTCTATCTCTAGGTTTTTCATCAGCTCATAGATGTCAGTCTCAGAGATCATATCCAGTAAGTGCTTCCCCTTAAGGGTGTCATTGAAGATCTCAAACCCCAGTTTCTTGATTTTATTACTCATCCATTCCTCAACTTGTCCTTAATAGACTTGGGTTGAGCTTTCAGCCATAAAAGAGGTTAATTTCTTGGCCCCAGTATCCTTTTCAAGATCGTACCCTAGACTATTTTTGTTAGTCTATCCTTAGAAGTCAAGAAATTCTGTAACTCTAATGTTTCTTCCTCCTAGTCGTGTTCCAAGCAAATATCACATTTTCTTCATTATAGCAGCAACTTTGAGATCGACATGACCATCATTGATCATGAAAACCTAGAATCCTAGTGGGACAACATTAAGATAGGCAATAATGTTATTTGTTTCAGCAACAATGGTAATGATTAAAGGGAACTTGATCTTCTGATACATAGTGGAAGGTATGCCCCTTAGTGGCTAGAACCAAGGTCTTCCTAGTAGTAGGGAAAAAGTTAGAGGGATGTCTAGGATGGTAAATTCTATTTCTGATTTGATATTTCCCACTATAACTACTAATTTGAAAGTATCGACGACTAGCTTCTTTGAATCATTGTAAGCTCAGATGATCACATTGGATTCTTCTAGGTTTTTAACATTCATCCTGAACTTATATAGCAACCTTAGGGGGTAAACGTTAATGGCAGACTCATCATCTACCTTAACACATGGGATCTTTTTAGTCCTGAAAATTGCCTGTATAAAGAGAGGACGATTGTGGAACCTTCCTTTGAGGGGTAAATCTTCATCTAAAAAGGTGATTGCATTGGAAGGAGCTTTCATTAGGCAGGCTATCATCTTGCATAATGAGGCATCAATGGCAATCTTTGCTTCATCTAGTGCTCTGACTAAGGCATCTTTGTACTTCTTGGAGGCCATGAGTATGTCCCAAATACTAACTTGTGCTTAAATTTTCTTGAGTTATTTGAGGATAGTGTCTTCTTCTTTAATCGAAGCTTAATCTTTTGCTACTTCTTTCTCTTTAGATGGTTCATTCTCTTTCTTAAAAGGTTGATATACCCGCCCACTATGAGTTATATAGTTAACTACTAGTGAGGGCTTCTCAGCTACTTGCTCATATGCTTTTGTAGTGCTATTTTAGTCTAAGACAATGATTTCAAGATCATCAAAGTCATACCATATGTCTATCCCTATGATTTATAGGTTCTGAAGTTGAATAGTACTATCCATCCCATCTTCATTGTCAATTTCTTCTCCCCATCTTAAGGTTGTTATGTCTTTTAAGAGTGTGTGAGTAGTAAAAGGTGCCGTGTACTTAACTTTGTAGTCAAACTTCCCAGATGGCTAGCCCAGTAGATCCTATACTTTATAGTTAATGCTGAAAATTATGTTTGCTTCTTGTGGGTAAGGGCAATCAATCACTTCATCATTTATGCAGAGAGCTATATCCTTGGCTCTTTTTTTCATCATCAAGTGGGGAAGGAACTTTTAAGGCATTAGAATGTATTCAAAGGTAGAAGGGCATTGCTCATCTTCACTAGAATCATGAGGCCCAAGAATGGGTTTTGAGGGTTTATCTTTTGGGGGCTTGTCTTTGGTTTCTTATATGGCTTAGATTGACTGTTCAACTAGGTCTTTCGATAGATTGGAGGAGATCATGCTGAAGGTTAGTGAAGGCATGTTTTAATAGTTTAGGAGAGGATTGGTCTTGATACTCATCAATTTTTCCAGAGTTAATGAGGTATTAGATTACATTTTTAAGCATTTTGCATGTATCAATGGTGTGGCTAGGCATCTAATGAAAATGGTAGAATAAGTTTTGGTTAATTTGAGGTGGTAGAGGGTTTAAAAGGGGCCTAAGCTCTTGTGGCTATAGGAGGTTGTTTTGTTGAAGTCTCTAGAATACTTTGGATAGTGGAAGGCTAAAGTTTGAGAATTTTCTTAGTGGTTTGATGGTATTGATAGATCGTGAGCTTTGGGTGTTAGGTTGGATCATGTTTATTTCTACAGTTTAGGGTGAAGGTGTTTTGGGTGTTTAGTTAGGTATTATAGTGAAAAATGTTTTTAGCTTGTTGAGGTTCCTCATCCTGAATTCTGATCCTAGCTTAATAGAGAGCTCTAAAGTCAGGATAATGAGCAAAGATCATCTATTTTCTGAAGTGTGGTAGTGCCCCTTTGATTATCAGCTCTATTTATGTATCCTCAGGAGGTTGGTTTCTTAACTTGACTGCCTTTCCCCGCCATTTGGTGACATAATCAGAGAAAGCTTCATTGGGTTTCTGCCTTATAGTCTCAAGGTCCCTTTGTGTGATAGTCATACTACTTTATAAACTTCTGAGTTAGCAGTAGCCAATCATTTTTAATTTCATCTTTAAGGTCAAAGAACCATGCCCTTAGTCCTTCCTTTAGTGATGTGAAGCAGAATCGAACAATCTATGATTATGTAAGTTTTATGGCAGTCATAAAGTAGCATACTGCCTTAAATGGACCCTCGGATCTCTTGTTCTATCAAACTGAGTAAATTTTGGTAGCTTAAAATCATATGGAAGCCACTCATCTTTGAATAGTGCCAGGTCGATGAAGCTTTTGGAGCCATGAGTTCCCTTGTCATTGAAGGTGAATTCCAACTGAGCTATCATGTTGGCTAATAGTTTGACCTCCCTTGTCGATTCAGGCCTGGTTATGTCAATAATTTTTGCAAATTTTGGTGCATAGTAGTCATTGTCATCATCAGCTTGAACTAGAGTGTAGGGAATTCCCTTTGCCTTATCTATCCTTAGGTGAACAGATGCAGATGCTTCATTCAATGGTGTATTATTCCCATTTTAGGTACTTTTGTTTTTGATTTGGGCCTGGAGGATTTCAACTATGGTGCCATCAATGAGAAACTTTTCGATCCCCTTTTTTAGCTTGTCGTTGAATTATTGACTCGAGGTATCTTCTTCGTCACTCATGTTTGAATGTAGTATTCCTATACATTTATGATGGTTAACTAAATGAATGATGCATGACATGTTCCTGCAAAAGAAAAGGGTGAGCATGTATGCATGGAGTGGATGCAAGAAATCCTATAATGGAAAAATGATTATTCTTACAAGAAATAGTGGTTAGTATATGCTATCTATATATATGTGATGTATGCATGATTAAAGCTGGTTAGTTTTCCTACACAGTGAACAAACCAATCATAAGTAAGCTCTCACTTCCAACCTTATTTCTCTATGAGGTTATTCAATCTCTTTCCTAGGTTAGTTTTGAACCTATAGTCATTAGGGGACTATGATTATGCTCTCAGAACTAGGCTATTTCAATTTATGTTGGTTAGAACCAAAGGGCAAACTGAGGAACGATACTCAAACGTGCTTAAGGTAATCATATGATGTCAATGTAAGGGTTAATTGTTGAGCTTCAAATGATATCTAAAGCCTATATGCACTCGTATGCATAGGGCCAAGGTTAATCAAAGGGAATCTAAGTTCTTGCCCCTACATCAATATTCAATATGCTTACTATGAGTCATGAAAGTATTATTTGATAGTTTACAATTTGATTTTTTTGACATAAAGGTCCATAATCTAGTTGGGTTCCTAACCCATTCATTTGATCTGATAAGGATAAATGGATGATATCTCATAGGTTCGAGGGATGTCGTTATTTGTTAATTCACATAGATTATTCAAGCTAAGGTACATGATACTCATCATTCCTTATGCTTTGGGCTCACATGAAGTAGATGAGAATCACGTGGTCTTGAGCATAAATTTTCTATGAAAACTAACCTTATAATGTAATTTTTTTATGAAAATTGACATTACGATGTCATTCAATGATAGACACTATGAGGGTCATGTCATTTATAAGAATCAGGTCAAACAAATAGCGTTAGGACAAGGATAACATGCATAGCTTAGTGGGATCCTAATGGATGTTACTGCTAGTTTATCTACATGAGCTAAGTCAGGCTGAAAGGCTAAAGGTTCCTTTAATGAGAATGTCCCCATATGACTAAGGTTACAGACTTTAGTCAGTGAGTCTAGCATTCTTTTGATAACTCAGTTGCCCCTTTAAGGACTTAGGTTACAAACTCTAGTTAGATGAGTCTAACAAATGCATGAGTAAAGACTAAAGGTGATAATATTTTATCTTTTTCACCCCGTGACTTGAGTGAAACTATGGTGGCAATGTCATTTAGTATTATCAAGGCTTTTAGGGACAAGTAGTGCATGTGTCATGTGCAGTGCAAATACAGTAATGAGGGGCTTTATACAATTGAGTATTGCTTAATGAGAAATAGTCATTTTCGAGTTGATCCCTTTTACTTAGAAGTCCCCAGTGGAGTCACAACTGTGAGCGATCATCACTTTTATTGTGGTTTTTTATTACTTTATTAGATAACGTAGTGGGTCTTTCCATTTTCGAAGGACATGGCAACTTGACCAAACAAGGACAAATGATTTGTCTTAAGGGGATGAGATGCTTTTGATTTTGTGGAGTTGCCACCCAATTTTTAGAAAAGTGGGAAAAGAAAAGGACAACATTAAGTCACTTAACAAGTATTGTCCCTAGCAGAGATTTTTGGGTTCAAGAGTCGCATCTACTTTTTAACTATTTCTTATTATATGATATTCAATGTGTAGCTACCACAACACCATAGTTTCAGTGATGACAGTTTATATAGCATTCACACAGTACATCAGAAAATATAGGATAACAAAGCTAAGAATTTTATTACAACACTTTCTTAATAAAATACATATGAAAAGAAAAAGATTACAGAAAAGTAAATCTTATATGGTTGATCTGTAAGGATAACATGATCATTTACATAGCTTCTTTTATAAATGATAGAATGATCATGCTTGTAGTGATTTTTTATGTTATGATGATGAATGATGACAATAAAAAGGATGCATGAGGTCATCATTGGACCAAGAGCAGAAGACTCTATTCTGGGACATGAACTTTTCACATTATTGATATTTATAATGTGATTTCATGATTTCAAAAATAGAGGATGTAGAGTGATGATGTAAAATGAGCATAATAACGCATATATTATTCACGTAGCATACAAGATTGCCAATCTCATCACACAAGCATAATAGTATTCCCAAATACTGGTGATAGTAAAATAAAATGTAGTAAAGTAAGGTAAATATGCTAAAATGATTATATGGTCCTTAGACTCGACTCAACTTGTATGAACTTTAAAGCCCTAACTTCAAGAGATTATCAAGCTTTCATCATCGAGAGGTTCACAATGACAGTAGAATGATGCTAGACTATATACCTTTAAAGAGTGCTTTGATAAATATGAGGTTGGGTTTAGTGGAAAAAGGGATTTAAAGGAAAGGTTATGGGAGAGCAAAAACTATATGGGGAAGGGTTTCCCGTGCCTTCAATCAGACTGACTCTTGAGTGTGTATGTGCCTTCATTTGCTTCCCCCCTAAAATAGGGTGTAGAGGAGTCTATTTATAGGAAAAAAATGTGTAGAATGGGTGGTGTAGGTGTGGTCTATTTTTGCATGTGGCCATACCAAGTACGTGTGAACACACACAATGTGCGCTCAGTCACTTAGGTTCTGTGCGCGTTGTTATGGGGTTGGTTCCTAAGACTTTTCAATCTTTCGGACATGTTTATTACATCTAGGGTTATTTACACGCACTTTTAAGCTATGCGCGCTAATACCAAAGTTATGTTGGAGTATTCCAAGACCACTTTCGGAGGTTTTAAAGCCCTTTAGACGGGTTTTCGAGTCCATTTTGTCAAAAAAAATTTATTTTTTTTATAAAGTTAGGTCCCAATCTAATAAAATACGCACCAGCCAAATGAACTAAGTATTCTGAGAGGTGTTTTCTCAAAATAAATCTCTCATTGTTTTGATAATTCATATTTTGCATGGTTAGAGCACAACCTAATAACCCGGTGATCAATTTTGCTCACTGGTTGAGTCGGTTGGGTGTTTTAAGGTTGCACACTTAGGAGGTGTTATGAAGGAGTAGACTCTAGTCATCTCAAAGATTCATTTCATCATCAAACCTTCTTAGGGACAGTCAAATTTGAGGTATGATAATTGCCTTCTTTGAATAAGTTAAGTGTTACATTTTAAACCCGCAAGCACACGATTGTGGTTGCAGTAGAAAGATATCATTCCCTCAAGGACTATATATTGATTACTAGTAATTTTTACCTATGATCTCAACTATTAAATAATTTAGCTAGATTTAAAATTTAAATAGCACAAACTTAAAAAGGAAAATAAAATATTTGTAAACATAGAGCCTAAGTTTAGTTTTACTATTCTAATCCAATCATGAACACATTATTAAGTAAAAAAAACTTTGAATTCAATTAAGGGTAATTTCTCTAGAATACTTAAAGACTCTCTCAAGTTGAATTAAGCATGTAGGGATTAAAATCTAACCTACTCTCATGATTAGTAATTTAATCCAAGCTTATTAAGATTTTTTGCAATTAATTTGTATTTGTAATCTACTATTGTGACTCCCCAAAGAGTTTTCCTACTCTCATGGTGAAGTGATCTAAGTTCTAAGTGTTTTAAGCTAATGAATTCCCCTAAATCTCATTGGTGAATTCATCCATAAACATGCAATCAAACAAGCCTAGAATGATAACAAGATAAATATAATAACACAAAGAATTAACTAAAATTCAAATCAAATATAAAAACTTGTGTTCAAATAATGTTATGAAATAGCTACTCCTAACCAAGACTCTAAAAGAAAACTTAGCCACACATGGCTATAATGAAATCCATAATCAAAATCAAGGAGACAAGACAATAAAAATAGAAAAGAAAATAAAATAAACTCTTTGTCTTCATTGATTTCTATCTAACTGCCTCCTTATCTATATGACTCCTCTCCCTCATCTTAAAAAGGCGTTTATTCCTTATATAGTGCTAGGCTATTGAAAAGAATCCTCTTTGATTTATAATTCCTTTTTATTTTCAAAAGGAAATTTCTGCCTTCATGACATGATTTTGAAGCACGGCTGTGGTTTATTCAAATAAATTCATGAATTTACTCAACATATAGCATGACTTCCAACATGGGCAAGCTTATTAGTTGTCCATCATTTTGGGTCAGAAATCTTCACTCACATGGCATGTACATGTCGTGACATGGCTATGTTGACACTCAAGTGCAGTTGGCTTCTTCATGGCTCATGCATGGCTTGAACATGGCTTGTACATGGCTTCCTTTATTTGTTTCTTTATCACACAGCATATGCATGTCATGCTAAGTAAAAACACATCTACACCTTTTATATTATGGGGCCTACACTAGACATAAAACACAAAGACTAATTAAAACTTAAACAAAAATTCCCAAATATACAATAAATAATAATAATAATCCTAATTAAATACTAATTCATAAAAATTATTTAACTAAACCCAAAAATTACTTAAATTAATTTATTCCTTATTTAAAATGTATTAAAATTCAACTCTAAGATATGTAAATAATAGACATATCAAATTCCCCTACACTAAAGCTTTGCTTATCCTCAAGTAAAAACCAAATTTTAAAAATATTAAACTCAAATCATAACTAGGGACATACAACTTCTAAGACATGAAATCTTGATAACACTGAGATTGAAACATATTTACTAAAGAAGATAGTTAGACAAAAACAAGTAAGCACAAATCTAAAAAATAAAACATTAAGGACTGATATTTTTCTTGATATGGTTGTGAATGCATTTTATGCTCCATTTCATAATTTTTATTTTTCTCTCCATTCAAATCTTTCCACTCTGAGTAATCCCTCACCATTCCCATATTACTAAGCACAGATACCGTTAAGTGGGTCTTATGGATACTCATACCCTAAATTAGGGCATTGAAGTAGATTCTGAGTGTATAATGGGAGAGTTTTTTTTAACTGAAATTCAAAATGTAATCCTTCCTTAAATCATACACAATTTTAATCACCATGATCATGTTTAGATTATAAAAACTAAGTTCTTCATACATAAAGACTATGTATAACTAGCTTAATTAATAAACTATCTAATAATTCAGTAATTCAATCAAGAGACAATCTTATACGCTAATATATTCCCAAGTGTGATAGAGTATCAAAAAGAAATTTAAAAATTTTTCAAGACAAATAAATCATTAAAATAAGGAAATGAGTTGAAAATTAATAGAACCTAAATAATAATAATAATAATAATAATAATAATAATATTATTATTATTATTATTATTATTATTATTATTATTATTATTATTATTTATTTTTTAACTAAAATTTAAAGATAAACAAATCAATTGAAGTAGCGCCCCCCCCCCCCAACACTATCCATGGCATTATCCTCAATGACAATTGAAAATATAAAGATAAAAGGAACATTAAAAAGGAAAAGTAGGAGAAAGGTACTACCATGAAATTATGCATTCGTCCAAAAGATATCAAGAAGTAGAAAACTAATAACGAGAAACATAAAATTAAAACAATAAAACAACACATAATATTCAAAAATAAAATAACAAAAAAAGAAGAAAATCATGAAACACAAAACATAATTATAAACTAAAAGTAAAATCAATCATCCATAGGAGAAGAATCATCTGGGGTAGCTCCACTATCATCCAACATATCTGTGTCATCAGGTAACTCCTTGGTAGCAACAGTGGAGGTGGAACCAGGGAAGACAAGTCATGGAGGAAGAGGTATGTCGTGAGCTTGACATAAGCTCAAGAGACCATCAAAAACCCAGTGGAAAAGCTCTATATGATACTGAAGAGTAATCTTAAAATGTGGAGGATCAGAAGATAAGTAAGGTCCAGCAGTATAGGAAGCTTATGGTGGTGGAGCTACACAGATGCATGTCTGTTGTGGGTCATCGGCACCCAACTCAACAAGATTATGAATCAGAACATATCAACCATCCCTAACTATGACCACCTTAATCTTTTCATGATAGTGATATTAAAATGCAGTGTGGTGCAAAGCGAAGTTAGGATAATAAAGGAATCAAAAACCTATATATTCCTAATAAGCCTAGTGATATACAAAGCCCCATATAAAGCTCCTTTTATTTTTCTCGAAAAACCATCCATATAGAAAGGAAAACCAAATCCCAAATGAGGCACTATACCCTTACTAACTATTAGGCACCATAAGTAGCATAATTTAGGATGGGCTATATTAGTGCTCTTGCTAACCCTAAAGTCATAGTTTTATTGGGCAGCTCCTTCATCTATAATCTCACTCCAAAATTAATGATAGTTTATGGGTTCAAGGAGACATTATGCATTATTAAGTGCACCACTAGTGACATACAAAGCATCATAAAAACTACAATGCATAGCAAAAAAGAATTGGTTACTTGGAGATTGCATAGCAAAACTACAATGTTTTGGAGGTTTTGGGATGATGGTGGTTAAAAAAGGGGGGTTTCATATGGTCCATATGAAGATATAAAGTCACATTACTAGGTGAAATGAATCTACATGCCCATGCTACATGTGAACGCATGGATAATGCACATGCCCGTGTACATTAGAAGCTTGAAAATCACACAGCCGTGTTTGGTGAGGTACGGTCTTACACATTGTGAGACAAGAATTGCATGGGCATGTTAGTTAGAGCACAACCATGCACAATGTGTGCATGAGAATGACACGGCCGTGCTTAGGGATCACAACCGTGCTTATTAAAGGCACTAATATCACATGGCCATGTTGTATAGGGCACGACCATGTTGACTGAAGGGAGAAAATGGCATGGTCGTGCTAGGTGAGGCACAACCATGTATTGGTATTCGATTGCATGAGTGTGTCATTTTGTTGCATGCCCATGCTACTTTTATAAAGCTTGACCCTTAATATGCATGCATACAATGTGAAATAGTAACATATTTCCCTCCTTAAAATTATCATTCAAAGTCTCTCCAAATATTTTCAAAGTCAACAAAACATTTAAGCACACAAACAAAATTAATATATATATACATAAAAACAAAAGTAAAGAAAACTTCCCCAATTTATTTCTCAATGCTGCAGTAATCTATATTTTGAATATCACTAATAACTTAAGAATAGTCTTTATTGCATGTATATCCTAAATATTCAAAAATTTGCATAAAGAATAAAGCTCCTTAAGGGAATCAAACTAACTAAAAAAAATTAAAAAGAGCAAATAAATAACACTTGGGTTATCTCCTAAGAAGTGCTTTGTTTGTCATCAGTCCTAAGCTTGATCGTAGCCATGTGGTTGTTCATTTCTCTAACAAAGGTAGAGTCTCCTTCAGCTTCATTATAGGTGATAAGAGTTGTGGTACACCTATCTCAGCTTTAGGTGCTTTTTGTAAGTCCTGATTGCTTACAAGTTATGATATTTCCTCCTCAAAATATAACTTAAGTCATTGTCCATTCACGTTGAAAGGTTTAACCTTATAACCTTGAATTACCACTGCTCCATGGGGAAATACTTCCACTATTGTAAAAGGTCTAGACCATCTAAACTTTAGCTTCCTAGGGAAGAGTCAGAGTATAGAATTAAACAAAAGAACCTTGTCCCCTTTTTCAAATTACCTGTCTTAATCATTGCATCATGCCATCTTTTAGTCTTGTCCTTGTAAATTTTGGCATTTTCTTAAGTCATATTCTTGATTTTATTCAGTTCAACTAGTTGGAGAAGTCGCCTCCCCCCTGCTTCCTTGTAATCCATATTTAGGGCTTTGATAGCCTAGTATGTTTTGTGCTCGAGCTCCACTAGAAGATGATAGGCCTTTCCAAACACCAAACGATATGGTGACATTCCAAGTGGAGTTTTAAAAGTAGTTCGATAGGCCCACAATGCATCGTCAAGCTAAAGTGCCCAATCTTTCCTAGAGCTGCTCGCTATCTTTTCCAGAATCTCTTTCAGTTCTTTATTACTCACTTCAACTTGCCCGATGGTTTACGAATTGTATGGTGTAAAGACCTTATGCTTTACATTATATCTTGATAGAAGGACTTTAAATTTTTTATTATAGAAATCACTTCCTTCATCACTTATAATGGCCCAAGGAGTCCCAAACCTTATTAAGATCTTTTTTAGAAACTTGCAAACCACTATGGCATCATTAGTAACACAAGCCTGAGCCTCAACCAATTTTGACACGTAGTCAACACAAACAAAAATGTATTGACTCCTAAGAGAGGAAGGGAATGGTCCTATAAAGTCTATACCCCATACATCAAAGAGTTTAACCTCTAAAATTCTAGCTTGTAGCATCTCCTTTTTCCTTGAAAGTCCCCCACTATGCTGACACTTATCACAGTTCATGACAAAGTTTCTAACATCCTTAAATATAAAAGGCCAACATAATCTAGTTTTAAGTATTTTAGCCATTGTTTTGTTTGGTCCATAGTGTCCACCATATGGAGAACTATGATAGTAGTGCAACACATAATATATCTCTGAGTCAGGAATGCACCTTCTCACCAAGCCATCATTGTATAATTTCCATAGATAAGGATCATCCCACATATAGCTTTTTGCTTCATACATAAGCTTCTTTCTTTATTGATATGAGAAGTTCTTAGAGAGTTACCTACATGAGAGGAAATTAGCCAAGTCTACATACTAGGGGATAAATGTAAGTGCAAATAGTGTCTCATATGGAAAAGTCTCCTTAATGGATGCTTCATCATTATTATCCTTTTCTAAGCAAGAGAGGTGGTCAACTACCAAGTTCTCTGAGCCCTTCTTGTCTTTGATCACTATATCAAACTCTTGAAGTGGAAGTACCCATCGAATCAACCTTAGCTTAGAATCTTTCTTGTATAATAGATATTTGATAACCATATGATCAGTGCACACTATCACTTTCGATCCTAGAAGATAAGAGTGAAACTTATTAAAAGAAAACATAATAACTAACATCTCCTTCTCTATTCTGGCATAGTTGAGTTGTGCTTCTGACTGAGTCTTACTTGCATAGTATATCATATGCAACCTTTTATCTTTATGCTACCCTGGAACAACTCCTATAGCTTGGTCACTGGTATCGCACATTAGTTCGAATAGAAGACTCCAATTTGGTGGTAGCACAATAGGTGCTGATGTGAGTTCCTTCTTCAACCTGTCAAAAGTAGATTTATAATCATTAGTGAACATAAAAGGAACATCTTTTTCTAGTAACTGAGAAAGAGGTTTAGGAATTTTAGAAAAATCCTTGATAAAGTATCTGTAAAAGCTGACATATACAAGGAAGCTTCTAACACCCTTTACGTTAGTTGGATAACTGAGAATTTCAATTGTCTCTATCTTGGCTCGATCAACCTCTATTCCCCTTTTGAAATCTTATGTCATAATATTATTCCTTTGTCCACCATAAAGTGACATTTTTCCCAGTTTAGAACTAAATTAGTTTCCTCACATCTTACTGATACCTTCTCCAAATTGTTAAGGTAGCCATCAAATGAATCTCCAAACACTAAGAAGTCATCCATGAAGACCTCCATGATATCCTTAACTAAATCAGAGAAGATGGTTGTCATGCAACATTGAAATGTGGCAGGGGCATTGTATAACCCAAAAGGCATTCTCCTATATGCATATGTACTATAAGGACAAGTGAATGTTGTTTTCTTTTGGTCCTTTAGAGCTATAGCAATCTAGTTGTAGCCTGAGTAGCCATCAAGGAAATAATAGAAAGTATGTCTTGTAATTCTCTCAAGCATCTGGTCAATGAATAGCAAAGGAAAGTGGTCTTTTCTTATAGCATTGTTAAGCTTCCTATAATCAAACACACCCTCCAGCCAGTAACAACTCTTGTTGGAATTAACTCTCCTTTATCATTCTCCACTATGGTCATCCCTCTTTTCTTTGATACACACTGAATAGGGCTCACCCAACTAGAGTCTGAGATTGGGTATATAATGTCTGCATCAAGAAGCTTCACGATCCCCTTTTTCACCACTTCCTGCATGTTTATATTCAATCTCCTTTGTCATTCAATGATAGGTTTGCATCCATGTTCCATTAGTATTTTGTGCATGTAGTAAAATGGGCTTTTCCTCTGATATTAGAGATCTACCACCCAATAGCTTTCACTCTTTTCCTCATCATCTCTATAAGTAAGGTTTCTTGCTCAAAGGTGAGTTTAGAAGAAATAATGACAGGTAGAGTTTGGTTGTCTCCTAGGATGGTATATCTAAGGTGAGGTAGTAAAGGTTTCAATTCAAGTGAAGGTGGTGAAATAATAGAAGGCTGTGTGGTTTGGATATTTAAATTCAGTGATGTATGCTTCTGAGGATGGTCTGTTTAGGAAGGTTTAAGTTTAGAAGTTTCTTTCAAACTCTCCTCCACTTGTAGAGGATCTTTAATTTCTTATAGCTAAGTATCAAAAAATGCATCCACACATTTATCCACTACATCTAAGCGCATACAAACGTCTCCATTAACAGGCCATCTACTTGCCTTGTAAATGTCGAAGACACATTTTTCTTCTCCTACTCTCAATATGAGAGTTCCTTCAAGCATAGCAATCAAGGCTGGCAGTGTATAAGAATGGCATGCCTAATATTAAAGGCACCTCCTCATCTTCTTCAAAATCTAGAATAACAAAATCAACAGGGAATATGAACTTGCTCGCTTTTACCAACACATCTTCAACAATCCCTAGTGGTTTCTTAATAGTACATTTTGCCAATTGAAGAATCATATTCATGCTCTTTGCTTCCAAATTCAATTTTGTGAAAATGGATAGAGGCATAAGGTTTATAGAGGCGTTGGAATCACAAAATACTTTATGGAATTGCATACTCCCTATCTTATAGGGGATAGTTAGGCTTCTAGGATGCCTAAGCTTACTTGGAAGATTATTTGAAATCAAGGTACTGTATTCCTTTATCAAAGTCATCGTCTCTAATTCTTCAAGCTTCTTTTTATTAGAGATCAAGTCTTTGAGAAATTTTGCATACTTTGACATTTGAGCAATGGCCTCCACAAAAGGTATGTTAACCTGGATCTTTTTAAGCATTTCCAGGAACTTTGAAAATTAAGGATCAAGCTCTGCTCTCTTCAACCTCTGAGGAAAAGGAATGGGTGGCTCATACACTCTTTCCTTACACTCTTTGGTTCCCTTAGATTCTCCCTTTACTTCACTGGAGCTTTCTTTGATAGTGGCCTTGCCCCGTTTATTTAAGTTGGACTCTATAGGTAATTCCACTTCTTTACCACTTCTCAGGGTTATAGCTTTCACTTGCTCCCTTGGATTTGTCTCAATGTTGCTTGGTAGTTTTCCTTAAATGTGTGATGTCAGTGCATTTACTATTTAGCCCATTTGCACTTCTAGATTGTGAATGGAATAATAATGGTTTTTGAACTTCAACTAAGTATCTTCTTGAATTTGGTCCACCTTTGGCTCTAGCTTGTGGTTAGAATCTTCTTAAAAAGTCATCCTTTTTTCCATCATCTCCATTAACTTGTCTAGCTTGCCTTCAAGAGATGAGTTTTGGTTCTGTTGAGTTAGTTGATGCAGGTTTTAAAAAGTTGAATTTCCAAAACCAGGTGGTGGTTGTCTATTCTACCCTTGCTCCCTTGATTTTTTCGTGAGAAATTATGGTGATTCCTTCAACATGAGTTGTAAGTATTTCCATATAGATTGCTTCGATTTTGTACATAAATTTCATGCTCCATGTTTTGTGTCAGAATGCACTCACTAGTCCCATGCTCCCCCTGACATAACTCACAGTTTAAAGTATAAGTTGTCAACAGAGCATTAACATTCATCTTTTTTAGTTCATGGGCTAAAGCGTCCAGCTTGGCAGTGACTATACTTAACCCATCAAGTCCCATAACACCTTGTTTCTTTGTTATCATAGCTCAATCATTGTTCCATAGGTGTTGAGCTATAACAATCTCATCAAATAAATGAAGAATATCCTTTGGAGTTTTATTCATGATAGAGCCTACATAGGCTGCATCTATATTGCACCTTACTATCGGATTAATGCCCTTGTAAAAAGATTACACAAATCCCATATAGGAATTAAGTGTGAAGGACATTGTCTTTATAAGTCCTTGAACCACTTCCATGCTTCAAAAAGTGATTCATCATCTCTCTGGTAAAAAGAATTAATCTCACTTCTAATTCTTAGAGCTTTATCATAAGGAAAATACTTGTTGAAAAAGACTATGTACATCTCATTCCAAGTTCTAATGGAGTTTGGAGGTAACCCAACAAACCACCTAGCTACCTTGTCTGTGAGAGAGAAAGGAAACAGAATAAGATGGATGGCTTCTAAAGATACTCTATTCATCCGTAGAATTCCACAATACTCCATAAATCAATGCATATGTGCAATGGGGTCCTCTAATGGTAATCCATGAAATTGTGAACTTTGGATCATCTTAATCATGCTAGGTTTGATCTCAAAGTTTTTTGCAACAATCTTTAGAGGCACAATTTAATTCTAATCATTCTACAGATTAGAGTTCAAACACTCTCTCAAGGTTCTATTGGCCATAGGGTTCTAGTGCTGGTTGGGGAGGCAATTTATATTATTTTGATTATTAATATTGTTGGCTCCTTCTCCTCCACCATTGGTGTCATTAGGATTGTTTCCTTGATTCATGGTTGCTTACTACTATCTCCTCCTTCTATGGAATGTTCTATTAATTTCAGGATTGAATGCTTTAAGCTCTTCATCAAGGCTTTGAGTTCTGCACATATACTTAGTTCCTAAAAAAGCAAAGAAAAATAAAACTAAAAAATAAAATAAAAAAATGTTTAAATCAAATAATATCAAGTAAAGTTTAATATTAAACTCATTCCCCAACAATGATGCCAACAACTTGATAAATATATGTTCTCTTTTCAAATGAATGCAAATGAGGAGCAAACACAAATGCACACAACTTACTCGAGATCCATCTACTTGTGACATTATACATCCCTTTTTGAATGAATGCAACTAAGGAGCATACTCATTTACACACAACTTACTCAAGATGCATCACATCACAAGCATTCTTTATTATTTTAATTTTCTTCTTTTTCTATTTTTTTAAGTCTTCATCCATTATTGAAAAGAAATTTTCATATGTAATATGGTTATAGTTTCCCTAAGATTACCTAATTCTCTAGAAAACATAAGCTTAAATCATTACTACCTAGCCTTAAGCATGGTTACCAAGTTGACTAAAGCATTCTTTAAACTTTAAAAATAATAAAAAGAGATAAAAAAAACATAAACTTACTACTAATACTACATGAAACTTAAACTTCTACCAATTGAGCAATAAGAAATTTATTATTAACAAAACATATTGACTTCATCAAAATTAAAAAGACTATTAAGGATGGCTACTTATTAAATATAGGAGCAAAATGAATAAAAAATTAATGCAAATACACAAAAATATTAGACAAACACAAACATATATAACACCCTAATATATATTACTAATATTAAAACTAATATCCCTTCCCCCACACTTAAAAGCATGCATTGTCCTCAATGTAAATAAAAGAAAGTACGGGAAAGGATAAAAATACTCCCCTAGTTGTCGATTGGAGTAGTAGGCAAAGACTCAATGGAGTATCCGAATTGAGCAAATTTTTTATTCAATTTGTACTCCATTTTATGTTGATGATTAGCCAATTTTTTTTATGAAACTCAATATCATTCAATTGCTCTATCATGGCAATTTGATTGTTTAGAATTTATTCCCAAATAGGGGGGTGATCACATAAAGAGCCCAGTGCACTTTGAAGAGGATAGGTTAGCAAAGGAACATATCCAAATGGTTGATATGGAGGAAGTTCTTCTTCAGGATCACTTTCTGTGCGATATTCGGAAGTGATTGGAGGCTGCTCAACCTAGGATGACCTAGTAAGTCCACACTAATAAGAATGTGATCGGACAGGAATAAATCAAAAACCTGCATCAACGACTTCCCCTCTCACAAAAGCATGGTTAGTAAAATAAGAGCATTCAACCTTGCAAGTATAATTATCAAGATTAATATTCAAAGCCTTAGCTACTATTATGATCACATTTCCATGTGTTAAGGGTGACTCCTTACATGGAGCACAAGAAAATAATTGATTAATATCCAATAGGTCCAATAAATTTTCTTCTTATTATGAATACCCACATAAGAAACATTTCTTATGCAGAAACCCTATTAAACTCAGACTTGTGAAAAATAATATAGGCTAGAACCTTATGTAATAACCAGTATTTCATATCTTTAATGAATATTACCTTGGCTTTTTTAGGTTGAAAAGGGGTTTGCAAATCAGTTAAAAATGCCTAAAATTCATTCAACTTGAATTTAGACGGGGGATCACATAACCCATCCTTTTTAAAACCAAACACTCAATGCATGAAAGAATAGGTTAATTGGTGTTTCTTTCCTTCCATCCTAAATTCCAAAATTTGGGAATTATTCTCATTAACATCCAAGATAGTGTAGAATTCAATAAGTAAATCAACATATGTGTCTTTATGCATGGAAACAAATTTCTTAAGGCCACATTGAGTTAACATTTGATCAAACAACTCAAGCTTACCCACATTGTTCAAGAGAGAGTTAGGAATATACTTACAACCCAAGATTTCTCTAAACCTGATTGTTGTTAACTTAGCACCTTCTGAATGGGGGATTAGAAACTTAGCTTGGTAAGTCTTGCTTAGATTTTCTTCCTCCTTTTGATTGGATTCTTCAATGTGTGGCCTCTTGGATGAGGATCCTCTAGTCTTTCTCATAGTGTTAGTATTGATTGAATGAAGTTAAGAAGTGCGAAAATATATAGAGAGTAAGAAATGAAAATTGAAAAATAGAGTAAAGAAAATGGAATAGCAAAGGTGGGAAAGTGTGGATTTAGATAGGGTTTAGTAGAGAAAAAAAAAAGAAAAAGTCTTGTGTTTATGGAAGAGAGATTAAAGAAGATGAAGGAATAGGAGGTGTGTGAGTATATGTAAGTGTTAAAATTCATATGGAAATTTGTGAATGGAAGAGATGGGGGATTGGGTGGTCAAAAGGGTGAATTTATAGATGGTATAGGGGTGTAAGGTGTAGGGGTATAAGTTATAATAAAAGGGTGTATAAGAAGTAAGTGAAACGGTGGGTATAGATTTGAAAAGTTGTGTGGAGATGTTAAAAGGCATGACCATTTTTGGGAAAAAGAGAACTTTTCAAATCTAAAATTGTATTAAAAAAATAAATAAACATAAAAAATGTAAAAAGGTGCTAATTTATAGTTGCTATAAGTGTATGTAACTAAATATGTAAAATGCACATAACTATATAGAAGGGACGACTCAGCACAATGTGTCAAGTCAGTAAGGATGCAATCTGTATCGAGTCATTCCACAGGAATGACTCATTACATTTTCCTGCATGATGAATCGCAGTCATTCTTAGCATAATGACTCAGCATGGATTATTTCTATAACAACTCATTACAATGGAACGAGTCGTGACAGTCCTTCTAATGTGCAATACAATTTCAAATTTATCAACTAAACAATATATATAAAATAATTGCATGAAAGTGAGATAAGAAACTAATTATAAACTAAATGTATAGTAAAACTAAGAATACCTAAGTGAAGAAATGTGAATAAATAAGATTAATCAAAATAAAAAGAAATGATATAACATTAAAAAGAAAATGTGATTTCAAAAAAACAATTTTATAAGTATAGAAACCTGAAGTAAGTTTGCTAACTAAAATGAAATAAAATATAAAACATAAAATATAAAAATTTGTCAAAAATAAAAAAAATGTGGTTAGTCTTACCATGCTAAATTTAAAGGTCTATAGATTAACCTTACCTTGATTTCATGAAGATGTAGAAAGAAAGATATATTGGGTTGGATCAATTGCATCATTGATCAAGTAAGGTTTCAGATGAAGTCCATTAACCTTGAAGATTTCCCCTTTATTATTAGCAATTTCCACTGCACCATGAGGATATACCTTAACAACTTTAAATGGACCTAACCATCGTGATTTCAAGTCTCCCAAAAATAACTTCAATCTTGAATTAAAAAGGAGAACAAGCTCACCGTCATGAAATTCTTTCTTAGTTAAATGCTTATCATGCCATAACTTAGTATGATCCTTGTATAGCTTAGCATGTTCATAAGCATTCATTCTCAATTCATCTAATTCATTGAGTTGAAGTAACCTTTTCTCACCTACCTTTATCATATCAAAATTTAGAGCTCTTGTTGCCCAACATGCCTTATGCTCAAGCTCGATGGGTAAATAACAAGATTTCCTATAGATTAATTGATAAGGAGTAAGGCCTATTGGAGTTTTGAAGACTGTCCTATATTCCCACAATGCATTATCAAGCTTTAATGCCCAATCTTTCCTTGAAGAAGACACTGTTTTCTTAAGAATCCATTTAATTTCTCTAATACTCACCTCGACTTGCCCACTCATTTATAGGTGATATGGAGTAGCAACCTTATATGTTACTCCATATTTTTTCAAGAGAGCTTCAATCACATGGTTATAAAAATGGGAACCTCCATCACTTATCAATGCTTTAAGGGTTCCGAATCTTGGAAAAATTATCTTCTTAAGCATCTTTTTAACTACTCTAGCATCATTAGTCACGGTTGGCAAGGCTTCTACCCACTTGGAGATGTAATCGACCATGACCAAAATATATTTATAACCCAAGGAACTAGGAAATGGTCCCATAAAGTCTATTCCCCAAACATCAACGATCTCGACTTCAAGAATCCCTTTTAAAGGCATCTTATGTTTCTTTGATATATTTCCCATCCTTTGACATCTATCACATGTAAGCACATATTCTCTAGTATCCTCAAACAAAGTAGGCCACCAAAATCCAAATTGAAGTACCTTAGATGTTGTCTTTAAAGCTCCAAAATGTCCTCCAACATCCAAAGAAAAACAATGGTTCAAAACATCTTGAACTTCATTTTAAGGAATGCATCATCTAATCAAGCCATCCACACACCTTTTGTAAAGTAATGGCTCCTCCCAATAGTAGAATCTGCTATCATGTAAAACCTTTTTCCTTTGTCTATAATCCATACCATAAGGAAGAACACCACTCACAAGATAATTTCCAATATCTGCAAACCATGGAAGTTCCTTGGAAGCAACATTAAGGAGATGTTCACCATGAAATGTCTCATTGATTGGAACACCATCATCATGCTTCTTCATTCCTTCTTGATTTAACCTTGATAGATGATCCACAACTAAGTTCTCACTCCCTTTCTTATCTCTCACTTCCTAATCAAACTCTTGCAGCATTAAGATCCATCTCAAGAGTCTAGGTTTTGCATCCTTCTTTCTTAAAAGATACTTAAGAGCAGTATGATCTAAATAAACAATCACTTTTTTCCCCATAAGGTATGCTCTAAACTTATCTATTGTATAAACAATAGCGAGCAACTCCTTTTTTGTAGTGAAATAATTGATTTGGGCATCATCCAATAGATTGCTAGCATATAAATCACATAGGGCTTACCCTCCTTTCTTTGACCCAAAATAGCCCCCACCGTGATGTTGCTTGCATCACACGTCACTTCAAATAGTTGCTCCCAATTAGGTGGTTGTAAAACTAGTACTGAAATAAGAGCTTTCTTCAATGTCTCAAATACTTTTAGGCATGCATCATCGAACTCAAAAATGGCTTCCTTAGTAAGAAATTTACATAATGGTTTTGAAATCTTAGAAAAGTCTTTGATAAACCTTTTATAAATGCCTACATGTCCAAGAAAGCTTCTAATATCCTTAACATACTTCGGAGGTGATAAATTAACAATCACTTCTATCTTTTCTCTATCAACTTCAATCCCTCTCTTTGAAACTAAATGACCAAGAATGATTCCCTCTTGTGCCATAAAATGACATTTTTCCAATTCAAGACCAATCCATGCTCAATACACCTATCAAGAAATTAGATATATTATCTAGAAAATTGGAAAAGTTAGTACCATACATGCTAAAGTCATCCATAAAAACTTCAGCACAATTATCAAGTATATCACTAAATATAGAAAACATGCATCTTTGAAAAATTGCGGGTGCATTGCATAAACCAAAAGGCATATACCTAAAGGTGAAAGTACTGTATAGACATGTAAATATGATCTTAGCTTGGCCCTTAGGGTGAATAGGAATCTAAGAGAATCCACTAAGTCCTTCCAAATAACAAAAATAAGAAAAATTAGCTAACCTCTCAAGAACTTGGTCAATAAAAGGCAATGGGAAGTGATCCATCCTAATTGCTTTATTTAGCTTTCAATAGTCTATACACATACACCATCCTGTGACAGTTCTAGTTGGTATTAAGTCATTAGATTCATTCCCAACAACGGTTAAGCCTCCTTTCTTTGGTACAACCTGAATGGGGCTTACCCATTTACTATCACTAATGGAATATATGATTCCATTATCAAGTAGCTTAGTCACTTCTTTTCTTACCACTTCTTTGAGAGTAGGGCTTAATCATCTTTGACCTTCAATAGAAGGCTTACCATTATCTTCTAAAAGAATTCTATGCATACATATATGAGGACTAATACCTTTCAAATCACTTATAAAATAACTAATAGCATTCTTATGACAATTCAATTCATCACATAAAGCTTCAATATTATCAGTAGGCAAGGATGAATTAACAATAAAAGGAAATTTTAAATTAGAGTTAAGAAATGCACATCTTAGATTTGATGGTAGAGGCTTGAGCTCTAACTCAACTTCTTTACTTGATGTAGTGTCTTTCGATTCATCCTTTCTTTTTAAAGGCTCAAACCTTGATGACCAATATGAAGGTTGATATTTAGTCACTTCCATAAGATGGTCATTAACTTTTGGCACCATGTTTGTTTCCATAGAATCTTGCTTTAAATACTTATGAATCACTTCTTCAATGCACTCATCAATAATGTCTATAGATTCAATTTGGCTTGCTACTTCCACCGGTGTGGACTTTATAATTTGTGCACATCAAACTCCATGTACTCATTATCCACTTCCAATGTGATCTTTCCTCTCCTCATATCAATAATTTATCCCGCTGTCATTGAAAATGGTCTTTTAAATAAGATCAGAATCTTAAGATCTTCCTCTATTTCCAACATAACAAAATTAGCTGGGATCACAAACTTGCCTACTTTAGTTGGCACATTTTCAAGAATGCCAAGTGGATAAGTTATAGACTTGTTCGCCATGGATAAACACATATTGGTAGGCATAAGTTCTTCTAAATTAAGCCTTTTGTAGATAGAATAAAGCATAAGGCTAACACTAGCACCAATATCATATAATGCTTTATCAAAATGAGTACCTCCAATTACACAAAGGACCGTGAAACATCCAGGATCCTTAAGCTTTAGGGGTGACTTGGAGTACATAGCCTTGGACTCTTCAAAAAAGGATACTAAACCATAATCTTGAAGCTTATTCTTATGATTAATAATATCTTTCAGAAATTTACCCATGCTGGCATATGTCTTATTGCTTCCACAAATGGTATGGTAATGGTAAGTTCCTTAAGGTAATCGAGGAACTTGCCAAATTGTTTATCCAAATAGTGCCTTATGTACCTTTAAGGAAAAGGAAGTGTTTTGAAGTCTACTTTGAGTTCATTCTCCTTGGGTGGCATGGTAGCATCTCCATTCATGATTTTCATTACACACTTATCATCTTTTGTACCACTGACTTCTACTTCTTCAATCCCTACCTCATCATCATCATCATTCACAATTATTTTTTTCTTACTAGAACTCCCTTTAACCTCCTTCCCACTTCTTAAAGTAATTTCTTGGCAAGTCTCCTTGTAAGCATACTCTGGTTGGCCAGGAAGCTTCCCCAAGGGTTTAGTAGTAAAGGGAGAGGCTTGCTGGGCAATTTATGTTTCAAGGATATAGTTAAGAGTAGTAATTTGTTCAAGCTTAGAAGCTAGTTGTTTAAGTTGCTCCTTATTTTGTTTGTTGATGGTTATTTATTAGTTAACAAATTACTCTATAAGATTTTCAAGATTAGGTTTAGATTGGTTAGGATTGAAGGATTGTTGCTTAATGGAAAATCCAAGTGGTTTTTGGGGTTTGGTGTTTGAGTTGAATTAGGGGTTTAATTGGGAGGACAGGTTTGACCATGAGAATCCAGGGTGGTTTGTCCATTGGGGGTTATATGTATTTTAATTGAGTCCCAATTTTGGGTTGTAACCACCTTGGACATAATTCACATCCTCATTAGCATTCATATTGCATTGAGAATATGAATGAGGTCCTCCACAAGTCTCACAAACAACATTAGCACATTCTAATGAATTAACTTAAGATTTACTTACCAAATGAACTTGTCTTCTCCATTCAGCAAAGTCAACATTGGAGCTGTGGTCAACTTCTCCTTTAACAACTGAAAAATATTCTCACAAGTATCTAACCACTCAAAATTTACATTCTTCTGAGTTAGGTAGGTTATAGGTGTTATAATTCTTAAGAAGTCTTAAATGAATCTCCTATAATACCCAACCAAACCTAGAAAACCTCAAATCTTAGTGACTGTCATCAGTCTAGGCCACTCAGATACTACTTTAATCTTTTATGGATCAACCTAGATACCATCTTTAGTTACCATATGACAAAGAAATGGTATACTCTTTGTCCAAAAATCACACATTGAGAATTTAGCATAAAGCTGATGTTCTCTTAGTGTTTGTAGTATTGTCCTCAAGTGATATACATGTTCTTCCATACTCTTAGAATACACCACTATATCATCAATGAAGACTACTATAAATTGATACAAATAGAGTCTGAATACCCTACTAATTAGATCTATAAAAGCAGTTGGGGCATTAGTTAACCTAAATGACATCACCGGAAACTCATCGTGGCCATATCTAGTACAAAATGTCGTTTTAGGAACATCAACTTCTCTGATCTGTAATTGATGATAGCATGATCTCAAATCAATCTTGGAGAACTGTGCACCCTAAAGTTGATCAAAAAAATCATATATCCTTAGAAAAGGATACTTATTCTTAATCATTACCTTATTTAACTCTCTGTAATTGATGCATAATCTAAGTGTACCATCCTTTTTCTTCATAAATAGGATTGGTGCACCCCAAAGAGAAGTACTAAGTCTGAAAAAACCCTTGTCCAAAAACTCTTGTAACTGCTTCTTTAACTCCTTCAACTCTGCAAGAGCCATTCTATAAGATGACATCGAAATATGAGTTATGCCAAAGACCACATCTATCTAGAATTCAATATCTCTATGAGGTGGTAAACTTGGTAACTCATCAAGAAAGATATCTAAGAACTCACAAGCTATAAGGACATCTGAACAAAAGTCTTCTCCACTGTAGTGTCTCTGAACACAACTAAATATCCTTGATAACCTTTCCTCAGCATATTCCTAATCGTGATAGCAGAGATAAGATTCGGAGGTGCAGAACTCTTATCATCCATATCCTTAAACTCTTCATTATTCAAAATTCTAAAAAAATCACCTATTTACTTCAACAATTAACAACAGCATAATGCTGAGACAACCCATCCATTCCAAGGATCATGAAAAAATACATCCTCAAAATAACATCAAATCAATTACACCTAAAAGAAATGAATCCATAAATAACTCTCTAAATTTCAGTCCTCAACTCAGATGCTAATATACTAAACTTAATCATATAACATACAGTTCTACCAGTCTCTTCTTATATAGTATCACGTCTATAGCATGACACAATAGATTGATGAGTTCACAGGTATTCTTCTCAATTGATCGCTCTTCTCTTTCTTTGTGCAATAGCCTCAATATGTAATTATTTGTCCTTGAAGGTTGATGGAAGTATCTTAAAAATCACTCTTTAAAGTCCAATCATATTATAGTAGTCACATAAAGCTAATTTGACTACATGCACCAATCTTATACTATAATTAAAATTGACAACTTCACCATTAAGAGTGCAAAAGTGTTATGTCTGCATTAAACATAAAAGTGTTATGTCTGCATTAAACATAAAAGTGTTACATCTGTATTAAAAAAATTTTGATTCCCTCATAAAAGCATAGTCAAAACAATTGTCATGCTTAGTTAAGTGCTATCAAGTCCTCATTAACCCCGGTTATCCCAACCATAAATGCTGTAAGTTTGAGTTCAAAGGCTTCATGTACCTCTTAGAATGACTACTTTGGCCTTTGAGTTGCAGTTGCCTTTGACGTACCCCTATACTATATAGGTATACTAGGGGCTGAAACTAAAATCACAACTTTAACTTGAAAGGACTATTTATCAATATATATTATCTTTGTGGTAGAAGTAGTTCGCATTCACCTCACTTGAAAAGATATGGAAGCCAATAAGATTCAAAACATGGAATATATGCAGAATTGATAAATCTTGAGCTCTCTACTAAAATAGAGACACATCTACTGTACAACTGAAAGTATCGGCACTGCACCCTATGAAACTCCTGGTGCATTGGCAACATCATCGAAACCCTAAGCCATAAGCTCCTTTTTTTTTATTGTTCCCTGTAGACACCCAATTTCGGGATGATGTGTTATGGATGCAGTAAAGGACTCCAATGATGAAAATAGTATGAATAGGTCTTCAATACTTAATCTTTAAAATTCTAAGGGTTTAAATGCATCTTTTAAAGGAAGGATTTATGTTTTTAAGGACTAAATTGCAATATTTTTTAGGACCTAATTGCAAAAATATAAATTCTTCGAAGGGTCTTTTTATAATTAAATGTTAAAAAAATACCTATCAGAATTTCATAATTTTGACCGGAATTATATAATTTCGGTTGGAATTACATAATTCTGATCGAAATTATGTAATTCAGATCGAAATTACACCAATTTTGATCGAAATTGTGTGATTCTGATCGGAATTACACAATCCCGGTCAAAATTGAATTCTTTCATCTATTTTTTTATTTTTAAATTCAATCCTAATTGGTTTAAAACTCCTAATTTGGCTTTTAACTCAATCCTAATTGATCTAAAATTCCTAAATATAATTTTAAGTATTAATCTTATATTTTTAGGAATTAGAATCATGTTAGGATTAGGCTAGGTTTTCTACTTCTTTTTCCACTATATAAAGAGGATGAAGAGTAGAAAAAAAGGAGAGCAAAGAGAAAAAAAAGGAGGCAGGAGAAGAAGGAAAAAAGAGAAACGCGTTTTGAAAAGGGTTTTTTAATTCTTTTTTTTCTTTTTTTTTGAGTTATTTTCTATAAAAATTCCTTTTGATTCATCAATTAATTCAAGATCCTTAAAGAATTTTTGAAGAAGAAAGTTCGAAGACTTATCAAGAACGGTGAATTACAAATCTGAGAAGTATCCCAAATCATTCATAATCATCATCTTCTTATTATTCTTTATTTATTTATATTATTAATTATTTTTATTCTTTCGAGTTATTATTATAATTTATTCATTTGTTTTATTTTATTGTGGTGATTATGGAGGAAAATGCATGACAATCATATTTGGAAGGATGAATTCATGAGAAGTCCATGGAAAACCATGGATAAAACCTTGTAGAGACATAGTTTCTATAGTTTATTTTTATTTATTTATTGCTTTATTTTATTCATTTTTATTGGGTGTATTTATTATTTTTATTATTTATTGTAATAGCTCCAATAGTGGGAATAGTAAAATTACATGTATGGTTGTTTGTTTATTTTGATTAAATTGGTTAGTAAAATTAGGTTTCAATTAGGTAATTATTTAAAATCAATGGAGGGAGTAGATTAATTTAGGATGCATATTAATAAAATTAGGGTTTTAGTAAGGATTAATGTAATTATTTTTTTGATCTTATTTAATTATTTTTATTTGTTTTTGGGCTTATTTATTATTTTTATGTGCTCTTAGGGCCTTAAGCCCATTTTAGGCTTTGATTTATTTATTTAAGTTTAGGTAATTCTTTTAGTCCATCTCACTTAATAATTAATTAGGTTTAATTAATTAAAATATATTTTTAGGCCCATAATTAATTAGATTTTAGGTTAGAAATATCCTTAGGCCCATTTAATTAATTAGACATAGGCCCACGTAACTCAATTTAATTAATTTAGGCTTAGCCCACTTAATTAAAGCTTTTTTTTCATAATTTGTAGATTTAAGATCACTTTAGAATTAAAATATGTAGAATTAGGCCCACTAATTTAAATATTCCATAATTTGTAGATTTAAGATCACTTTAGAATTAAAATATGTAGAATTAGGCCCACTAATTTAAATATTCCATAATTTGTAGAATTAGGCCCATTTTTTAATTAAAATTAGTAAACTTAGGTTCATTTAATTAAAATCAAAAGGAATTAGGTCTTTAGGTTCACTTAGAAATTAAAACATGTAGATTTAACTTATTTATTTAAAATCCATGTAGATTAGACTAACTTAGGGATTATGTGATTTATTGAATGCATTATTTACTTGTATATTTCATGACTAGTTTTCCTTAGAGTTAATTGTTTTAGGGTTTATATGAAATTGCATGTAAATAGAGAATAAGATAGTAATTCATAAAGTAATTCTAAATGAACACAAGACTGAAAGAAGTTGTTATTCCGCATCCAAAATCTCCTGGTTGTGGTGCTAGCTTTCTTTTAGGGAATCAAGTACCACCTTTTCGATTTGTCCTAGTTATTACCCTCGGTGGTGGTTCCTCATCTCCATGCCATGTCTTTGTGACAGTGGTTAGTGTGTTCTCTAGAGCCCTGAGCTCAAATAGTATCACGGTTACTAAAATCTTGGACACACGCTAAACTCCGCCGTCTACAGTGGTGACTCCATTGGGGATAAGAGATATTGATTCTATTTGTGTTCTTTAGAATTATTTTATTAATTATTATTTTACTCTTGCATTCATTTTGCATGTTCCTATTAACCGATGGCATTGGTTTATGATTCTATGATTCCACTAGATTCATGGGGTTGTAGATTGGCTAACCATCACTCTTAGCCTTAACTTGGTCCAAGAGAGATTACCGGCTCATCTAACCAGAGCCCATAACCCAAGTCCTTAATGGGGGTAGTCTTCTCTCGAGTTTACAAAGGATGTTGGGCCCCTCTAACCTTGGCCTGTAACTCAAGTCCTAAAGGAGGGCATCTTGCTAAGGGAACCTTGACTTTTTTACCAGACCCTAACCACATATAATGGCTTAGTTATTTCCCCTAGGGTCTACCCAAATTTCTTGTGAATGTTGCCATGAGGTATTTCTATCTGTAAAGGCCCAAGCCCATACTTTAAAAGCCTGTTTAGGTTAATAAAGATTGGGCTAATCTTTTACACCTAGAAATGCTATTTTTGTGCTTCTATTGCTTTGAGAGATTTGGCATGCATGTCGGCCCCTGATATCCCCTATTTATATTAAGACTAAGACCAAAAATCCTAGGAAAAGAGACTCGCCATTGAATATATGTGCGGGAGGAATAAGGTTGGAAGGATGTATGTATACCTAACTTGTTACTTACTACTTGTTGCATGGCACGTGCACCATGAATACATGCATCTCATGCATCATGCTAATAATTTTTCTTTTAGCCATCATAGATTCATCTGGGTCTTCCTCTGTTTGGAGTCGAAAAGGTGGCAGACTGGTGAGAACTGATTCAAGCTCCCAATCAATCGTAAAAGAGATCCTTAACAGACTGAAAAAGAGCCCTATTAGTCTGCTCTATTTAGAAGCTATGCAACCTAAAAAAATTGAAAGAATGGAACAACAAGAGGGAGGATACTGGACCTTAGAAGATGTCAAAGGAGCACTGATGGATTATATGAGAGCAATGATGCAATATGAGTTAAGACAAGCTCTAGCGGGACTGATGCCACCACCTGCTGCTGTTGCACCACCCACTACGGCCAACCCACCTGCTATGGGTCCACTACCTATTAACAATGATAATGTTGGGGAAATGAAACTTGAGGATGTTAAGAATTACATGGTTAAAAAAGTAGAAAAGGAATCATTTGAGCAAGTTCAAGAGCTAGAATCCAGACAGATGAAGGCATTAACAAAGAAGATGTCTAAGATGGAGGAGTTGATGAGGGAACAAGTCCTAGGGTACTCGTTTGTCTTTGATGATGTGATGCAATTTAAGGAAGACAGGCTACCTAATAAATTTAAGATGTCACAGCTGCAGAAGTTCAATGGTACTGGGGACCCAAGGATTCATCTCAGTCAATACACAACTATTATGAGTACCACTAAGGCTCATTTGTCTATGGTTACTAAGTTGTTTGTACTATCCTTAGAGGGTATGGCTATTAATTAGTATCATGGATTAGAGAAGTCTATCCAATCAGATTGGAGGGAGTTGTGCACTGCTTTTCTAAAGCAATATGACTATAATACTATGCTTGAGGTGTCTATAAGAGATCTGGAACTAACCAAGCAGAAGCCCAATGAATCATTTTCAGATTTTCTAACTAGGTTCATGAATAAGGCGGGAATGATAAAGAATAAATTGGCAGAGAAGGATAAGGTTAGGATGATATTTTGAAATGTGTCACCTATCTTAGTGGAGAGGTTGCAAATGATGAACCCCAAGACATTCATAGACCTTTATGACGATGGGTTATAAGTTGAAGAGATCGAAAATGAGAAAAAAAAAGGCTACTGGGAACACCGGAGCAAGAAGCTACCCAACTGGGGGCATATAGCAAGGAAGCACTAGCCGAGTTGTAGGAGTCCATATTGTTCAACAACCAAAGAGGTTCTTAAATTTTAAACAACCTTTGTCAAAAGTCCTAGAGTGCCTAATGGAAAAAGGCTTACTTTAACCTTGACCTACTCCAAACCCACCAAATCCAAATATCCTAGGCTATAACCTAAATAAACACTACAAATTCCACCAAAACCTCCAACACTCCATAGATAACTGCATCCACCTCAAACATGAAATCCAAAACCTCATAGACTCTAAAAAAAATCACAGATCTTGAAAACCCAAGCACTAGAAGCAATCCTTTCCCAAACTACTGAAACATGCCATCTCCAAAAACTATGATGATCAAATCAGGAGTAAGCGAGAAAAAAGTGCTAAACTTCTTTGAGGACCTATACCTTAAAATCAATGAGAAATCTCCTAATGTCCCTAAAGATATGGAGCGAGTTGAAGATTTGCTGGGTCAGCCCTCAGGCAAGTTTGACTACAAGGCGTTTTACACTAAACCACCTTCTTTTGACATACCCTTCGAGTCAATTATACCTACCGGATGGGGTGAGAACTTTGACGAATGAGAAGATGCAAGATAACAACACATATAAAGTGGAAGTATGGAAAGATGGAAAGAAAGCACAACCATTGAATGAGAGTTTCATAAAAGAAGGATATGGAAAGTATTACCTCAGTGCAAAGGAACCTATTAATATGCCTGGTGTGAATGGAAGTAGGATCTACAAGGAATGGATTGTTGAGAACCTGGTGCAAGAAAACAAGGATGAGGAAATGCAAGAATAGCTATTATGTCAGCCACCTAAAGGATCACCGTAATAAGACTTAGCATCCTTAGCATCTATAATAGGAAATAAATTTTCTTATTGTCTTCTTTAAATAAAATTTTAGTTTCTTTAGAACTTCTTTTATTTTAGTGATCGATGATATAAATTCTGATTATGCTCACTTATGTAATATGCATCCTGATGGTACCACACATTGTGATATTGATCGCATCTGCATGTTTAACAAAATTTTAATTCAATTAGATTCATTCAGTATGGGCACAAATGTAAACTTAAAGAATAGTCTTATATCACATGACATATAAAGAGAGCAAAATCTAAGGAAAATAAGAAGAATGATAAAAAGAGAAGAAAAACAAAGAGAGAGAAAAAGAACAGTAAGGTGAAAAATTAGAGAGAAAAGTTCAAGATTAATTGATTATAGGAGTTGTATCATGTGATGTAATGAATGTTCTGATTTTTACCCTAATGAATGAGTAAAATTGAATTGGAGATTTTTGTCAAATATCACATAGTCGTCTTTATCATATTGCATAAGTATCTAAATGGAAAGACATTACATAATGAAAGCTAAAATCAGAGCTATGAGATCACTATTTTTTTTATATTCCCTTTGTAATTTTCCTTATAAGCCTAGGGTCCCCTTATACCTTGAGAATTCAAATGGCTCAATAACTTGCATTGCAAGTCTTGTCCTACAACTATCATCAATCATTGCATCAATATCAAGCTTTATATTCTGCTCAAGAGTTCTTCAAAGTGCAAGTCTAATTGATTTCATCATTAAGAACTCGCTTCGGTCAGTTTGCCCATTCCTCTACATCTCCAACGCATGATATTGCAACTAATAGGGTTAATAAGTCAAAGGATCAACAACTGCAGTGAACAAATTGGGTCTCTTGCACATAAAAATGAAAAAGGACTGCTAGAATAGCATAAATGAATCCAGAATGGAACTGGGGGCAAAATACAACTCAGGGGGCAAATGGTGTCTACATTAAAAGAGCGAAGATGGATGCTGAAGTGTAAGAGCTAATACCTCAATCATTATATAGCAAAACAGTAATAAAAAAAAGTTCAATAATGCATCGATCAATCATGAGCTTAAGTGTAAAGCCATAGACCCTACTCGCTTGGCTGGTTATTTTTCTGATAGACTCTATTAGAAGCTCAAACATCAGAAATACCAATAATAAAGCATCAAGCGCTTGAACCTACAAGCTGTTGATGAGGCATCTCATTCTCACACTCCAAGCTATGAACATAGCTTTGCTCTAAACAAAAGACCTATTAGGATCATGCATGTTATGCATAACATGCATACACTTACATACATTTATTGTGAAATACTTTCTTTGCATAATAAAGTCTTTAAGCCTAGTCAAGATTGTCCAAACCCTTTGCTACTAACATTCAAGATTAGTGTTGTAAAAGTGCAGGAAAGCAGTCAAAGTATTCACAGGTAAAGCATCTGAAGGAATGAAAATAAAAGGAGTGACATTAATAAGAAGTATCATCCTGGTGACCTCAAGAGGCTAGATAAGACTTTCAAGCTCCTCAATCTTAGTATCCATCTCCATAGTCTCATCGAGAGCATCATTTGGAATATCTCTCCATAATAGTTAGACCATTGTAGGGTGTGGAATATGGTAACGAGAAGGTCCAATATGTCAGCAATACATGCGCTCGACCCTAAAAAGGGAAGAATGCACTCAAAACTTGAAATGAATGCACTCTGAAAAAAATTATTTGATCATAAGATCTCTAATCCCTGAACCTTTTTTTATAGGAGATGTCAATAAAAGGGAATGAAGCCCTCTACCATAGCATTAATGGAATGGTAGAAATACAAATGCAACTCAAAGCCTCAACTTCAATGGTGGAGTATCATAACCCTGCGATTAGAGACAAATCTAAAGGGAAGAATGCAAACATGAATAACACTGCATTTTGAAAAAAAATTTTCACTTGCAAATAGACCATACTAACTTATGGTATTTTATGTTAGGAAAAATAAAAGAGAATAAAGAAGGTGAAAGGAACCGATACATTAATAAGAATGGGAAAGGTTGCAAATGCTAATCATTCATCAGAAGTATCATCTTGCACAGAAAACACTCATCAAAATAATAAAAAGGGAAGTAACAGAACTTTATCCTTAGATTCTATAATAAAGAACCGTCTCAATCATAAATTTCATAAATTAAAAGTAAATTCGTCCGCTTCACGAGATCATGTGCAAAAAGCCTATCTTATGACTTTTGATCATAATGGCTTTCTTTTATTAGCCTCACAGAATTCAAATGAGTAGCTAACAGTTTTATGCTGAGAGTTTATAAACTCTAATCAATCTAATGCTTGCTTCACACCCAAATAAGGGGAAGAAAATGCAAAAACAAAATCTGTGGACATGAAGCATAAATTGCTTGAATGTCAAAGTATTTTTTCAGTCTTTTGAATAATAAATGTGCATATAATCTACTCCAATGCTCATAAATGAGTATGAGTACAAAATCCCTTGATGTTATCCATACTGAGTAATATGAGAAAGGCGAGGGAATACTAAGAGGAGAATAGAAAAAAAAAGCAAGCATAATTTACTCCAATGCTCAGAAATGAGTAAGAGTATCAACATAAAACCTCTGGCGGTATCCATGCTGAGTAATACAAGAAAGGAAGGGGAATACTAAAAAAGGAACTTGCTAAAAATTACTCTATTTATTCTAATGCTCTATATGAGTTTAAGTATCTAAAGGACCTTTCCAACGGTATCCACACTGAGTAATATGAGAAAGGTGAAGGAATACTCGGATTAGGAAGGAAAGCATAAAAATAACTCAAAGGCTATTTTAATACTGAGAATTTGATCTTTTTATGCTCATTTTGTATGAATGTTGTTTAGTAAATTCTCCCTAAAATTAAGTGTAGAAGTAGCTCTTCACTTAGTAAAAAATATGCTCTCAGCATAAAATGGTTAACGATGCCTTTGCCCTTTGCGAATGGTAAATAAATGATAGTCATAAGGATCAAAATTAAGGAGATTGGTTAAGTACGTGTTATCTCATGCAAAGTGATGAATTGTTTTATAAATTTTCAAAATGATAATGTACTTTTGTACATTCATCTTGTTAAAACTAACTTCAAAAATGCTGTAGGAATTTTAAATCTAGAAGGGGGTATACTTAACTTGCAAAGTCAATCAACACAGAAAAATTCAAAGTCAGTCAACAAAAGTGTTAATTAGTCATCACAAAGAATCCAAAGCATTAGACTCAAACAACTAAAGATAAAAATCAACGAGCAGTTATGGACTGTAGCATCATCAAAGGCGAGCAATGAAAGGATTGCAGTCAATTTACAAGCAATTATGGATTGCAGCATCATTAGTGAGCAACGAAAGGATTACAGCTAATCGCAAGCAGTTTTGGACTGCAGCATCATCAGTGAGAAATGAAAGGGTTATAGCTAATCGCAAGCAGTTTTGGACTGCAGCATCATCAGTGAGCAATAAAAGGGTTATAGCTAATCGCAAACAGTTTTGGACTATAGCATCATCAGTGAGCAATGAAAGGGTTGCAGCTAATCGTGAGCAGTTTTGGACTGCAGCATCGTCAGTGAGCAACAAAAGGGTTGTAGCTAATCGAGAGCAATTTTAGACTGCAGTATCATCAGTGAGCAATAAAAGGGTTGTAGCTAATCGTGAGCAATTATGGATTGCAGTATCATCAGTGAGTAATGAAACAGTTGTAGCTAATCACGAGCAGCTTTGGACTACAACATGATCAATGAGCAACAAAAAGGTTGCAGCTAATCATGAATAGTTATAAATTGTAGCATCGAAAGTGAGTAATGGAAGGGTTGCAGCTAATCATGAGCAATTATGGATTGTAGCATAATCGCATAATCAATTAGCATTATATGATTGAGTGTGATGTTCCTTTTTAAATTAGACTATACGACCGAGTGTAGTCAGCATTGTACAACCAAGTGTAATGTATCTTCAATCAATTATATGACTGAGTATAATCAGCATCATACGATCGAGTATCATATTTCTTTTCAAAAATTAGACTATACGACTGAGTGTAGTCAGCATTGTACGACCGAGTGCAATGTATCTTCAATCGATTATACGATTGAGTATAATCAGCATCATACAACCGAATGTGATGTTCCTTTTTAAATTAGACTATACGACTGAGTGCAATGTATCTTCAATCAATTATACAATCCAATATAATCAGCATCATACGACCAAGTGTGATGTTCCTTTTCAAAACAGACTATATGACCGAGTGTAGTTGGCATTATACAACCAAGTGCAATGCATCCTCAATCGATTATACGACCGAGTATAATCAGCATCATATGACTAAGTATGATGTTTTTTTTCCAATCGATTATATGACCAAGTATAATTGGCATCATACGACTGAGTATGATGTAATTTTTCAATTCAATGCTATACGTCTGAGTATAGTCAAACATTGTACGATCGAGTACAATGTGTTTCATTTACCTAAGGTTATACGATTGAGTATAATCAATATCATACGACCGAGTATGATATGTCATTTAAAATGTTATATGTCTGAGTATAGCAAATTCACAAGCAGAAGCTTTAAGGAGTGCAGGTAAGTATCCTAACTTTCAATTTAGAAATTGGGTGCTATTTTACTTTGCCGCAATTTGTCAAGCAAACAATGACAAAGGGGGGCAACTGTAGACACCCAATTTCAGGATGATGTGTCATGGATGCAGCAAAGGACTCCAATGATGAAAATATCATGAATAGGTCTTTGATACTTAATCTTTAAAATTCTAAGAGTTTAAATGCATCTTTTAAAGGAAGCATTTTATGTTTTTAAGGACTAAATTGCAATAGTTTTTTAAGAACTAATTGCAAAACATAAATTCTTCTAGGGGTCTTTTTATAATTAAATGTTAAAAATACTTGTCAAAATTCCATAATTTTGATTGAAATTATATAATTCGGTTAGAATTCCATAATTCCGATTGGAATTACACCAATTTCGATCGAAATTCTGTAATTCTGATCAGAATTGCATAATCCCGGTCGAAACTAAATTCTTCCATCTATTTTTTTTAAATTCAATCCTAATTGGTTTAAAACTCCTAATTTAGCTTTTAACTCAATCCTAATTGATCTAAAATTCCTAAATATAATTTTAAGTATTAATCTTATATTTTTAGGAATTAGAATCACGTTAAGATTGGGTTAGGTTTTCTAGTTCTTTTTCCACTATATAAAGAGGATGAAGAGCAAAAAAAAAGGAGAGCAGAGAGAAAAAAAGAAGGAGGCGGGAGAAGAAGGAAAAAAGAGAAACACATTTTGAAAAGGGTTTTTTAACTCTTTTTTTCTTTTTTTGAGTTATTTTCTACAAAAATTCCTTTTGATTCATTAATTAATTCAAGATCCTTAAAGAATTTTTGAAGAAGAAAGTTTGGAGACTTATCAAGAATAGTGAATTATAAATCTGAGGAGTACCCCAAATCATTCATAATCATCATCTTCTTATTATTCTTTATTTATTTATATTATTAATTGTTTTTATTCTTTCAAGTTATTATTATACTTTATTCATTAATTTTATTTTATTTTTTTGTGGTGATTACGGAAGAAAATGCATGGCGATCATATTTGGAAGGATTAATTCATGAGAAGTCCATGGAAAACCATAGATAAAACCTTATAGAGACATAGTTTCTAGAGTTTATTTTTATTTATTTATTGCTTTATTTTATTCATTTTTATTGGGTGTATTTATTATTTTTATTATTTATTGTAATAGTCCCAATAGTGGGAATAGTAAAATTACATGTATAGTTATTTGTTTATTTTGATTAAATTGGTTAGTAAAATTAAGTTTCAATTAGGTAATTATTTAAAATCAATGGAGGAAGTAGATTAATTTAGGTTGCATATTAATAAAATTAGGGTTTTAGTAAGGATTAATGTAATTATTTGTTTGATCTTATTTAATTGTTTTTATTTGTTTTTGGGCTTATTTATTATTTTTATGTGCTCTTAGGGCCTTAAGCCCATTTTAGGCTTTGATTTATTTATTTAAGTTTAGGTAATTCTAATTAATTAAAATATATTTTTAGGTCCATAATTAATTAGATTTTATGTTAGAAATATCCTTAAGCCCATTTAGTTAATTAGACATAGGCCCACGTAACTCAATTTAATTAATTTAGACTTAGCCCACTTAATTAAAGCTTTTTTTTCATAATTTGTAGATTTAATATCACTTTAGAATTAAAGTATGTAAAATTAGGACCACTAATTTAAATATTCCATAATTTGTAGAATTAGGCCCATTTTTAAATTAAAATTAGTAGACTTAGGTTCATTTAATTCAAAATCAAAAGGAATTAGGTCTTTAGGTTCATTTATAAATTAAAACATGTAGATTTAACTCATTTATCTAAAATCCAGTTAGATTAGACTAACTTAGGGATTATGTGATTTATTGAATGCATTATTTACTTGTATATTTCATGACTAATTTGCCTTGGAGTTGATTGTTTTAGGGTTTATATGAAATTGCATGTAAATAGAGAATAAGATAGTAATTCATAAAGTAATTCTAAATGAACACAAGACTGAAAGAAGTTGTTATTCCGCATCCAAAATCTCCTAGTTGTGGTGCTAGCTTTCTTTTAGGGAATCGAGTACCACCTTTTCAATTTGTCCCAGTTATTACCCTAAGTGGGGGCTCCTCATCTCCATGCCATATCTTTGTGACAGTGGTTAGTGTGTTCTCTAGAGCCCTGAGCTCAAACAGTGTCGCAGTTGCTAAAATCTTAGACGCACACTAAACCCCACTGTCTATATTCTCACTGTCTACAATGATCACCTGGCCCTCTATATCCACCTCCACCCTTACGCCTAGCTGGCTGCACTTAGGTAGAACCTCATCCTTGAACGACTCTCCGTTATTAGTCTCATCGATTGATGGAGTGACTTATGCTTGCTATAATTAGAAAAGAACAAAAGCAAAACATACAATTCAGACAATCATAGAGAACAAACAAACACCCTAACAGCTATGCGGAATTTCAAAAAGCAATGAAGACTTTTCAAAGAAATAGTCGAACCTAATTTACTGTAATAGTTTGAAAGAAAACTCAACTTTAATAACCTAGGTCCACAACACTAAACCTAGGCTCTGATACTAACTTTGTCACGACCCAAATAGGGGAGTAAAGACTAGTGCTAGGGAACGGGAATTACTATAATATAGAACCTGTGATAATCCTTAAAAATAAAAACATACAGAAATATAGTATAAGAATATCAAAGAATTAAAAACATAAAATAATGTTAAAGGAATTCTCATATCATATATCAAAAAATACCAATACAATATCTTTCAAATACAAATCTCCATTATAAAAATAATACTAAACACTACAACACTCCAGTAATACTACTGCAACTTCTAGAATATGAGTAAAAGTTTAGATATAAAAATTACATAAAATAGCAAGAGCTAAAAAAGACCGGTGAAGGAGTCTACTACTGAGGTCTGATAAAGTATAATATCTTGAAAAAAATATTGAGGGCAGTCAAACCTCACCGAGTGAATTATTATTATATATATTCATGCAATATAAAATACAGGCATTCAGACATCAGTATAATAATATATTTGTATTTATATAATATGATATACATGCATTTCATACACATGCCAAAAATTACTTTTTCTAATGCAATAATAAATATAGGAAAATTTTTAGGAGGAGGATCAGGGCAAAACCCTAAATAGTCCACAACATCGATCATTGAACCTCATTAGCCAACAGGCTCACTTAATTCCAAAATATTTATGTTTTCCATTTTTGGACAGTAGATTGGCCTTAAGTCAACCGAGCTCCCGCATCTCACTGTCGGCGTGATTGGCCATAAGACACTAGGTCAACCGAGCTCCCGTAATCACACCACTCACTCATAGTAAACCTCGATAATCAATTAATCAAGTCTCAAATCAAATCATTTCATAATATCAACCTTAAAGTTTAATGCATTGGTGCACACACAGTTCTAGTGTAGCCCACTAGGTATCATGTTATATTGCTATCCTCCAAATCATACTTATAAATATTAAAAATAATGAAATGCATATTTAAAAACATAGTAGCATCCATTCATTAAACAATATATCATTTATAACCAAATATAAGCATTAAAATAAATAATTCATATTTAAATTTACATTATTTAAATCACGGATGCTCACAAAATATTTATTCTATGTGCAATGCATATATATAACAATAATTCAGTGTATTATTGTGCTCCGCTGTTCCAGTTCGGCTGGCCCGGTCTAGTCGGCCTAGCTCGCAATACAGCTAAAGAAAAAAATTATTATTATTAGAACCTAATTTAATTACTCTAGAATTTCTAAAAATGACTCAATCTAGACACGACTCGACTAAAATTTCAAAATTAGACTCAAACCGATTGTCACATTTTACAAAAAATCTATCGAAAATTTAGCAGAGTTTCTTATGTAAAACATATGTCTTCCTATAAAATTATGGCCGATCCTGAATAGAAAATATACTTCTATAACACATAAGTTCAATTGCTCGAGTTGGGCCCCCGAACTACTCATAATACCCAACTTGACCTCAATAATCCACAAATGTGTGTGTGTGTGTATATATATATAATTATATATAATTATAATTTCAAATAATTCACCAAAAAATCAAAAAAAATCTATATAAAAATATAATAACTTCTCAAATCATCAAAATATCTCAAAATATTCAAAACCTTTATTTTCCAACTAACTAATAAAATTCTAGCTTTTACATAATATTTGCTAATAAGATCATAAATGGAATAAAATTCCCATTTTACAATTAAATTAGCATAAATTGCAAATAATTATTAAAATCACTATTTAACATCATAAAATAATAACATACCCATTTAAGCTTAAAAATAATAAATAAATTTATTATTCACATATTATTCCAAAATTATCACAAATTAACTAATAAATGGAAAATAATATTAAAAATTACTTTTCATACTTTTATTAATTCATAAATAGTTTAAAACAAAATAATTAACAACAATTTCAATTAAAATCAAATAATTTACTAGCTTCCAAAAATACATATGTAGACATAAACTATCAAAATTCAATCAAATACCACAATAAATAAACTAATAATAAATACCATTAATTCATCCAAAATTATAAAAATCTCATTTAAATACTAAGTACCAAATATTTCAACCAAAATTATAAAAATCTCATTTAAATATCAAAATCAACTTATTTATATAATAAAAGCATAAAAAATATTTATTTTCCAAATTAAATTATAAAATTCTAATTTACAATTAAATAATATTAATAAACCAATTATTCCAATTTTTAAAATTAATTAGTATAAATTACCAATTATTATTTAAAATACTCAATTATATAATAAAAATACCTAAAAACTTATTTAAGCTTAAAAATAATAATTAAAATTATTATTTGAATATATTTTGGGGAATTAATATTAATTAGCTAAAAATAGGAATTAATTTATAAAAATTATTTTAATGCCAATTATCACTCAAAAACTATCCAAAGCCTATTAATTATCAATAATGTCAATTAAAATATAAAATTACTTATTTATGTTAATTTCTCCAAAATTTTATTTTTTACATGAACATTGAAAATTTTGGTACACAATTTCAATAAATTTTCTTCATGAAATTTGTTTGAAATACATCAAAGAATTTATTAAAAATACGAAATTTTCTCAAGCCATGAACAGTGTTCGTGCTCGGAATAGTGTAATTTTGAAAACTATCTCAAAAATTAAATCTAAATATATTTTTGGAAAGCTCATAACTCATACATTAATTATCTAAAATCAATTTCACAAGAAACAACCTAATTTAAGCTTAATTTAACAATTTACACAAAATTAAACTAACAATAATTATCCAAATTTGAAGTTGAATCCGGTGTTAATCGAATGAATTACCTTGGGAAAACGAAGCCTAAGACGAGAGGAAGAGATCAATACCATCCAAGGAAAGAAAGAGAAGGAAGCTTGCCGGAAATGGAGGAAGGCGATGTCATCACTTGCCAGAACTGGTACACTAACTGGTGTAGTGACGAGGCTGACCAGAAGTGGACGTTGGGTTGGTGGTTTGGTCATCAATGGTAGAAGTAAAGAAAAGAAGATGAAGAATAAGTGGGAAAGGTGGCCACTGCCACTTTCACGTTTTCAATTTTTTTTTCTTTTTGCAAAAAAAGGACAATTCAAATAATATTTTTAAATTAAAAATATCTCTTTTCCAAATCCTCATCACTATATATATATATATATATATATATATATATATATATATGTATGTATGTATGTATGTCCAATTAAATTAATTTAAATTTATTACAATTACACAAATAATAATACTCAAATAAATAATCATATATTAATTAACACTACTTAATTCCAAAATAATATTAATAACATTAATTAATATACAACAATAAAAATTTTAATTTTAATTTCAAATTAATAATAATTCCATAATTTAATAAATTAAATAATAACACTACAATTTAATTGAACTTCACAAATAATCAAATATCATAGTTTAATAAAATAATTATTAACATTGCGTATCTCATAATTTAATTTAATAATTTATATAAAAATTTCATATCATAACAATAGGCATCCAATAATTCATTGATTCACAATAATACCGAATTTGGGAAAATAATAATTTTGAATAATCAATTCAATAAAAACTCTCTCACATAGCCCTAAGGCTTACATATTTATAGGGTGGCACAAACCTACTAACCCTAACCCTAATTTTAATTAAAAATTAAAATAAAAAAAATTCTAACTAAGGTAGGAAATCAAATCCTAACAATATAGGAAAGTCAAATTCTAAGAATAAAAATCAAATAATAATAATAATAATAATAATAATAATAATTATTATTATTATTATTATTATTATTATTATTATTATTATTATTATTATTGTTGTTGTTGTTGTTGTTGTTGTTGTTGTTGTTGTTGTTGTTGTTGTTGTTGTTGTTATTATTATTATTATTATTATTATTATATTGTCCATTATTTTGCAAACTCATTCAAAGGTTTGTTGCTTCGCATTAACTATATATTTGGTGAATTAATAATGACAAAAAACAATTGTCCCTTTATTTGGTTCAAGCTCTGCAATAATAATGATTGAGCATATGGGCATACCAATATGTTTAAAAGTGAAAACGACGTGCCAAGATCACCTTTAGACCCAAGTTCTTCAGATATTGGAAGATCACTCTTCTTTTCATAGCATAGGCTTTTTAGCTGTGGTAAATTTTCCAATGTCAAGGAGCGTATCTTTGTTAACTCAATGACTCCAAAGTTATTAACATCTTCCTCCCCAATTGCAGAAAATGAAAAAAGAGACGTTAATCTCTCACAATTCCAGACATTTAAAACCTTTAGTTTGTTGAAAGAGTCTGCTACTGGTTGGCCATGATAGACATCCTCTAGGCTCATTAAATTATCCAGAAACATGGACTAGAGGATAGGAAATTCAGGACATAGAGACCACTCAGTTGAATTGATGATAATGTGTTAAATCAAATGATCATTATAAACATAGAGATGCTTCAATAGTGGAAAGACATCCCTATCAAGATCATACAACACACTATTTATCCCCCTCACTTCATCATAATACATATCCTTTGTTCCTTTAATAACATTTTAATCCTATGCTCCATACGAATGTTTGTTTTGAACCTGAGCTTGAGCATTATTAAAGATTCATTATTCACTCTCTAGTCCCACCCATCTCCTATAACGATTTTGTAATTTTTCATCCTATTGAAATTGCAAAATAAAGACTTTGGTAGCATATTAGCATCTAGAACTTGCATTTCTAAGGTTGTCAGACTAGAAAAATGCTCTAGCTCACCAAGGGATGCATTACCTTCTGCGTCCCACTTTATAAAATTGTTACTCAGATGCAATGCTTGCAACAAGGTTAGCCTTAACAAGACATTTACAAGGATAACTTTTAGCTTGGAAAAATTGCTCAAATCCAACAGCTTCAGATGAGTCAATTGCTCTATTTGTCTTAGTAATTCAAAAATATAGGAGTTCACCAAACCCAAGACTTTTAGTTGATTTAGCTCACCAATGGCAATCATTTTATCCAATTGGCCTCGATGCAGACATAAAGCCTAAAGGTTGTGAGCAAACTAAGTAATGAAGGCATAGAAACAAAAGTGTATCCTAGTAAAATCCACTACTTTAAGTTTGTTAATCCCTTTAAAAATTACATGTAGGATCTTTAAAGAATGATCTATTAAGAAAATTAATAGAGTTTGTGCAACAGAATAATATTCATATAGACAAAATAAAATTATTGCAGAAATAATCAAATAAATAAATGAAGGTGGTTAAATAGGCCAATCAGTAAAATAATATAGGCGGTAATACCTACCATATAAAATGATAAAAATAACACAAATATTTTAATGTGGTTCACCCTTACCTCATGGGCTACGTCCATAGGACAAAATCTAAGATTCTTCCACTATAAAAATAGTAGGTACAAGAGCGAGTCTTCTCTAGATCAACACTAAAGGCATATAATAAAAGAGTTCTCACCAAAATAATGGCACTCAAAGGGTTTCCTAAACATTATTAAACAAACTTTCAACATTTTTAAACTTGTGGGCTCCACGAGGAGGGACCCACAATAATTCTTCCTTTCCCGACTACGTGAAAGTCATCACCATTTTGGTGGCCAATTGACAGAATACGAACTTTTCCTTTGGTAAAGTTTTCGTTAATATGTTTAATCTATTTTCATTAGTATAGGTCTTCTATAGCTGTAATAGTTTCTTCTTTAGTTAAAATAGCTTCTTCTCCAATACATCCCGTATCTAGTAATATCTCACATCAATGTGCTTTGATCTTGAATGAAAGGAGGAATTCTTACCAAGATGGATAGCAGTCTAACTATCATAAAATAGCTCGTATTTATCTTATTGAACACTGAGTTCATTTAAGAATTTCTTCATTCATAGCAACTCTTTACAAGCTTCCGTAGCTACAATAACTCCACATCAGTAGTAGATAAAGCAACACATTTTTGTAATTTTGACTTCCATGATACAACTTCCTTTACAAAAGTAATCAAGTAACCAAAGGTTGATTTTCTGGAATCAACATCTCCTGCCATATTTGCATCTATGTATCAAGCTAACATAGGTTTGGCATCTTCAACACATAAACATATTTTGGATGTTCCATGAAGATAATTATGTACATACCATGGCATACATTAAACTACCAATTGTTAAGCATATGAAACTCTATCCATCCCTTCCTTCTCCTTATTAATAGAAGGGCTTTGCTGAGAAGTCAATCTAAAGTGATTAACAAGATGGCAGCTAACTGCTTTATCATTGTACATGTTGAACCTCTGAAGTACCTTCTCAATATATTTCTCTTATAACAACCACAACTTATTGATGCCTCTTTCTTTGATAATCTTCATGTCGAGAATTTGATTTATTAGTCCCACGTCTTTATAGCAAAAGACTTACTCAACTGCTTCTTTAAGTTGTTGATTCTAGAAACATTCTAACCAACAATCAACATGTCATCCACATAGAGCAATAACACAATAAACTCATCATCAGAGAATTTTTTAATAAATACATAATGGTCTGATGTGGTCTTTTTGTAGCCTTGCTCCCTTATAACATACTCAAACCTCTTATACCATTATCTTGGTGCCTGTTTCAAACTGTACAAGCTTTTCTTTAATCTGCAAACATAGTCCTCTTTTCCTTTTTCTTTAAAAACCCTCTGGTTGCTCCATAAATATTTCCTCTTCTAAATCACCATGAAGGAAGGAAATTTTAACATTCATTTGATCGATCTCCAGATTAAATCTTACTGCTAAACCCAGCACAGTATAAATGGATGTCATCTACTGGTGGTTGATCATGAACACCATTATTATTATTTTCAGATGGAATTTGAATGGGAGCATCTTCATTACCTACATCTAGCAAAATAACTTCATTTTCATCTCTAACTTCCCTTGGCATCGTTGTTGGAGGAACTAACTTTAAATTTGAATCATCTTCAACACTGGGGATGTTCTTCTCAACTCTAGCAATATCTTCGATTGTCATATCTTTAATAAACATAGCATCACGACTTTTGAAAAGCTTCTTCTATAGTAGATCATAAAATATTTGCCAAGTTGATCTTGACCATATCCAATGAACACATTGTCATGTCTTAACATTAAGTTTGGACCTCTCATCCTTAGGAATATACACAAAGGCTTTGCACCCAAAAACCCATAAATGACTATAGGAAGCATTTTTCTTGACCACACCCTCTCTAGAGTGTCAAATTACAAAGGATCACATGGTGGAAGGTTTAGCACATGCACTGCTATAAGTAGAGCTTTATCCTAAAATGTCTTAGGCAGCTTTGAATGTGAGAGCAAAGATCTAACTCTCTCTATCAAATTCCTATTCATCCTCTCAACTAAACCTTTTAACTATAACATCTTTGAAGGTGTCATTTGATGTCGTATACCATGCTCTTTACAATAAGCATCAAATGGTCTAGAATACTCTCAATCGTTGTCTATCCGGATGCACTTTAACTTCTTATCAGTTTGCCTCTCCACTAACGTGTGAAATTCCTTGAAGACATTTGGCACCTAATTTTTTGACTTTAAGGTGTATGCCCACATATTCCAAGAATGATCATTAATGAAAGTCATAAAGTACTAACAACCACCAAGTGACTTTGGCATTAGCCCACATAAGTTTGATCTAGCACATTTTTCATTCTGGAAGGAGGAGAACTCTTGACAACCCTATTTTGCTTTCTTACAAAATAATCAGCACATTTTTCTAGATGCTTAAGATCTACTTTAGATAATACTTTTTTCATGGCCAATATTATCATCTCTTTCTCACTTATGTGGCTAAGTCTTCAATACCATAACTCAACTGTAATGTCTCCATAACATTCACTATGTCTTTAGAGATATTTGCATGCATAAAGCACAGTGCTACATCCTTTTTACCTCTAACCACCACCAGGGAGCCTTTAGTGAGTTTTTATTAGCCATTATAGAAGTGTTACAAAAACTTTCATCATTAAGCTTGCCTATTGAGATTAAATTCAGGTGAATATCTATAATATGCTTGACATTCTTTAAGATTAGTCTTGTGCCATTCGCTATTTCCAAACACACTTCTCCTTCACTAGCAAATCTTGTTCAATTTCCATTTCCCATTTTCATAAATCCAGAATCTCTTGGAGTGTAGGATGAGAAGAATTCTCTTCAGGATGTAGCATGAATGGAAGCACCACTATTAATCACCCAGTTGGTCTCATAGGTAGTAAGTTTACAAGTGTTATTATAAAAAGGACATTGAATTCTCCAAGAAGATTTTCTTCATCATCATCACTGTTATTATCTTTTCTCATATCTTTGCATTTTTTCTTGTCCTTGAACTGTCGACAGTACTTCTTGATATGGCCTTTTTTTAATAGTAATGACATTCAATATTTGCATACCTATTTGACTTTCCTCTGCTTATCTTTTTGCTTTAAGCTTTGATTCTCACTTATCCCCCTGAAATTTACAATGAGGATATCTTAATGTGTTAAAGAGGCACCCTTTGATTTGTGTCTCATCTCTTCATTCAAAATACCACTTTTTAAAAATTCTATATTCACTACACCATTTGGTGTAGAGTTTCTTCAAAGCCTCCTATGACCCTAGCAGAGAAGCCAACACTATAAGAGCAAGAATTTCATTGTCAAAATTTATGCCCATTCCCGAAAATTGATCCAAGATCCCTTGCATTTCATTCAAGTGATCAGCGACAGAAGAGCCTTCCTAATATTTTATTTGCATTAACTTTATCAGATAAAATAATTTATTATTGTTGATCTTTGAAGCATATAGATCCTTAAGCTTGTTCTATAATATTCGTGCATAAGTTTCATTGCATATATGGTTCTACACATTGTCTTCAATGAACCGTCGGATATAGCCACACATTTTCTCATGCTCAAATGCCCAATCCTCATCCGTCTTGCCTTTGGGTTTTGTTGTAGCAAAAATTAGTAGATGCAACTTCATCACAAATATAAGAGATCCTTCATCTTATATGTGGTACTTTATGCCATTTAAGCTTACCATTTTACTAGTCTTAGCCTCCATAATTGTAGTATTTAATAATGCCTCCAAAACATGAACCAACTTCTCTAATACCACTTATTGAGAAAATTAACAAAGATGGTGCAATGGAATAATGTTTATAGAGACAAAATAAAATTACTACAAAAATAATTAATCAAATATATAAATATAGGTGGTTAAACTGGCCAATTGGTGAGTAAAATAGGTGTTAAAACCTATTGTATAAAATAATTAAAATGACATAAATATTTTAATGTGGTTCACCCTTAATTCTTGGTCGATGTCCATGGGATAAAATCCAAGATTCTCCTACTATAAAAATAGTAGGTACAATAGAGAGTATTCTCTAAATCAACACTAGAGGCATACAATAACAAAGTGTTTTCCAAATACCCTAAAAATAATTACTTCATTATTTTGTCACTCACCTTTGAGAAAAAATTTCTCAAACCCTTAAAATTCTTTCACACTCATAAAAGCAAAAATTGCTTTGGCCACCTTTACAAACACACACCTTACATAGACTTTTCTCTCTTGCTTGCTTGTTACTTACTTATGTTTCTTCATTCCCTCTATGGCCTTTATATAGGCCTTAACATATACCAGAAAAAATCATTAAATAGACGTTCAATTCAATGCAGCAAAATTTGACATTTTTTCAAACTTATGGGCTCCACTAGGAGGGACCCACAACATGATCTTCGGTTAAAAGAAACATTAGCTCTGCTTTTCGACATTCCAAACCTTTAAGTATCTAGTGAATATCATTGCACATCAGGGAAATTCTAGTGCAATTCTTGTTTATCCATGCCATCATTCTAAAACCATTTGAACTAATAAAGGCAAGTTACACTCCGGATGCTATGGACATAGTAGTATCCTGAACTACATCATGCATTTTCACATATTTGTGCATGTCACCATCCAACAACAAAGATTGAGCTTTTAACTCACTAATCAAAGTAAATAATCTATCTCATATAGCTTCAATAATGGCTCTATTAAATAGACGTAGACATATGTTGTACATTAACAAGTATTAGATTTGAATATTAGACTGTTCAAATAAGCCACAGAGTAAGAAAAATATTTTCACGTCATCACTAGCCAAATATTATTATAGCTCGAGTCTAGAACTGAATCTATGTTTGCTTGTATTTTATCATCACCAAAGTTAGATAGTTGTTAAAGCTTGTCATTCTATGAATATAAATTCTTATTCTGCAAATTTTTCATAACTTGGACTAATAAAAGTCGCAATCCTCCACATTTTTAAGCAATCTCAACAGCTACATAAGACAATATCAGATTTTGAGCCTTATCCACAATCTTTTGAAACAAACTCCATAACTCTTTTTCTTTTAGAACATCAATACTATACTCCTTTTATGTATGCATGTTGCATCATAATATATGGCGGCTCCTTAAGGTTAGAAATATTTTTCATCCCTTGTTAGACTGCAGGGTTTAGCACGCACCTAAGATTTTAGCAACCACGACTCTGTTTAGGCTTAGGGCCTTAAGGAACACACTACTATATCACAAAGACATTGCGTGCAGATGAAGAGTCGCCACCCAGGGTAATAACTGGGACAAATCAAAATGGTGGTACTTGATTCTCTAAAAGAAAGCTAGCACCACAACCAGGAGATTTTGGGAATGGAATGCTAACTTCTCTTAGTTTTGTGTTCATTTATAATTACTTTATGAATTACTATCTTATTCTCTAATTACATGAAATTTTATTTAAACCCTAATTAAACATCCATTTAACCCAAAGGTAATAAATCATAAAATTACATGTAAAAATGCATACAAAATGCAGTGTCCCTATGTCTAAACTAGATTAATTTTATTAACTAAAGTTAGCTAATTCTACATATTTTATTATAAGTAAAATGGACTAAAGATGGAGCTACATTTTAATTAAATTAATGAGCCTAAGTCTACTTGTTTTAATTTCCTAAGGAAATGGACCTATTGTCTACAAATTTTTAAAGAAGAAATTAGATTATCAAGTGGGCCTAAGTCTAGTTTAATTTTAACTCAAATAAAAATGAAGCCTAAGTTTATTTATTTTAAAAGAAATGAAATTAATGGGCTGAGCTAAATCTAAATTTATTTTAATTAACTAGAAATGGGCCTAAGGACTAATTAATAAAGAAATAAAAATACATTAGTGGACTGGATTAAAGTCTAAGTTAATTTTATTAATTAAAATTGGGCCTAAATTAATTTTAAATTAATTAAAACCTAAAAACCATTTTTAAGTTTATTTATTAAATGGGTTGATCCTACCATGGGCTTGGGGCCTAAAAGGCATGAGAACCAAAAACAGAACTCAATTCAACAAACATACTAAAAAAATAAATCAAAACAATAATTTTTACATTATTTTTTTAAGAAAACCTAATTTAATTTCATGAAACCCTAAAATTAATATATTATCACCATTCATTTTAATTGAAATTTACCAAATTGAGCCTAGATTACTAATCAATTTTTAGTACAGAGAATTAAAATTTCATTAATTTCCCTCTATTAGGGCTATTACAAACTACAGTGCAGGAAATTAAAGCAAATTAATTATAACCCAGTAAAAGCAAAGAACAAAATACCATAAAAAATAATAAACCCTAAATTCTATAGGGATTTCACAAAATTCAGTACTTAGCATCCCATGGATTCTTCATTGTAGCTACTGCCAAAATCTCACATCACCAACGTCACATCTGGAGCATCATAGAACACCAATAAAAAAAATAAAAAATTTAATTAGTAACAATTCAATCAATAAATAAAATAAAGAAATCAAATCAAAATAAAAAAAAAAGAAATAGAGTATGGGATACTGTGCAAATATTGTTTGAATGCCCTCAAATTAGGATTATCACAGTTTTGAGATTGACTCTATTATTATTTTTCTTCATTTTCTAGACTTTAAAAGCAAAGAATGTATTTATGTTGATTTCTCGAAGGTTTTGAAAATTAAAAATGATGAGCTAAGGTGTGTGGCTTTCTGCACAGTAAAGAAAATAACTAGGGTTTTATTTTTTAGACTCAAAATAATTTTTTTCTCTCTTTCCTCTCCTCTCTAATTTTTATTCACAGACTCTGCCTTTCTAGGTTTTTTCTTTCAGCAGCCTTTTCCTCTCGTCCCCCCTTCCTTCATAGACTCTACCTCATAGCTTTTAAAGCCTGCCCTAGTAACCTCTAACCCCTGCGATCATGCAGGAAAGTTGTTCAATATTGGGAATGAGAAGAGGAGTCTTAGGAGTCTAGATTTTTATTTTTGAACTTTCAGAATCAAGATAATAAGATGGTGATAGTTTTAAAAAAATCAAAGTTATTCTCACACCCAGGGACACGTGGTGTCCTAGACCAATAAAAAAATTAATGAAAAAATCAATTTTTAGCTTAAAAAACTAATTTTTAGCAAAAATTGGCACTCTAGAATACTGACCAACATCCCGTAATGCTTATTGGCACTGCTTAATGCTAATCAACATTACATAATGTTGGTTAGCATTATGTTATGCCGATTGACATTAAATGCCGACCTATCTCATTATTTTATTATTTTTTTAATTAAATTACAAAATAGGTCTTTAGAAGTTTTTAATTTTTGTAATCAAATCCGTAAAAACCAATTTCATAATTAAATCCACAAAACATAGCAATTTAGTCCTTTAAATAGCGAAACTTGACACTAGAGATCAATTCTTGATTAGATTTTCATCATAAGGGCTTTCGTCACATGTGCACAATTGCATCCCAAAATTAGATGCTTATAGTTGCCCCCACTTTGTTGCTATTTGCTTGACAAATTGAGGCAAAGCAATAGTAGCACACAATTTCGAAAGAAAGAATTAGCGTACTTCATTGTATCATAATTGACATGCTTATGCTTAAATTGCTAAGCAATTTTAAGCAAGATGCTATGTTTAATATGTTTCATTATATTTCCTATGGAACATCAAGTGAAACTTATGCATTTCACTATATTCCCCATAGGTCGTCTAGCAACTCGTGATTTGAAAACATGCTATAGTTCTTGTGGAATGTCTAGCAATAATACTATAAATACTATGTAGTGTCTAAAAAACTGCATTATATTCCTTTTAGGATGTCTAGTGACAGTGAATTTCATTATATTCCCTGTGGGACATCTAACGACTCATGATTTGAAAATATGCTATAGTTTTTATGGAATGTCTAGCAATAATACTATAACTACTATGTAATGTATGGCAAACTACATTATATTACTTTTGGGACATTTTAATAAAATGAACGCAATGATTCTTGTTATGTTCTCTTTAGGACATTTAGCAAGCCTTGATTTAAAAAAAATGCTATAGTTCCTATGGAACTTCTAGCAATTTGATGATTTTAAAATTTTGCTACATTCCCTGTGAGATGTCTAGCAAAAAAATTGCTATAACTTTTCTGGAATACCATAACTACTGTGTAGTGTCTAGTGATAAAAGGTTTGAAAATTTTCATGTTATAACACATAACATGCTAAATTTGAAATTCATGTTACGACTACTGCATAGCACATAACATGATAATTTTGAAATTTGTGTTTTAGCTAATATGTAGCACGAAATGAATTTTGAAATCTTTTAATTTAAAATGATGCATGGAAAAATGCAAAAATGAATTCTGTAATTATATTATGTATTCTGTACTTGATAAAAAATTTAGAATTTAAATACAGACCCAATTAATAATAATTCATTAATTGATGACATGAGTTAAATGAATTAATTAGGAATTAAATCCTAATCAAGATGCAATTATGGATGAAATTGCAAAGAAAAACTTGATTATGAATGCAAGCATAGTCAAGGGACCAAAATGGATGTTTTCCATTTATAAGAAGCTTCCCTCCTTATTTTTCGATGCTATTCTTTCATTTCCCTCTCCATTTCTTCTTTTTTGCTTTGATTTTTTTCTTTTGATTTTTTTCTTATCCAAAGTCTGATTCACGATCCATTATATCCTATGGCTAGCCCACAACAAAGGCTACATAGAGGAGCAAAGATTACAGCTAACCCAGCCATTGGGCCTCTCTATTTTCTGCAGAACAATCTTGGACTTTGAGAGGGTTTTATCATGCTTTCTTTGACTCGCCTTCACATTTATAAGTGCATAGATGTGGGCAATTAGGTAACACTTCCTCATTTCTATTTATTTCTGTAAAAATTTATTCATATAGTTAGTAATCAGAATCAATTTCAGAATGTTAACTACTATGTATATTGTTGAAATTAGATTAAAAATCACTTAAAATGCATGAAAAATTTAAATTTAACTTAAAAATATAGGATTTTAGTTGAATGGTTGATCGAAGGTCTAAAAATTAAAGTTAGAAGTCTAGAGATCAATAAGTAATTATGCAATTCTAATTGGCATTGTATAATGTTGATGAGCCTTACACAATGCTAGTCAGCATTGTGGAATGCCAATCGACATTCTACTTTGCCGATCCATAATTTTTTTAATCCATTAATTAATTATTATTATTATTTCTATCCTTAAAATTCTCCCAAGGACCGATGAAATTCACAAGCTATTTTTACATAGCTCATGAATTATTTCATAGGCTGTCGGAGAATGTGGCACAACTAGTATGGGCCTTCTGGTTTAGACAATTTATTGTTCAGCTTCTGATAGCTCAAGGGAGGTCTGATCGCCATTCTTTATTTGCATTAATTAAGCAGTGGATGGACACCACCCACACATTCCATACTCGTGTTAGCGAGTTGATTATTTTGCCTATGAGTTTTTCTATGATAACTAGATTACCTTCAAGGGGACTCCTATTTCCTTTGATATCAGCTACTGCAATCTCCCTAAGCAAGTGTTGAGTTAGTATGTGCAAGATTTGATCAAGTTCATTCCGATGTGGAAGAATTAGAAGAATGTTTTTCTTTCATCGTTAGTTGAGGGATTCAGATGTCTTCCTACTGCCACTACTCATCAAATTACCAATAAGGCAAGGTGTTTCCTTCTGATATTGCTTGGCATGACCCTTTTCTACGAGACTGGTCATGAGGTCAGCATTGCCCTTCTCGACCCTCTTCAAAATTTAGACTGAGTTGTCACCCTTGACTAGGGATCTACTACATTGGCTTATATGTATTATAGACTGGACACTATTTGTAAAGGTGCTATCACTATGTGCAACTTTTAGCATGCTTTGCATGTACATCATCCTTCTTTTTTTTGACTTATTTCCTCTTTCCAAATCTGGAGTCTAAAGTTTGGGCTAATTTATGGCTTTAGTGCTATCAATTCTGATAAAAGGCTCCCTCTAATGCAGAGATGGGGCTCTTCCCATCTACCAAACATCAGGAACACTCTATAAACTCACTGTGATAAGCTAAACACTGTCGAGTGGCACCTTGTAGGAAAATAAAATCATAAGTATTTCATGATTTAATGTAAGTTAAACTTAATAACATGATTTTGTAGATTAAATCTAATTGGCTAGAGGGAGTGGATGTCATCTAGAGGTATGATTTCATGGTTGTTGTAGTATGACTTGAGGACTTGAGGATTTTGCTCCCTAGTTATGGCTGTCGGATGTGGTATTTAGGAGAGCAGGTGTATTGATGGCATTCTGCACCTTCCCGATGTCGTATTCCCTTTGATGTTCCTCTCTTGATGTTATACAGTTCTCATTTGATGAGTTTAGAGTTGAGAGAGGCATTATAAGGATATAATGCCATGACTTTTCTTGAGCAATCTCGCCATTACTGGTAGTTCATCCATGAGAACCTCTTGGAGCATGTTCCTACTAACCAAGCTGAGGTAACTTCTGATCATTTATCTTTTGGAATGCTCAAATAACTTATTTTCTTCTCTTGTAATTTAAGAAGATTGGCTCCCCTACTAATGAGGCGATGGAGGAGGCGATCGAAACTGTTCAGGAGGTTGAGACTGCTCCTGAGCGTGAGGTATCTGGGCCTAGGCCTGGTCATACACAACATACTCAGCACGTTGGGACCAATTATAAAGGAACCTTTACTGGTGCTATTTTCAATAATGTGCCCCTTCTTGATAGATCTAGGCCCTACTAGTCCCCTACTATTCAAATTCTGGTAGAGTAGCATATGCATTTCAATGATTTTTAGCTCCCTAACTTTTCTTTAGCAGATTCTTCTCATGTGAGTTTGTCTAACTTATCTCTTGTATTACCTCTACAGTTGGTATTGATGTTAGTACAACTTTAGAAAATAGGTCCCCCGGACACAGGTTGAGTATTTGTATAGTCTCGCGTCATCTTAGAGGTTATTTACCATGCATGTCATAGATAATTGGTGGGTAAGTATATACACTTATTATGCAAATGTATGCATGGTATGCATGGAATGCATATGATATGATGTTTTCTATATTTGCAGAGTTATTATAGGGATCTAGAGTAGGAGAACGAGATGTTTCATCGATGGCTTATAGACTTGGGCATGGACCCCTACAGTGTTAGTACTTTATCAGTAAGACTTTTAGATGTTTATCATCATGATGACGCTAGCAGAGGATGGAGCCCATGGCCTAATAGTGGAGCCCAGGATTACTGATTCTAGGCTATCTTAATTTCTGATTTGCAGTTATGTCATACTGCTTTCTTATACTGAACCCTTTCTTAAAATTAGAGTTGGATGAATAGATGGTCCTAAGTGAATTTTATTTTATTCTATTTGTTTATTTACTTACTATATATATATATATATATATATATATATATATATATATATATATATATAGCCTTAACTTTTGCCTAATCTGCCCTTTTTGGATTTTTAACTTAGTGGGCTTCTTTTATGTACTAAAGCCAAATGGTCTCATAGAGCTTATTGTAATCTTTTATATTTTATTTTCCTTCCTAGTACTTATGCATTATAAAAAAGATAGAATATACAATGCTATATTAAAATTAAATTTCAATTAGATTCATTAATTAGGGCAAAAATGAGTACATTTACTACATCACATGACATAACTCCTGTTATCAGCTAGTCCTTTCGAATTTTCTAACTGAATATTTTTCATTCACATTTTATTTCCCTAACTTTTGCCTGACTAGCCCTTTGCGGGTTTTCTAATAAATGAGACCTTTTTCTTTTATTTATTCCTTAATTTTTGCCTTCCAGTCCTTTACTAGTTTTCTGAAGAACAAGAATGTCCTAATTTTTGCCTGACTAGCCTTTTTAGGTTTTCTAGTTAGCGGACTTTATTTTATTTATACTACTTTTATTTATTTTTATAGGTAGTAATTCTTAAGGTGATCTAGATTAACAGGCTTTATGAACTTATTCCCTTTAAGATCAGATATCTTGGCAGCTCCCTTTGGCAGAACTAACTTGAGTAAGTACAGTCCTTCCTAATTCGGTCTGAATTTTACTCTTAGATCGAACACCATTGCTCTAGACTATTTTAACACCATGTCCCTAGCTCTTATTTTCCCTAGTCTTACTTTCTTGCTGAACGACCTTGCTATCTGCCTCTAATATATCTAAGTATAAAAGAAAGCATTCATCCTCTTCTCATCTAGAGATACCACATCATTATATCTCTTTTGTGCCCATTCACTATAAGGCGTTTTGGCCTCCATAACCACTCTTAAAGACCTTAACTCAATTTCTATAAGCAAAACTGCTTCGTAGCTAAACACTAAGGAGAACGAAGTTTAGCCTGAAGTAATTCTAGCTATAGTTCTGTATCCCCATAAGGCAAAGGGAAGGTACTTAGACTAGCCTTTGTAAGTTTTAACCATCTTAGAGATGATTTTCTTGATATTCTTATTCACTGCTTCCACTAGTCCATTAGTCTAAGGCTAATATAGTGAAAACTTATGATGCTCGATCCTATATTTCTGTAATAACTCTACCGTCTCTGCTTGAAACTGAACCTCATTGTCCCCATCATAACGTGATGTGGAACCCTATATTTGCAAATAAGATTCTTCTCAATAAACTAGGCTATCTACTTCACCTTTAGAGTATTAAAAGATTCAACCTCTACCCATCTAAAGAAGTAATTAATTGCCATAACTATATAATTATGTCCATTTGATGTTGTCGACCTTATTTCTCCTATAATATCAATCTCCCATGCTACAAAAGGCCAAGCAGATGATAAACTATTCAACATCATTCGAGGAAGGTGGTTGAGATTCCCATAGATTTGACACAATGGCATTGTCTTACTGTCTTAATGTAATCTTTTTCCATGCTCATCTAGTACTTGTTTGATTATCTTTTTTATTAGGATTATTCCATTCATGTGAGAACTGTAAGCTCCCATATGAATCTCCTTTATCACTTATTCTACTTAATCTTTCTTGAGACATCTGAGTTGTATCCCATTTGACATTCTCTTATACAACACCCTATCATGACTTGCAAAATTACATGCAAGAACACACAGGGCATATCTCTCTTTTCAAATGGCTTCATAATGATATTTTCCTTCCTTAATAAACCTTTAAACATCATAAAACCATGGCTTCTCTTTGGGCCCTACTTGAATTCCTATAATCTACTCACCCCCATAATAGGGAGCTCTTGATTTCATGATCACTAACAGCTTTATAGTCAATCCAATTACATTGTCCCACGTTAAAGAGAGCATTGCTAGAGCATCTGCCATTTGATTGTCATCTCTTGATAAATGGATAAAAATAAATTTAGTGTAGTTCTTTATTAAATTCCTCAAATAGTAGATGTAGGGTTTCAGCTTTTCCTCCTTTACTTCCCATTCTTCATTAGCCTGACTAATAACCAACATCAAATCCCCATATACTAACAACTCATTTACTGTAGCTGCTAATACTGCCTCCACTCCATAAATGCATGCCTCATACTCAACCATATTATTGTTTACTTTGAAATCTAGTTTCTTAGCCATCCATATGGTTTCTCCTTATGGCGTAACAGGGATTAAACCTAATCCAGCTCCTTTGTTGTTTATAGACCCATCAAAATAAAGCTTCCATTCCTGATGCTCTACAATTGCTAAATTCTCATCTAGAAATTCTAGGCTCCATAATTCATCACCCTCTACTGCATTTTGTTATAAGAATTCTACTACTGCCCTTCCTTTGATAACCTTCATAGTAATGTACTATATGTTGAATTTAGTTAGGAGTACAAGCCATCGAGACATCTTTCTAATCAAAGTAGGTGTTTGCAGTAAGTATCTTAAGGGATCTATCTTTGAAATAGCATAAACCCTATACGACTAAAAGTAATGCCTTAATTTTCTTATTTCCCATATCATTCTTAAACATGTCTTTTCCACCAAATCATACTTTTCCTCATATGGTAAGAACTTTATGTTAAGGTAATACACTACGCGCTCTATCCCATCTGGTCCTTCTTAAGCTAACATTGCCCCCATTGCCTTTTCCTCTAGAACCAAATACAGGATCAATAGTTTACCTTGCCTCGATGGTCTTAGTACAGGTGGATTAGTGAGATATTCTTTTATCTTATAAAGGCCTTATGACAATCATCGTTCCACTCTACAAGTTGATTTTTTCTTAAAAACTTAAAGGTTGGGTCATAAATATTAGTAAACTTTTCAATCAAGCTACTAATATATTGTAACCTACCAATAAATCCTCTTACTTCTTTCTCTATCTTTGGCACTAGCATTTCTTGGATAGGTTTCACTTTATCTGGATCTACTTCAATTCCTTTACTACTAACTATGTGCCCTAGTAGTTTTCCTAAAGTAACCCAAAAAATGCATTTCTTTGGGTTGAGCCTTAGATTGTACCTCTCAATTCGAGCTAAGAACTTATCTAAAGCTTCAAAGTGTCCCCCTCTTGTCTCTGACTTAACCATCATGTCATATACATATACTTTTACTTCTTTATCCATCATGTCATGGAAAAGAGCAGTAGTTTCCCTTTAATATGTTGGACCTACATTCTTCAATCCAAAAGGCATAACCTTGTAACAATACGTGCCCCATTCTATAATGAAAGCTATTTTGATCTTATCCATGACTGCCATCATTATCTGATTATATCCTAAAAACCCGTCCATAAAAGAACACATTACGTTTGACGCCACACTGTCCACTATCACATCAATGTTAGGTAAAGGAAAATTATCTTTTGGGCATGCTTTTTTTAGATCCTTAAAATCCATATACATACGTACTTTACCGTCTAGTACTATGTTTGCCAACCATTGAGGATAATCTACCACTTCTAGGAAATTAGCCTGGATTTATTTAGCAACTTCCTCTGTTATCTTTTTAGTCCACTCTGGTCTTAGCTTGTGTAGTTTTTGTTTAATAGGTTTAATTTTAGGATAAGTTAGGATGTGATGTTCCACAAATTCCCTGTCTAAACCTGGCATATCTTCATAAGTCCAAGCAATATTCTCTCAAAAATTTCCCTTTCTTTAAGAGTTACATCATATGATATAGAAATGTTCTTAGGATTATCATTTGTGCCCATGTTTAATGAATCTAATTGAATGGAATTCATCTCTAACATGCACATACAACCAATATTAAAATGCATAAAACCATCATTATGGACATCACATAAGTAAGCAAACCAAAATTCATAACATTGACCATGGAAAAAATAAAGTCTTCATCCTTATAAAGGTCGGATGTTATTACATTAGTTTCTTCATAAAAAACATCACTAAAACTATTACTAATGATTGTAGCTAAATCCTGGGGTGGCTCCTCTTCAGGTGGCGAACATAGTAGCTCTTCGACAGAAGTATCACCCATCTTCTTAGTTACTTGCTTCATTACTTCCTCTTTGTTATTCTCTACTAGGTTCTCCATAATCTGCTCCTTGAATATTTTGAACCCAAGAATGTCTTTTCCAATTACATTGACAGATTGCCTAGCATCCAGATAGAACTTGCCTTCCCCTGACTTGATAAAATTCTCACTCATCGGCCTAATTCTCCCTAAGGACTTATTTATCTTAGCATTACCATTCTTCTTTCCTCTTTTACTACCAGGTTCTATCTTAGCTCACCCTAACCCCTTGGTATCACTCTGACTCTTGAACTATGGTAGCCTAGGGCTTCTTTGCTCATTCTTTCCCATTCCTTGCCTAGGTCTATAATTCATGCTCTCCATCATATTTGTAACCCTTGTGTCCGTTTTAGTTCCATAAAATATTTGCACACTTGCTTTTGTTTCTCTATTATGGTAGTCACAACTACATTCGTTCCTACTTCTATGGTCATTACATCTCCTTAATGAGAGAATTTTATCTTTTGTTGCATAGTTAAGGGCACTCCTCCTAGAGCATGGAACCATGGCATTCCCAACAATAAGGTATAGGTGACAAGGATATTTAGCACAGTAAACTTAATGGTGGATTACACAGCTCTTGTTTTAACTAGAGCTTGGAATGTCCCCTCCACATTCCTAGTGTTGTCATCATAGGCTCTGATTATTATGTTTGAACCTGTTAAGTCATTGACTTTCGAACCCAAATTAGGTAGGATCTTCGATGGACACACATTAATATTAGAACCATCATTAACCATTACAAAGTTGGTTTACTTCCCCTTCACATCAACTGGGATAAACAATGCTTTATTATGGTTTCTTCCTTCTAAGGCAAATCATCATCTGAGAATGTTATCAGCTCGTGTTTCTTTTTCGTAACCTTTGCTACTATAGCCTCAGGTGTAGCTGTTGTTCTAATGTTCATGTTTGATAGATCTTTGATAAGAGCTCTTCTATGATTGCCTGAATACATCAGTAGCTCCCAAATGTTGATATTTTCCTTAGCCTTCTTTAGCTGTTCCAAAATCATGTCTTCTTTTTCTCCTCCTTGTGTTTCCATATCCTCTACTTCTTTTTTTATGACTCTCTCATTTTCTTTTCTATTGCTTTGTAATTCCTCCCACTCTAAGTGACATGATTCACATTAGGGTTATCGCTCCATATGTCGGGACCAATGGGACTTTCCTCATTAGAGTCCTACCAGATGTCTATAACCCCAATAATTCAGTCCTTTTTTCCATTTTCCTAGACTTCCACTATGCACATTTCTTTTCCCTCCATGTTAAACTTTTTTAGACGCTCACTCAGTAGCTCCTCAATCCCTTGCTCAAGAGTTAAGGACCCTTTGCTCTCCTATTGGAACTCACCTACCCATCCTGTAGGCACAATCTCTTTAAGAGGTATTATAAGCACCCAATTTCAGGATGCAATTGTGCACGCATATGACAAAAGCCCCTATAATGAAAATCTAATTGAGAATTGATCTCTTATGTCGAGTTTTGTGATTTAAAGGACAAAATTGAAATTTTTTATGGATTTAATTTCAGAATTAGTTTTTTAGGGATTTGATTATAAAAATTAGAAACTTTTGAGGACCTTTTTTATAATTTAATTTAAAAAAATGAAAATTGGTAGGCCGACATTGTGTAATGACGATCGACACAATGTAATGTTGATCGGCATTAGGCAATGCCAGTCAACATTATGGGATGGAAATCAGCATTCTTGAATGTCAATTTTTGCTAAAAAGTGATTTTTTATGTTGATTTTGTCGTTTTTAATTTTTCATTGGTCCAGGACACCACATGTCCCTACGTATTGAGTCTTTGATTTTTTTTAAAACTTTATCTCTTGATCTTGATATCAAAAATTAAAAAGCCAACTTCCCTGTGTGATCACAAGGGTTGGAGGTTGATAGGTCTAGCTTTAAAAGCCAGAAGGGGAGGCTGTGAAAACCCTAACAAGCTAGCCTGCGAGATAGAGGAAAAGAGAGAGAGAAAGGAGGTAGAGTCTATAAAAATCAAAGAAAAAAAACCCTAATTAGCAACTAAAAAAATATGTCCTTTTTTTTTAAAAGTCCAAAAGATCAAGAAAGAAAAAACATCAGAGTCAATCTCAAAACGGTGACAATCCAAATCTAAGGGGCATTTAAACAACATTTTCACAGATCTTTTTTTTATTCTTGATTTGATTTTTTATTATTTTATTTCTTAATTGAGTAGTTACTAATTAAATTTTTTGTGTCTTTTTTATTGATGTTATGTGGCACTCTAGAGGTGAAGGTTGGAGATATGTGATTTTAGGCAGCGACCATTGGAAGAATCCATGGAATGCCATGGATTAAGATATGTACAAACCCTGTAGGATTTATGATTTATGTGTTCTTTTAATTTTATTTTTTTTGGGTTGTAATTAATTTGATTTTAATTTCTACACAGTAGTTTGTAATAGCCCTAATAGTGGGAAATAGTAGAATTTTATATTCTCTGCACTAAAATTGATTAGTAATTTAGATTCAATAGGGTAAAAATTAATTAAAATCATGGATGGGTTTATGTTAATTTATGGTTGCATGTAAATTGATTTAGGGGTTTTTTTAGAAAATCACATAAATCTTATGTTTGATATGATTTTATTTTGACTTTTTGTTTGAATTTTTTTTTTAGATCTTTTAGTTCTTTGGGCCTCAAGCCCACGATAGGTTCAAACCCACTAAATAAAAAATAGGCTTAAAAATGGTTTAGGTTAATTAATTAAAATCAATTTAGGCCCATTAGGTTAAATAGACTTAGGTTTATTTTAATTAAATCAAGATTTTAGCCCAGCTCAATAAAGCATTTTATTTTTCTTTTAAAAACAATTTAGACTATAGGCCCATTTATAATTAATTAAAATCTATTTAGATGTAGACTAGTCCATTAAATTTATTTCTTTTAAAATAAATAGAATTAAGCTCACATTTCATTCAAATAAAATCAAGTTAGACTTAGGCTCACTTATTAATTTAATTTCTTCTTTAAAATTTGGTCGACTTTAGGACTATTCCCTTAGTTAAACAAAAATAAATAGACTTAAGCTTACTAAAATTAATTAAAAATATAGGTCTTTTTCTAGTCCATTTCACTTGTAAATAAAAATATGTAGAAATATCTAACTTTTAAAAATTAACCTAGTTTAAACTTAGGGACACTGCCTTTTATATGTATTTTTTACATGTAATTTTATAACATGTTGCCTTTTCTGGGTTAGATGGATGTTTAATATGGGTTTAAATAAAATTGCATGTAATTATAGAATAAGATAGTAATTTATGAAGTAATTCTAAATGAACATGAGACTAAGAGAAGTTAGTGTTCCATTCCCAAAATCTCCTCGTTGTGGTGCTAGCTTTCTTTTAGAGAATTGAGTATCACCTTTCAATTTGTCCCAATTAATACCCTGGGTGGCAACTCCTTATCTCCACGCTATATCTTTGTGATATAGTAGTGTTTTCCCTAGGGCCCTAAGCCCAAATAGTGTCACGGTTGCTAAAATCTTAGGCATGCGCTAAACCCCACCATCTACAGTGGCAACTCTACTGGGGATAAGAGATACTGATTCTACTTGTGTTCTTTAGAGTTATTTTATTAATTATTATTTTATTCTTGCATTTATTCTGCATGTCCTTATTAAATCGATGACATTGGTTTATGATTCCATGATTCCACTAGCTTCATGGAGTTGTAAATTGGCTAACCATCACTCTTAGCCTTAACTTAATTCAAGAGAGATTACCAGGCTCATTTGACCAGAGTCTATAACCCAAGTCCTAAAGGGGGCTAGTCTTTTCTCAAGTTTGCAAAGGATGTAAGGCCCCTCTAACCTTAACTTGTAACTTAACTCTTAAAGGAGGCATCTTGTTAAGGGAACCTTGACTTTTCACCAAACTCCAACCACATATAATGGCTTAGTTACCTCCCCTATGATCTACACAAATTGCTTGTATAATTTTTGCCATGAGGTATTTCTATCTATAAAAGCCCAAGCCCATATTTTTTAAGCCCGCTTGGGCCAATAAAGATTAGGCTAGACCTTTATACTTAGAAATGTTGTTTCTATGCTTATTACCATGAGGTATTTTTGTCTATAAAAGCCCAGGCCCATACTTTTGAAGCCCCTTGGGGTAATGAAGATTGGGCGGGGTAATGAAGATTGGACTAGACCTTTATACCTGGAAATGTTATTTCTATACTTTACTACTTTAAGAGAGATTTGGCATGTGCATTTATCCCTGATATCCCCTATTGATATTAAGACCAAGACAAAAAATCCTAGGATAAGAGACTCACCATTGAACATGTGTGTGGGAGGAATAAGTTTGGAAGGATGTATGTTGTACACTTGATTGATACTTGCTACTTGTTGCATAGCACGTGCATCATGTATACATGCATACATACATCTCATTCATCATAGTAACACTTTATTTTGTAACCATCATAGATACATCAGGGTCTTCTTGTATTTAGGGATGATGAGGTGGCAGACTAAGAAGAATGAGTTAGAGTCCTAAAGCCTTAGTAAAGGAAATCTTGAACAGACTGGATAAACTAGAAAGAAGCCTTATAAACCCACTTTACATAGAAGCTAAACCAACTTCATCTGAATATGAATAAATGGAATAACAAAAAGGGAACTAAACTTTATAAGACATTAAAGGAGCTTTGATGGATAACATGAGGGCTATGATGAAGGATGAGCTTAGATAAGCACTATCTGGACTGATGCAACTTGTTGTTGTCATACCACCACTTGCAATTGAACAACCACCTGCTGCTGCTATCCCACCTATTGCGGATGCTCCACTTGCTACCAATAATGCTTGGGGGCAACCTACTACTTGAAGCCCACCTACTATCGATGTGAAGTTAAAGGATGTTAAGAGTTATATGGTAGAGAAGGCGAAGAAAGAATCCCTTGAACTGGTACATGACTATAAGTCCAAGCATATGTGAGCATTAACCTAGAAGATGTCCAACATAGAAGAGCTGATCAGAGGACAAGGCATGAGGTATTCATTTGACTTCGATGACATGATGCTGATGGAAGATGATAGGCTACCTAATAAGTTTAAGATGCCACGGCTGCAAAAATTTAATGGGAGAGGAGATCTAAGAATTCATCTTAAATAATACACAATAACCATGAGCACTCCTAAAGCACCATTAGCAGTGATTACTAAGTTGTTTATGTTATCCTTAGAGGGAATAGCTATAAACTAGTATCATGGGCTGGAAAAATCTGTGAGAGGTGACTGGAAAGAACTATGTATGTATTGTTTTTTTAAGACAATATGATTATAACACCCAATTGGAAGTGTGCATCAAAGATCTAGAATTGATAAAGCAGAAAACCAATGAATCTTTCTCTAATTTCCTTACCAGATTCATGAATAAAGTAAGGATGATGAAGAATAAGTTGGCTGAGAAGGATTAAGTTTGGATGATAGTTTGGAATGTGTCACCTAATCTGGTCAAGAGGTTACAGATGATGAACCCCAAAACTTTCATAAACCTGTATGATGATGGTCTACCAACAGAAGAGATTGAGAATGACAAGAAAAGAAGATCCAGAGGCATTGGAACCAAAAACTACCCAACTGGGGGCACACAATAAGGAAGTACTAGCCGAGCTGTGGAGGTGCGCACAGTTTAGCAACCCTAGAGATTCTCCAACTTCAACTAACCACTCTCTAAAGTCCTAGAATGATTGATCTAGAAAGGCTTACTCTGACCCTTAACCTTCTCCAAACCACCTAATCTAAATGTCCCAGGCTATGACCCCAATAGCTACTGCAAGTTTCACCAAGTAGTTGGCCACTCCATAGACACCTGTATTCATCTCAAACATGAGATCCAAAACCTAATAGACTCCAAAAAATCATAGACCCTGAAAAATCCAACTCTAACCCAAACACTAGAAATAATCCTTTCCCTAACTACTGAAATGTCCCACCATCGGCCACCATGATGATTAACTTAGGAGTGAGTAAAGAAGAAGTGCTAAACCCCTTTGAAAACCTAAACCCTATAGCTAATGGAGAATCTCCTGATGCCTCTAGAGGAGTTAAGGATTTGCTAGGGTAGCCCTCAGAGAAATTTGACTATAAGGTGTTATATTCCAAACCACCCTCTGCAGATATCCCAGTTGAATTAATTGTGCCCTCAGGATAGGGTGATGAGTTTAATGATGAGAAAGAATCCAAAACCCTAGAACAACTAAGAGTTAAGGATTTATTAGGGTAGCCCTCAGGCAAATTTAATTATAGGGTGTTATATTCAAAGCCTACTTCCAATGATATACCTCTTGTTAATGGGCCAGCGAAATAAAGAGTCTCTAACTCCCGAATAAGGGATTGAGGAATTACTGAGAGCACATCTGGGAAAGCTTGGCATAGAGGGAAAGGAAACATGTACAGTAGAAGTATGGAAGGATGGAAAGAGGGACAGAATCATCGTAGTTATAGACATCTGGTATGACTCTGATAAAAAGAGTCCTGCTGGTCTGGATGTGTTGAGTGATGGCCCTAAAGTGAATCATGTCACTAGAAGTAGAAAGAATTATAAAGTAGCAAAAAATAAGATTGAGAGAGTTATAGAGAGAAGAGACATATAATGCAAAAATAGAAGAAGGGGAAAAAGAAGACCTAATTCTGGAACAATTGAAGAAGGCTAAAGCAAATATCAGTATTTGGGAACTACTGATGCACTCATGCAGTCACAGAAGAGCTCTGGTGAAAGCTCTATCTAACATAAACATTGAAATAGCAACCATACCCGAGGCTATGGTAGAAAAGGTTATAGAAAAGAAACATGAGCTGATAACCTTCTTAGATGATGACCTACCTTTGGAAGGAAGAAATCATAACAAGGCATTGTTTATCCCAACTGAAGTAAAAGGGAAAAGAACTAACTTTGTAATGGTTGATGATGGTTCTGCCATTAATGTATGCCCATTGAAGATCTTGCCTAACTTAGGTTTGAAAGCTGAAGACTTGAAAGATTTAAACCTTATAATCAGAGCCTATAACGACAGCGCTAGGAATGTTAAAGGGACATTCCAAGCTCTAGTTAAAATAGGACCTGTGAAATTAACCATTAAGTTCACCATGCTAGATATACTAGTTACTTATGCCTTGTTATTAGGAAGGCCATGGTTCCATGCTCTGGGAGGGGTACCCTCGACTGTGCACCAGAAGATAGAATTCCCTCATGAAGGAGATATAATGATAATCGAAGCAGGAACCAATGCAGCTGTGGCTACCATATTAGAAAAATAGAAACAAGTGTGTGTTGCTCTCAGTTTTCAAATTGCTGGGATATTTGATAGGACTGAGATGGACCCAAGGGTTACAAAAATGATGGAGAGCATGAATTACCAACTTGGATGGGGGCTAGGTAAGAATGAGCAAGGAAGTCCTAAGCTATAGGAATTTAAGAGTAAAAATGACACTAAATGATTAGGGTGTGCTAAGATAGGATCTACTAGTAGAAGGCAAGAAAGAAGGAGAAGGCCAAGAGAAATAAGCCCCTGGGAAGAGTTAGGCCATTGAGTGAGAATTCCATCAAGCTAGGAGAGGGCAAGTACTATATGGATGCTAAGGAGTTTGTTAATGTTGCTGGCAAAAATGTCCCTAGGTTTGAGATTTTCAAGGACCAGATTATGGAAACTTAGTCGAGAGAAATAAAGAAGAAGTGATGAAGCAAGTAGCTAAAAGAATGGGGGATGATGTTATCGAAGAGCTGCTGTGTTTGCCACATAAAGAGGAGCCACCCCAAGATTTAACTACTCTTATTAGTGATAGCTTTACTAATGTTTTTTTTATAAAGAAACTAATGTAATAATGAGGATGAAAACTATCTTTTTCCTTTGGTCAATGATATGAATGTTGGTTTTATTTACTTGTGTGAATGATATGAATGCTAGTTCTGTGCATTATGATTTGGATCGTTCATGCATGTTTGACATTAATTCAATTCAATTTAATTCATTTAACATGGGCATGAATGATAATCCAAAGAACATTTTTATATCACATGATGCAACTCCTGAAGAGAGGGAAAATTTTGAGAAAATACTAATAAAAAGAAAGGTAGTATTTGCTTGGACCTATGAAGACATGCCAGGTTTAGATAGGGACATTGCAGAGCATCACATTCTAACTCATCTAGAAATAAAACTAGTTAAACAGAAATTGAAAAGGCTGGGACTAGAATGGACTAAAAAGATAAGAGAAGAAATTGCTAAACAAATTTAGGCCAACTTTCTAAAGGTAGTAGACTATCCCCAATGGCTAGCAAATATAGTCCCGGTACCCAAAAAAGATGGTAAGGTGTGAATGTGTATTGATTTTAGGGATTTAAATAAAGCTCGTCTGAAGGGTGACTTCGCTTTACTTCACATCAATGTGATAATGGATAGTGTGACATCAAGTGCAATGTACTCCTCCATGGATGGGTTCTAGGTATAATCAGATAATGATGGTAGTTATAGATAAGATCAAGATAGCTTTCATCATAAAATGGGAGATATATTGCTATAAGGTTATGCCTTTCGGGTTAAAGAATGCAGGTGCAACATATCAAAGGGTAGCCACCACTCTTTTCCATGACATGATGCATAAGGAAGTAGAGGTATATATAGATGATATGATGGTCAAGTTAGAAATAAGAGAGGGGCATTTTGAAGCACTGGAAAAATTCTTAGCATGCATTGAGAGGTATAATTTAAGAATTAACCCGAAGAAATGCATTTTTAGAGTTACTTTAGGTAAGTTACTAGGGCATATAGTCACTAGCAGAGGAATTGAAGTGGATCTAGATAAAGTGAAAGCCATTCAGGAAATACTAGCACCAAGGATAGAGAAAGATGTGAGGGTGTCCATAGGTAGGTTATAGTATATTAGTAGGTTCATTGCAAGGCTTACTAATATTTATGACCCAATCTTTAAGCTTCTGAGAAAAGATCAACTTGTAGAGTGGAATGATGACTGTGAAAGGGCCTTTAATAAAATAAAGGAGTATCTCACTAATCCACCTATACTTAAACCACCGAGGCTAGGTAAACCCTTAATCCTATATTTAGCTCTAAAAGAAAAGGCAATGCCATCAGTGTTATATCTATGGGAACCATCTTCCTCCAGTGATGCTAAATAATTTATCATGTCCTTGGCCTTTTACAATGTGGGGGATTGATAACATAGGAGAAGTAAAGCCGATAGCATCGAATGGACATAAATATATAATTATGGCAATTGATTACTTCTCTAGATGGGTAGAGGCTGAATCTTTTAATACTCTAAGGGCAAAGCAGATGGCCTAATTCATTGAGAAGAATCTTATTTGCAGATATAGGGTTCCACATCATGTAGTGATAGACAATAAGGTTTAGTTTCAAGCAGAAATGGAAGAGTTATTATAGAAGTATGGGATCGAGCATCATAAGTCTTCACCATATCGACCTCAGGCTAATGGAGCAGTGGAAGCAGCAAATAAAAATATTAAGAAAATACTCTCTAAGATGGTCAAAACTTATAAGGATTGGTCTGAGTTTCTTCCCTTTACTTTATGGGGATATAGAACTATAGCCAGAACTGCCATAAGCCAAACTCCATTCTCCCTAGTGTGCAGCTGTGAAGCAGTTTTGCCAATAGAAACTGAGATCAAGTCTCTAAGAGTAGTTATGGAGGCAAAAATGTCTGAGAGTGAATGGGCATAAAAAATATATGATCATCTAGTGTCTCTGGACGATAAGAGGATGAATCCTTTATTTTATACCCAGATATACCAAAAGAGGACAGAAAGGGCATTTACCAAAAATGGTAAAGCTAGGGAAGATAAAAGCTGGGGATATGGTACTAAAACAATCCAGAGCAGTGGTGTTGAATCTAAGAGGAAAGTTCAGACCAAACAAGGAAGGACCATACTTAGAAAAGTCAGTTCTGCCAAAGGGAGCAGCCAATAGATATGATTTTGAAGGGAATGAGTTCATGGAGCCTGTTAACTTGGATCACCTCAAAAAATACTATCTATAAAAATAAATAAAAGTAATATAAAGAAAATAAAATTTTTTTGACTAAAAAACCTAAAAAGGTTAGTCAGCCAAAAATTAGGACATTCATGCTGTTCAGAAAACCCACAAAGGGCTAGCAGGCAAAAATTAGAGAATAAATAAAAGAAAAAGGTCCTACTGATAAGAAAACCCATAAAGGGTTAGTCAAGAAAAAGTTAGGGAAATAAAATGTGAGAAAAAAATATTAAGTTAGAAAATCCAAAAGGACTAGCTAATAATAGGAGATATGTCATGTGATAAAGTAAATGTACTCATTTTGGCCTTAATTAATGAATCTTATTGAAATTGAAATTTTGTTATGACATTGCATGTTTTATCTTATTTATAATGCAAAAGTACCTGACAGGAAAATAGAACATAAAAGCTTAAAATTAGCTTTATGAGACTATTTTGCTTTAGTTATGCCTCTGTTTCTTCTTCCTTTAAGATTCATCATGTAAAGCTTGAATTCTCTTGCATCTAGAAAATTCGAGTGGCTCTATAACTTGTATCATAACTAGATTTAAAAAGTAAAAATAAAAAACCCACTAAGTTAAAAACCTAAAAAGGTGGCTTAGGCAAAAGTTAGGGCATGCTTGCTAAGTTGCAAACCTGAAAGGGCGACTAAGGTATAAAAAAATTCACTTAGGACCATTTATTCATCCAAGTCTAATTTCCAAAAAGGGAAATTTGAAATAAATTAGTACAAGAATGCATTCTGACATAACTATAATTCAAAAATGAAGATGGCTTGGAATCAATCATCCCAGACTCCAATATCAGGCCATAGGCTCCATCTTCAGCTAGGGTCATCATGATGATAAGTATTTAGAGGTCTGACAGATGGAGTACTAATGCTGTAGGTGTCCATGCCCAAGTCTACAAGCTGCTGACGAAGCATCTTATTCTCTTGCTCTAAATCCCTAGAATAACTTTGCACATATAGGAAACATTATATCATATGCATTTCATGCATTCCATGCATACATTTGCATAATAATTTTATTTGCTTACCCACCAACTATTTATGACCTGTATAGTAAATAACCTTTGAGACGAGGTGAGTCTATGCAAATACTCTGCCTGTGTCTGAAGGACCTATTTTGTAAAGTACCAAGTGCATAGCTAATACAAGAAATAAGTCAAATAAAATCACATGAGAAGTATCTGCTAGAAAAAAAATGGGGAGCTGAACATCACCAAAATGTATATGCTACTCAACCGGAGTCTAAACAATAGGAGCCCAATAGAGCATAGATCTGTTAAGAAATGGAACATTGCCAAAAATAGTGCCAACAAAAGCTCCCTTATGGTTGGTCCTAACATATTGAGTGTGTTGTGCATAGCCAAGATAGAGCTCGGGGACCTCAGGTGCAATCTTAGGCTCAGAGGTAGCCTCACTCTCCTGCGCAGTCTCAAAACCTTGATCAGCCCCAACTGCCTCCTCCATCACTTAATTAATAGGGGAGCAAACCTCCTCAATCTATGAAAAGAAAACTGTGAGAAAAGAATAAGTGATTGGAGAGTCCTAGAAAAGAAATGATCAGAAGCTACCTCAGCCTGATCAATAGGAACTTACTCCAATAGGTTCTCATGGATAAACTGCCAATAATGATAGGACCGCTCTAAGAAAATTATAGCATCATAACCCTATAATGCATCCCTTAACTCTACACCTATAAGTCAAGAACTATAAAGCATCGAGCGGGGGACAACAATAGGAATATGGTGTCAGGAAGGTCCAGAGCACCACTGATATACCTGCTCTCCCAAATACCACATCTGACAACCATAACCAGGGAGTAGAACCCTTACCTCCCTAAGTCATACTGCAGCATCCATGAAATCATATCATTGGATGTCATTAGCTCCCTCTAACTAATTAGAATGGATATGCAAAATCAAGTTTAATTAAGTTTAACTTGTATTAAGTCATGAAATACTAATGTTTTTATAACTAATGGTTTTATTTTCTTACTAGGTTCCACTCGATGGTGTTCAATTGATCATGGTAGGTCTGTAGAGTATTCCTAACGCTCACTAAATAGGAAGAGCCCCATCTCTACATTAGGGGGAGACTCCTATCAGAGCTGATAGCCTCAAAGCCATAAATCAGCCCAATTTCTATGCTCTAGATTTGAAAGAGAGAATAAGTCAAAAAAAAAAAGAAAGAAAAGGAAAAGAGAAGAAAAGAAACAAAAAGGGGACAGATGCACATACAAGACATGCCAAAAGCCGTACGTAGTGATAATGCCTCTATAAACAGTGTCCAATCTGTAATATAAATAAGCCAGTGTCGTAGATCCCTAGTCGAGGGTGATAACCCAATCTAAATAATAAAGGGGGCCAAGTTGTGTAATACTAACTTTGTGACCAGTCTCGTATAATAGGTTTATGTTAAGTAAGATTAGGAGGAAGCACCTCGCCTTATGAGCAATCTGGCAAGGTGTGGTGGTAGGAAGATGTCTGAATCCTTTGACTAATGATGAAAGAACAATGTTCTCCTAATTCTTCCATGTTGAAGTGAACCTGATCAAATCTCTCACATACTGACTCCACACATGCTCAGGAAGCTACAGTAACTTATATCGAAGGAAATGGGAGTCCCTCTAAAGGCAATCCCGGTGATAGCAGAAAAACTCATAGGCAAAATAGTCAACTTGCCTACATGAGTATAGAACGTATGGGTAGTGTCCATCCACCGCTCAATAAGTGCAAATAAAGAATAGTGATCGAACCTCCCTATATATGTTGAACGCCCAACAATATATCATCTAAACCTAGAGGCCCATACCAACTATGCCATATTCTCTGGCAGCCCGTGAAATAATTCACGAGCTATGTCAAAATAGCCAGTGAATTTCATTGATTGCTAGGAGAATTCTGAGGGAGAAATAATAATTAATTTACTAAAAAAATAAAAATAATGCTACTAATAAATAGATCGGAAAAATAGAATGTCGATCGGCATTCCACAATGTCGATCGACATTATGTAATGCCAATCAGCATTGTACAAATGTCGATTGATTTTTGGACTTCCAAATCCAATTTTCAGACTTTCGATCTGCCATTCAACTAAAATCCTATGTTCCCAAGTTAAATTTAAATTTTTTATGCATTTTTAAGTGATTTTTAATCTAATTTCAATAACTTACACACTAATTTACATTCTAAAATTAATTATGATTACTAATTGTATGAATAAATTTTTGCATAAATAAACAAAAATAAGGAAGTGTTACCTCATTGCCCATATATGTGCATCTATGGAGGTGAAAGCGAGTAAGCACAATAGAACCTTCTCAAAGTCCAAGGTTGTTTTGATGAAAACGGAGAGGCACAATGGTTGGGTTAGCTGGAATCTCTGCTCCTCTATGTAGACTATGTTATGGGTCAGCTATAGGATCCGACAGATTGTGAATTAGACTTCAGATGAGCAAGAAATCAAAAGAAGAAAATCAAGGAAAGAAAAAGAAAGAATGGAGATGGAAATGAAAGAATGGCATCGAAAATAAGGAGGGAAGCTTCTTATAAATGAAAAATATCCATTTTGGTCCCTTGACTATGCATGTATTAAAAATTAAGTTTTTCTTTGCAAATTGCATCTTGATTAGGATTTGATTCCTAATTAATTCATTTAACTCATGTCATCAATTAATGAATTATTATTAATTACATTTGTATTTAAATTCTAAATTTTTTTTGTCAAGTACAAAATACATAATATAAGTACAGAATGTAGTTTTGCATTTTTACATGCATCATTTAAATCAAAAGATTCAAAATTTGGTTCATGCTACATAGTAGCTAAAACATAAATTTCAAAATTATCATATTATGTACTACACAGTAATTGTAACATGAATTTCAAATTTAGCATGTTATGTGCTTCAATAGCATATATAACATGAAATTTTTCAAACTTTATATCATTATACATTACACAGTAGTCATAGTATCATTGCTAGATGTTCCATAAGCACTATAGCACATTTTTTAAATCACGAATAAACATCCCACAAGGAATATAGCAAAATTTTAAATCACTAAATTGCTAGACGTTCCATGGGAACTATAGCACTTCTTTCAAAATCAAGGCTCACTATATGTCTTATAGGGAATATCGTGAGAATCATTGCATTCATTTTATTAAAATGTCCCATAGGGAATATAACAAAATCCACTATCACTAGATGTCCTAAAAGGAGTATAGTACAGTTCACCAGACACTACACAGTAGTTATGGCATTATTACTAGACGTTCTACATGAGCTATAGCATGTTCTCAAATCATGAAATGTTAAACGTCCCATGGGGAATATAACAAATTTCATTTGTATATGTCTCACTAGACATTCTACAAGAAATATAGTGAAGTATGCTAAACATAGCATCTCGCTTAAAATTGCTCAAAATTTTGAGCATCAGCAGGTCAATTAGGATATAATGAAGTACCCTAATTCTTTCTTTTAAAATTATATGCTACTATTGTTTTGCCGCAATTTTTCAAGCAAACAGCGACAAAGGGGGGCAACAGTAAGCACCCAATTTTGGGATGCAATTGTGCACGCGTGCGACGAAAGCCCCTATGATGAAAATCTAATTAAGGATTTATCTCTAGTGTCGAGTTTCATGATTTAAAGTAATAAATTGCAACATTTTGTGGATATAATTATAAAATTGGGTTTTTAGGGATTTGATTGCAAAAATTAGAAACTTCTGAGCACCCTTTTTATAATTTAATTTTTAAAAATGAAAATTGGTCGGTCAGCATTTAATGCCAATTGGCATTATGTAATGTCAATCGGCATTGTGTAATGCCGACTGGCATTACATAATGCCAGTCATTGGCCGGTCAACATTTAATGTTGATCGGTATTATGTAATACCGATCGACATTGTGTAATACCGATCGACATTACATAATGCCAACTTGCATTACGTAATGCCAGTCAGCATTACAGGATGAAAATCAAAATTCTAAAATGCTGATTTTCACTAAAAAGTGATTTTTTAGGCTGATTTTATCTTTTTTTAATTTTTCATTAGTCTAGCACACCATATGTCCCTACGTACTAAGTCTTTAATTTTTTTAAAAACTTTGTCTCTTTATCTTGATTTCAAAAATTAAAAAGCTAACTTCCCTGCATGATCACAAGGGGTTGGAGATTTATAAGTCTGGCTTTAAAAGCCGAAAGGGGAGGATGTGAAAACCCTAGCAAGCTAGCTTGCAGGATAGAGGGAAGGATAGAAAGAGAAAGGAGGTAAAGTCTGTAAAAATTAAAGAGAAAAAAGCCCTAATTAGCTACTAAAAAAATACATTCTTTTCTTTTAAAAGTCCAGAAGATCAAGAAAGAAAAAAACAACAGAGTCAATCTCAAAACATTGACAATCCAAATCTAAGGGGCATTAAAATAGTGTTTACACAACATCTTTTACTCTTTCTTTTTTTATTCTTGATTTGATTTTTTTATTATTTTTATTTCTTAATTGAGTACTTACTAATTAAATTTTTTTTGTTTTTTGTTTTGATTGATGTTCTGTGGTACTCTAGAGGTGAAGGTTGGAGATATGTGATTTTGGGCAGTGACCATTGGAAGAATCCATAGAATGCCATAAATTAATATCTGTAAAACCCCATAGGATTTAGGATTTATGATTTCTGCATTCTTTTAACTTGCTTTTGTTTTGGGTTGCAATTAGTTTGATTTTAATTTCTGCACAGTAGTTTGTAATAGCCCCAATAGTGGGAAATAGTATAATTTTATATTTTATGCACTAAAATTGATTAGTAATTTAAGTTCAATTAGGTAAAAATCAATTAAAACCAACGATGGGTGTAGATTAATTTAGGGTTACATGTAAATTGATTTAGGGTTTTTTTTTAGAAAATCACATAAATCATGTGTTTGATCTAATTTTGTTATGATTTTTTGTTTGGGTTTTATTTTTGGATCTTTTAGTTCTTTGGGCCCCAAGCCCACGATAGGTCTAAACCCACTAAATAAAAAATAAGATTAAAAATGGTTTAGGTTAATTAATTAAAATCAATTTAGGCCTATTAGGTTAATTAAACTTAGGTCTATTTTAATTAAAATTCAGATTTTAGCCTAGCCCAGTAAAGCATTTAATTTTTCTTTTAAAAAAATTTAGACTTTAGGCCCATTTATAGTTAATTAAAATATATTTAGATGTAGTTCAGTCCATTAGATTTATTTCTTTTAAAATGAATAGAATTAAGCCCACAATTCATTCAAATAAAATCATGTGAGATTTAGGCCCACTTATTAATTTAATTTCTTCTTTGAAATTCGGTAGACTTAGGATTATTCCCTTAGTTAAACTAAAATAAATAGACTTAAGCTTACTAAAATTAATTAAAAATGTAGGTCTTTTTCTAGTCCATTTCACTTATAAATAAAAATATGTAAAAATATTAACTTTTAAAAAGTAACCTAATTTAGACTTAGGGATGCTGCCTTTTGTATGCATTTTTTACATGTAATTTTATAACCTGTTTCCTTTTATAGGTTAGATGGATGTTTAATTTGGGTTTAAATAAATTGCATGTAATTAAAGAATAAGATAGTAATTCATAAAGTAATTCTAAATGAACACGAGACTAAGAGAAGTTAGTATTACATTCCTAAAATCTCCTGATTATGGTGCTAGCTTTCTTTTAGAGAATTAAGTACCACCTTTTGATTTGTCCCAGTGATTACCTTGGGTGGTGACTCCTCATCTCAATACTATGTCTTTGTGATATAGTAATATGTTCCCTAGGGCCCTGAGCCCAAACAGTATTGCGGTTACTAAAATCTTAGGCGCTCACTAAACCCCGCCTACAGGTATGTCACTAAAAGCTAGTTTTGAATAGAATACTCTATAATCAAATTTTCCTGAGGGCTACCCCAGTAAATCCTCTTCTCTTTGTATGGTTGTTCTAGAGTTTTTGACTCTTTTTCTTTTTATGCTGGCTTATTATCAAACTCATGACCCCATCCTGAAGGCACTATTAATTTAATAGGGATATCAGCAAAGGGTCATTCAAAGACACTTTGTATTGAAATTTTCCTGAGAGTTATCCCAGAAAATCCTCAACTCCACTAAAGGCATCAAGAGATTCCTTAATGTTTAGAATTGGATTTTTCAGGGTCTGTGATTTTTTGGGAGTCTATCAGGTTTTGGATTTCATGTTTAAGGAAAATACATCTATGGAATGACAAGCTACTTAGTGAAACTTGCAATAGCTATTAGGGTCATAGCCTGGGACATTTAGGTTAGGTGGTTTGAAAAAGGTTATGGGTCAAAGTAGGATTTTCTGGATTAATTAGTTTAGGACTTTTGAGAGTGGTTAATTGAAGTTGGAGAATCTCTTGGGTGGCTGAACTACATGCACCTCCACAGCTCGGCTAGTGATTCCTTATTGTGTGCCCCTAATTGAGTAATTTTGGGTTCCAGTGCCTCTAGAGCTTTTCTTCTTTTTATTCTCAATCTCTTCAGCTTGTAGACTGCCATCACACAATTCTATGAATGTTTTGGGGTTCATCATCTATAATCTCTTGACTAGATTAGGTGATACATTGTGGGCTATCATCCTAACCAGATCTTTCTCAGCCAACTTATTCTTCATCAATCCTGCTTTGTTCATAAACCTAGTAAGAAAATCAGAGAAGGATTTATTTTATTTTTGCTTTGTCAGTTCTAAATCTTTGATGGACACTTCTAATCTAGTGTTATAATCATACTATTTCAAAAAGGGTATGCATAATTCTTTATAGTCAGCCCTTATAGACTTTTCCAACCCATGATACCAGTTTACAACCATTCCCTCTAAAGACAGTACAAATAACCTAGTGATCACTACTAATCGGGCCTTAGTAGTGCTCATAGTTAATGTGTACTGACTAAGATGAATCCTAGGATCTCCATTTCCATCAAATTTCTGCAGCTGAGGCATTTTGAACTTCTCAAGTAGCTTATTACCCTCTGTTAGTAGCATATCATCAAAGTCAAATGAGTATCTCATGCCTTGTCCTCTAATTAGCTCCTCCATATATGGCTATATAATCCATCATCAAATATTCAAGATACATAACAAGTGAATAGAATTAGAAAGAGTGAAAGAAATTTTATTAAGGAGCTTGAATCCTTAAATGGTTCTCCTTAAATCCTTAAATCTGACCATTGGGTTGTTACATCTGTTGTTTTTAAGGCAAACCTATTGATTATGTTATGACTAAGCCAAACTTAGACTCTGCTACTTCCAATTTCATTGATGCTAGCATAAATAATAAGGTCAGTTATAATTGTCTAGTAATTTTTAAGCTCAATTACTGCCCGATGAGTTTTATTAAATATTATATGTTCTTTATGACAATCACTTTCTACCTACCGAAAAAGAATTTGTTTTAATTATTTCATTTAGTTAGTGCAACTTGATTATGGCTATGTGCATTCATTATATCATTTTGATTGTCAAGTCCAAATTGTTTTCATTTCTTCTCCTTCAATTATTGGTCCATATGTGCATGTATGTTTGTATTAAAAAGGAACTTTTACAATTCTTTAATGCCTGTTAATAATGATAGACTTGCATTAATTTCCTACATTTTTATGAGCTATTATACATGGCTTCTAGTTATAATGAATATAAATTCAATTATTGGTTAGTCACATATAGTTTTAATAATTGTAACAAAAAAATGACCATTCTTTTTTATAAGGTGGTAATCTCAAGGTTGTGATCTATTTACTGCTAGCTCCATTTTAAGCTAGAAGGAGGCTCTAGAAAATTGATCTTATTTTGTACCTTTTGTAACTACAATCGGAGGAGAATTTACACATATACAAAAAGCACAGAGATGTCTCAGTGCTTGCATATACATGAGATAATATTATTTGCATTTAGAATTTTGAGACTAATTTTTTTAATTTTATATTTTAGGTCAATTTTTATTATGGATAATGCTCAGATGGGAAGAGCAACTACTCATTGAAGCAAGCCTTAGGCTACCAAAATATGACAAAAAGTCTCATTATACTATAAACTCTATCATTCTTGGTGAAGTTGTAATCATTTACTGGCCTTATAGTGAAATAATGAGATTAAGTACTGGTAGCACTGCCACAAATGCTATTAGAAGAGTAGTGTTGCAAAATAATATAGCAAATAAGAGTGAAATAGAATAAAATAGAGAAGAAAAGAACATAGAGATTTATTGAGGTTCGGCAATTTGCCTATATCCTCAAGAGTAAGTGGCTAGAGTCTTTACTATTACTATAAACTAGGGTTACAAATACAAGTTGTAAGTTGTCTATATAAGTTGTATAATACAAAACTAGAAAATTCCCTTATACCATAACATGGGGAAGTTACCCTCATACCCCAACCCATTAAATCATAACCCTACAATTAACCTAAGAAACCCCTTAAAGGACAGCTTGCTCTGCTACACTCTAACATCTGTCCACTTACTACTATATATGAGCCATACTGCATATAAGTCATACATAATAATCTCTAACTTGGTGAATATAAAACCCTTTAGGAGATAAATCCTAAAATTTCTCATATAATAATAAGTTAAGGTGAACATACTTCTTTACCATCTAGCAACATTCAGTGAGTCCAAGCAATGCTTGAACTTATCACTAGTAACTAGCTTTGTCAACATATCAACTGCATTCTCAAAAGTGTGAATCTTTTGTACTAATATTTGACCAGATGTAATTAACTCCCTAATATTGTGAAACCTTACATTAATATGCTTTTTTCTAGCATGATACACCTAACTCTTTGCCAAATAAATGTCACTATAACTATCACAATGTAACTAAACTCCACCTTGCTCAATGCCTAGTTCCTTCACTAGTCCTATAATCGATAACGTTTCCTTAGCTGCTTTAGCAACTGCCATATACTCAATTTTAGTTATACATAATGCAACTATAAATAGAAATGTGGATTTTCAATAAATAATCCCTCCCGCAAGAGTAAAGACATACCCTGTTGTAGACCTCCTATCATCTATATCACCAATATAATCTGAATCCACATATCCTATAACTAAAGGATCACCTTGTTAACTACCAAACATAATGCCATGACCTACTATGCCTATCAAATACCTGTATATCCACTTGAATGCTTCCCAATATTGCTTATCAGGTTTTGACATAAACTTGCTGACTTGATTAACAACATGAGCCAAATCAAGTATGGTGTAAACCATTGCATACATTAAGCAACTAACTGCATTGGCATATAGTACCTTTGCCATGTCTTCAACTTCTCCATCTAACTTCGGGCATTGAGTTAAGGAAAGCTTAAAGTGATTTACCAATAGAGTACTCATTATTTTTCACTGTTCATCCTAAATATTTCTAACACCTTCTCAATATAACTCTGCTAATATAACCACAATTATCTAGAGCCTCTATCCCTATGAATATCCATCCCAAGGATTTTCTTTATAGCACCTAAATCCTTCATATTAAATTCTTCCCTAATAAAGCATTCAACTTAAGAACATCATGCAAATTCATAGCATCAATAAGCATATCATAAATACATAGTAGTAGAAAAATAAAAGAACCATCATCAAGGCTCTTAACATAAACGCAACAATCATCCTCACAATGCCTATAACCAATCTGAGTCATGTAGGAATCAAATCTCTTATACCACTACCTTGGAGACTGCTTCAACCCATACAAGGATCATTTCAATTTGCACACCAGATATTCTTGCCCAGGTTGGGTGAACCTTTCTAACTGCTCCATAAAAATTTACTCTTTTAGGTCACCATGAAGAAATGCTGCCTTCATATCCATCTGCTCTAAGTGCATGTCCTAACTAGCTACTAAAGATAACACTGCCTTGATGGAAGAGTGTCTAACCATAAGAGAGAAAATCTCATCATAGTCAATCCCTTTCTACTATGCAAACCCTTTTGCCACTAGCTTAGCCTTGAACTTTTCCCCTTTTTTTTAATACTACTGGTTTCTTTTTATACACCCATTTGCACCATATAGCCTTCTTTCCCTCACGTAGATGAGTAAGCTCCCATGTTTAATTTTTGTGCAAAGATTCCATCTCCTCCACCATAGCACCCATTCATCTATCTTTCTCCTCACTAAGCATAGCTTTATGAAAAGTTGATGGATATCCATTGCTTATAAAGAGAGCAAAAGAAGCCAAATCTTTATACCTAAATATACTAGGAGGCTTTATAGTATGTCTCTTTTTATCTCTGACTAGACTGTAGTGTTGTTATTCACTTGAAGTGGAGTCTAAAGGTCTTGAACTAGAACTTTCAGCCTCTCCATTATCTAGGACTTAGGGTTCTAAGTTCACTTATACTACTTTGAAATTGGAATTGTTTCTATGACCTGTTGGTGCATCACTTTTATCTTTCTACTATGACATGAATTATTCACCAAACACTATATCCCTGTTAATCACCACCTTCTTTGACATTGTATCCCAAAACTTGTACCCTTTCACACCTTTCACATAGCCTACGAAGATGCACTTTCTGAACTTTGGATCAAGTTTAGACCTCTCATCATTGGATTTATGCACATAAGCAAGACAACTAAAAATCTTTAAATTACTAAGATCAAGTGGTTTACTTGTCCATACCTCTTCTATAACCTTCCCACCCAAATGATGACCATGGTGATCTATTTATGAGGTAGCATACTATACTCACAACTTCTGCCCAAAAACTGTCAGGAAGCCCTGCATTCAATCTCAAGCACCTTGCCCTTTTAATAATGGATCTATTCATCCTCTCTATTATACCATTTTATTTTGGTTTCTTACTAACTGAAAAGTGCCTCTGACTTCCTTGCTCCTTATAAAATTTTTAAAACTGTGAATCAGTGTATTTTGTCCTATTGTCTAATCTTAAATACTTGATTTTTCTCCCTCTTTGGTTCTTCATCTCTACTTTTTATTGCTTGAACTTAGCAAAGACCTCAGATTTCTATTTTAAACAATACACCCAAACTTTCCTAGAAAAATTATTAATAAAAGTGAAAAGTATTATGACACACCTAATGACAGTTCTCTAATAGGTCCCCTTACATCAAAATGCACTCTGCTACTTCCAATTTCATTAATGCTAGCATCAATAATAAGGTCAGCTATAATTGCGTAGTATTTTTTAAGCTCAATTACTGCCCGATGAGTTTTATTAAATATTTTATGTTCTTTATGATAATCACTTTCTACCTGCCAAAACAGAATTTTTTTTTAGTTGTTTCATTTAGTTAGTGTAACTTGATTATGGTTATTTGCATTCATCGTATCATTTTGATTGTCAAGTCCAAATTGTTTTTATTTCTTCTCATTCAATTGTTGGTCTAGATGTGCATGTATGTTTGCATTAAAAAGGAAATTTTACAATTCTTTAATGCTTATTAATAATGGCTGACTTGCATTAATTGACTATATTTTTATGAGCTATTATACATGGCTTCTAGTTATGATGAATATAAATTTTGTTGTTGGTTAGTCGCAAACAATTTTAATAACTAAAACATAAAAAAGACCATTTTTCTTAGTAAGATGGGATTCTCAAAGTTGTGATCTATTTACTACTGGCTCCATTTTGACTTAGAAGGAGGCTCTATAAAATTGATCTTATTTTTTACCTTTTGTAACTATTACCGGAGGAGAATTCACACACATATGCAAAAAGCACAGAGATGTCTTTGTGCTTGCATATACATGAGATAATATTATTTACATTTAGAATTTTGAGACTAATTTTTTTAATTTTATATTTTAGGTCAATTTTTATTATGGATAATGCTCAGGTGGGAAGAGCAACTACACACTGAAGCAAGTATTAAGGTACCAAAATATGACAGAAAGTCTCATTATACTATAAACTTTGTCATTCTTAATGAAGTTGTAATCATTTACTGGACTTATAATGAAATAATGAGATTAAGTAATGATGGCACTGTCGTATATGCTGTTAGAAGAGTAGTGTTGCAAAATAATACAGCAAATAAGAGTAAAATAGAATAAAATAGAGAAGAAAAGAAGGAACATAGAGATTTATCGAGGTTTGGCCATTTGCCTACATCCTTAAAAGTGAGCGGCTAGAGTCTTTATTATTACTATAAACTAGGGTTACAAATGCATGATATATGTCTATATAAGTTGTACAATACAAAACTAGAAAATTACCCTTATACCATACCATGGGAAGAAAAATCTTTCAATTTATAACCCAATCCTTTAAATCCCCCGACCATTCGGGAATTTGAAAAAATAGTATACGAATGACATTTTTAGCTATTATTAATGAAGGCAATATAATATATTTTCTACCCTTATACCCTAAACCATTATATCATAACCCTATAATTAACCTGAGAAACCCCTCAAAGGACAGCTTGCTCTACTACACTCTAACATATGTCCACTTACTACTATATATAAGCCATACTACATATAAGTCATACATAATAATCTCTACCTTAGAGAATATAAAACCCTTAGGAGATAAATCTTGAAATTTCACATATAATAATAGGTTATGGTGAACATACTTCTTTAGCATCTGGCGACATTCAGTGAGTCCAAGCAATGCTTGAACTTGTCACTAGTAATTGGCTTTGTCAACATATCAACTGCATTCTCAAAAGTGTGAATCTTTTGTACTAATATTTGACCAAATGTAATTAAGTCCCTAATCTTGTGAAACCTTATATTAATATGCTTTGTTCTAGCATGGTACACCTAACTCTTTGCCAAATAAATGTCACTCTAACTATCACAGTGTAACTAAACTCCACCTTGCTCAATGCCTAGTTCCTTCACTAGTCTTGTAACCCATAATGCTTCCTTAGCTGCTTTAGCAACTACGATATACTTAGCTTCAGTTGTAGATAATGCAACTATAAATAAAACTATGGATTTCCAATAAATAAGCCCTCCTGTAAGAGTAAAGATTATGTGAATCTGTAAGTATACGGGTCAAGTTATAAAATAGGATTGTAAGTCTAGATATCGATCCCACAGGGAAAAGGATAAGTATTTTTTTGCTAGATTTACTTGCTTCTCTAAATGAATCAATTTTTATGTTTTTGAGTTGTAAAATAATTAAATTTTAAAACTAATTTAATGTTATAGTGAATGAACAATGTAAAGTATACACTAGAGTTTCTCTTTTCACCTGGATCTATATTGACTCAAAATCTAATTTATATAATCTCTCTCATAGTCATGTTTAAGATGCTACCGCTGCAATTCTCATAAATCTCTCTTGAGCATTTATAAGGTGAGCTTAAGTTGAATAAAGGGACTCTTGCCTCACAGAACTCTAATCCATAGATCTATAACAAACTTTAACTCTAAAGGTAAAAAAAATGCAATATTAACTCTTAACCGGTATCTCTACTCAAATTAAGATTCAATAGTTTTTATTCTGGATCCCTAAGTGTAAATCTCCTCTCGGTCTCAACACTCTTAGTGTAGGATGATTCAATATAAATATTATAAACGTAAGTATAAATCTCCTCTCGATCTCAATATACTAGCTAAGATCATTAAATCATTCATGAAGTATAAAAATAAAAACCACAAACATGACATGAACTAAGAATATATTTAAAAAGAAATATGAGTTCAATACATCTCCAGGTTACTCAGATAACTCTAGTACAAAATAAGATTAAGCTAACATGTTTATATAAAGAACAAGAAAACAATAAATAGATACAGCTAACATAATAAAAATATAACACAAGAAAAGAGTGAACTCCCTATTTTTTATCAATGTAGCTCCCTGTTGCTGATCTTTTTATTGTCTACTTGTACTCTGATGTAGATGAATGAGTTTCACTCTCTGTCTCTATGTACTTTTTCTCCCTATTTTTCTCTATTTTGCTCTGTCTATTATTTTCTACTCTCATCGTTTATTGGCTGCTTCGTGAGTTTAAGATGCTCTTATATCCTTAGAATTAAGGTTGTACATGATGCATGTGTCCATGTGGAAATTCGTTAAATGTACAAGCATGGTCGTACATAACCAAAATTAGACTTGCACGGTTGTGCACATTTGTGTGAAGAGCATGGCATGACCATGTTACCTTGTGCACAGCCGTGCACAAGTATAGGGAAAGAATGACATGGCCATGTGTCCGTGAGCACAGCTATGTCATTATGTAGTGCAAAGATGACACGGCCATTTCATGCCTTGCACGGCCATGTATCTTGCATGCCCATGAATGGCACGATCGTGTGATGCTTCACATAGCCATGTGCTATCTCTTGCATTCCTTGGCACGGCTATGCATGGCATTGCATGGTCGTGCACTGTTCAAGCCTAAGTTTTACATTCCTTGGCCCGTGTTCTATTCTTTGACTTTATTGATTTTGACTCTTATTCAGCATTGCACACCTGATATTTTAATTTCCTACAACCAAAATAAAAACTCATTAAGAATAATATACAAATTAAATAGAAAATATAGGACTCCTGATTTATTTAATTAATGCATGATTATATCTATATTTTATTTAAATGTCGTACTATTTTCTAAATGCTAAATTTATTAATTATTATGCAAAAAATGGAAAAATTATGCAACTAAAATGAAATATTATTAAATTAAAAAGAGACTAAAGAGTGTAATTTTTAATAGTAAAATGTAATTATCAAACATCCCCACACTTGAACTTTTGCTTGTCCTCAAGCAAGAACCTTATTATAATAATAATATAAGTATAATAAAATAAAATTATAGATAGTTTAATCAATACAATAACGGGTTAATGCAAGTATTATTTAGCAAAACTAAATTAATAAATTGAGAAAAAGATTGCAAAGATTGCCAAGTGCAGCATACCTCTCAAATGAATTATTCATAAGAATTGAAGAACTAAAACTTATAAATCAAGGAAAGTCAAACATATTTAAATTAGCAGTTAACCCTTAAGCTAAATATGATAATCAACTGAATTTTTATTTTATTTTAATTTTTATTTATTTATTTTGCATTGGAATCCTTCCCAACTTTAGTATTCCCTATCGTTCCTGTATTACTGAGCATGAATACTGCGGTTAGGTACCTTTGGATTACTCGTACTCAATTTGAGCATTGGAGTAGAATGGAGATTTTTGCTCCTCTAATCCTTTTTTTCATCTGAATTATCATGTAATAGAAAAGAGGTTTTCCTAATAATAAAAATTTATCCAAATTTCTTGCTTGTAAAAATTTTATCCAAAAATTCTTTTTAAATAGAACAAAAGAGAGGTATATGTTTAGATTGATTAAAAGTTAAAAAGTCTAATTGTCAAACATTGACAAAGCTTAAACCGTATACTACAAGAATTAACCACATACTGCATCCATTAGATTAACTATTTTTAATTATAACATTCAAAGCTTATAATTATAATAAGTTAGCAAAAATAAAAGTGTGGGATATTTTAGTTATTAAATTTTTTTATTTTTTATTTATTTTTTTGACATGCAATAAATAAACCATAAATTACTCAAAATTAATAAGATTAATACTAAAAAGATGAAGTAAGTAAATGCTCCCCCACACTTAAATTGTGTATTGTCCTCAATGTGTTGCACTACAATGTATTGCACTGCAAGTGAAAGGAAATGTCTGGAATCCATGAAAAGAAACAGAAATAGAATAAAAATATAAAATGAAAATGTGACACAAAAAGGCATAATTATTAAAAAAAGGAAATGTAAACAGTACATGAATTGACATTCAACAGACATAAAAATAATAAAATAAAATAAAAGCACACTGAAAAAAAAACATAGACTTAAATTAAAACACACCAATCAAAAACATAGAAAAATATAATAAAAGACACTATTATCCATGCATATTATTCATCTTCATCCTCTGGCTCATCAGATGGAGCTACCTCTGATGTATCAGGGTAAGGAGGGGGAATGAATCCTTCATAGGCAAATAATGTGTAAGTAGGGTGTGATGCAGTAGACATGTGACTTTTGGGTAAAATAATGTGTAAGTAAAGGAAAAGTGGGAAGTGAAAGGTTTTTGAATTTTTGTGTAAAGTTATATGGAGGGCTGTGTCGTTTAGGAAAGAATTGGTTTGGAAAAAGAAAAAAAAAACAAAAGGTTTTAATATAATAATAGTTATTAAATGCATTATAATATATTATAGTAAACATATAATTAATATATAAAAGCAAATAAACGTACATATAAAATATAAATAGTTCTAAACAAGAAAGAAATATAATATAGTAACAAATATACATTGATGTAAATATAAATACTAAAAGCAATGTACAAAAATATATATATATATAATTATTTTTTTATTTTTTATTTTTTATATATATTATATACATACATATAATTCATATCACTATAGATAATATAAATATATTAAATAAAGGATATAAATATACATATAAGAGATAAGAATGTGAAAAGGTGTTTGGATTTTTATGGGAAGGTGAAGTCCAAAAGTTGTCAGGTGAAAATGAAAGGTCACATGTCTTTGGAATCAACATGCCCATGCCACATGTGAATGCATGTAACATGCGCACGCCCGTGCACTTTGGAAGCTTAAAGATGACACAGCCATGTCAATGAGAGCATAGCCATGTTAAATGTGTGCATGAGAGTGACACAGTCGTGTTAAGGAGGACACGGCCGTGTAAGTTTAGCCTAAAAGTATGGCACGGTCGTGCACATGAAAGCACAACTGTGCTATATTGCCTTAATGAAAGCGCATGGTCATGTTCTTTGAAGCATGGCTATGCTATATTGAAGCACAAAAGATGCATGGTCATGCTTCATGGCATACATCTGTGCTAAGCTAACCCACACATATTGCATGGATGTGTATCTAAGCACACAACTGTGCTATATTACCTACAAAATTTTACACTGCCATGCTAGTTGAGGCACAGTCATGTTTTGGTACTCGATATCATGGGTGTGCCAATTCTTAGCAAGCCCATGTTACTTTTAATGAAGTTAGGCCCACCAAATGCATGCATACAACGTGAAATAGTAACATAAGTCCCTACCTAAAAATTTTTATTCAAACTCAGTCCATATCTTTTCCAAGTCAACCAATCAATTAAAAAAACAATAAATACAAAAAACTTCAAAACAAAAGTAAAGGAAAACTTCCCTGATTTTGTTCCCGATTGTAGAGTTCTGAATATTACTGATGATGTAAAATCTTCTACTAAGTGTGTGTCCCAGTTATGCAGAAATCTGTAATAAAATAATAATAATAATAATAATAATAATAATAAAGTTCATTAGGAGAAATCATACTAACTAAAATAAATAAATAATAAAATAACAAATGGAGAAAACTTGAGCTATCTCCCAAGGAGTGCTTTATTTATGTTTGGTCCTAAGCTTGACCGTAGTTATGTGGTTATTCAATTCTCTAGCAAAGGCAGAGTCTCCTTCAGCTTCATTGCAGGTGATGAGAGTTGTGGTGCACCCTTCTCAGTTGTAGGTGCTTCTTGTAAGTCTTAATTACTTATGAGTTATGATATTTCCTCCCCAAAATAGAAATTAAGTCGTTGTCCATTTACCTTGAAAGGTTCACCTTTATTGCCTTGAATGACCACTGCTCCATGGGGAAATACTTCCATAACTGTAAAAGGTCTAGACCATTTAGACTTTAGATTCCCAGGGAAGAGTCAGGTCTACAATTGAACATAAGAACCTTGTCCCCTTTTTCAAAGTGCTTTGGCTTAATCATGCATCATACCATCTTTTAGTCTTATCCTTTTATAGTTTGGCATTTTCATAAGCCATATTCCTGATTTCCTCCAATTCATCTAGTTAGAGAAGTCGCCTCTCCCATGCTTTTTTGTAATCCATATTCAAGGCTTTGATAGCCTAGTATGCTTTATGCTCAAGCCCCATTAGAATATGATAGGCCTTTCCAAACACCAAATGATATGGTGACATTCCAAGTAAAGTTTTAAAAGCAGTTCGATAGGCCCACAATGCATCATCAAGCTTAAGTGCCCAATCTTTCCTAGAGCTATTCACTGTCTTTTCCAAAATCTTCTTCAATTCTCTATTACTCACTTCAACATGCCCATTGGTCTGTGGATGGTACGGTGTAGAGACCTTGTGCTTTACATTATATCTTGATAGGAGGACTTCAAACTATTTGTTGTAGAAATTACTTCCTCCATCACTTATAATGGCCCAAGGAGTCCCAAACCTTGTGAAGATCTTTTTCAAAAACTTGCATACCACTATGGCATTCTTAGTAACACAAGTCTAAGCCTTAACCCATTTTGACAGGTAATTAACACAAACAAGAATGTATCGATTCCCAAGATAGGAAGGGAATGGACCCATAAAGTCTATACCCTATACATCAAAGAGTTCGACCTCTAGAATTCCAGCTTTTAGCATCTCCTCTTTCCTTGAAAGTCCCCCACTGTGCTGACACTTATCATAGTTAATGACAAAGTTTCTAGCATCCTTAAATACAAAAGGCCAATACAATCCACTTTTAAGTATTTTAGCTACTGTCTTGTTTGGTCTATAGAGTCCACCATATGAAGAACTATGACAGTGGTGCAGCACATTATATATCTCTAAGTTAAGAATACACCTTGTCACCAAGCCATCATTGTATAATTTCCATAAATAAGGATCATCCCACACATAGCTTTTTGCGTCATGCATGAGCTTCTTTCTTTATTGATATGAGAAGTTCTTAGGGAGTTGCCCACATGAGAGGAAATTAGCCAAGTCTGCATACCTAGGGATAAATGCAAGTGTAAATAGTGTCTCATTTGGAAAAGTCTCCTTGATGGATGCTTCATCATTATTCTCCTTTTCTAAGCGAGAGAGGTGGTCAGCTACCAAGTTCTTCAAACCCTTCTTGTCTTTGATCACTATATCAAACTCATTAAGTAGAAGTACCCATCGAATCAACCTCAGCTTAGAATTTTTCTTAGATAATAGATATTTGATAGACGCATGATTAGTGTACACTGTCACTTTCGATCCTAGAAGATAAAAGTGAAACTTATCAAAAGCAAACACAATAGCTAACATCTCCTTCTCTGTTATGGCATAATTGAGTTCTGCTTCTAAGAGAGTCTTGCTAGCATAGTATATCACATGCAACCTTTTATCTTTACACTACCCTAGAACAACTCCTATGGCTTGGTCACTGGCATCACATATTAGTTCGAATGGAAGGCTCCAATCTGGTGGTACCACAATAGGTGCTTATGTGAGTTCCTTCTTCAACCTGTCAAAAGCATATTTACAATTATTAGTGAACTTAAAAGGAACATATTTTTCTAGTAACTGAGAGAGAGGTTTAGAAATTTTAAAAAAATCCTTAATTAAGCATCTGTAAAAGCCGACATGTCCAAGGAAGCTTCTAACACCCTTTACGTTCTTTGGATAACTGAGATTTTTAATTATCTCTATCTTGGCTTGATCAACCTCTATTCCCCTTACTAAAATCTTGTATCCCAATACTATTCCTTCATCCACCATAAAGTGACATTTTTCCTAGTTTAGCACTAAATTGGTTTCCTTACATCTTGCCAATAGCTTCTCTAAATTGTTAAGGCAGCCATCAAATAATCTCTAAATACTGAGAAGTCATCCATGAAGACCTCCATGATATCTTCAACTAAATTAGAGAAGATGGCTATCATGCAACATTGAAATGTGGCAAGGGCATTGTATAACCCAAAAGGCATTCTCCTATAGGCATATGTACCATAAGGATAGGTGAATATTGTTTTCTCTTGGTCCTCTAGAGCTATAACAATCTGGTTGTAGCCTGAGTAGCCATCAAGCAAACAGTAGAAAGTATGTCCTACAATTCTCTCAAGCATTTGGTCAATGAATGGCAAGGGAAAATGGTTTTTTCTTGTAGCATTATTAAGCTTCCTATAATCAATACACACCCTCCAGCTAGTAACAACACTCATTGGAATTAACTCTCCTTCATCGTTCTCCACTATAGTCATCCCTACTTTCTTTAGCACACATTGAATAGGGCTCACCCAACTAGAGTATGAGATCTGGTATATAATAACTGCATCAAGAAGCTTTACAATCTCCTTTTTCACCACTTCCTGCATGTTCGGATTCAATCTCCTCTGTTGTTCAATAATAGGTTTGCATCCATCTTCCATCAGTATTTTATGCATGCAGTAATATGGGCTTATTCCTCTAATGTCAGAGATCTACCACCCAATAGCTTTCACTTTTTTCCTCAGCATCTCAACAAGTAAGGTTTTTCCTAGGAAGGTATATCTGAGGTGAGGTGGTAAAGGTTTTAATTCAAGTGAAGGTGGTGAAATAATAGAAGGCTGTGTGGGTTGGATATTTAATGTCAGTGATGCATGCTTCTAAGAATGGTCTATTTGGGAAGGTTTAATTTCAAAAGTTTCTTTCAAATTCTCCTCCACTTGTAGAGGATCTTCAGCTGCTTGTAGCTGAGTATGGAAAACTTTATCCACTACATCCAATCGCATACAAAAGTCTCCATCAATAGGCCGTCCAGTTGCCTTCTACTATAACATGAATTATTCATCAAACACTGTATCCCTATTAATCACCACCTTCTTTAACATTGTATCCTAAAACTTGTACCCTTTCACACCTTTCATATAGCCTAGGAAGATGCACTTTTTGGACTTTTAATCAATTTTAAACCTCTCATCATTGGATATATGCTTATAAGAAGGATAACTGAAAATCTTTAAATTACCAAGATCAAGTAGTTTACTTGTCTATACCTCTTCTACAACCTTCCTACCTAAATAATGACCGTGGTGATTTGTTTATGAGGTAGCACACTATACTCACAACTTCTATCCAAAAACTCTTAGGAAGCCCTGCATTTAATCTCAAGCACCTTGCCCTTTTAGTAATGGATCTATTCATCCTCTCTGTTATACTATTTTATTTTGGTTTCTTACTAATTGAAAAGTGCCTCTGAATTCCCTGCTCCTTACAAAATTTTTAAAACTATGAATCAGTGTATTTCTTCCCATTTCTTGATCTCAAATACTTGATTTTTCTCCCTCTTTGGTTCTTCACCTCTGCTTTTTATTGCTTGAACTTAGCACAGACCTCAAATTTCTATTTTAAACAATACACCCAAACTTTCCTAGAAAAATTATCAATAAAAGTGACAAAGTATTAAGACCCACCTAATGACAATTCTCTAGTAGGTCCCCATACATCAAAATGCACTCTGCGACTTCCAATTTCATTGATGCTAGCATCAATTATAAGGTCAGGTATAATTGTCTAGTATTTCTTAAGCTCAATTAATGCCTGATGAGTTTTATTAAATATTCTGTGTTCTTTATGACAATCACTTTCTACCTGCCAAAAAAGAATTTGTCTTAGTTGTTTCATTTAGTTAGTGCAACTTGATTATGGTTATATGCATTCATCATATCATTTTGATTGTCAAGTCCAAATTGTTTTTATTTCTTCTCATTCAATTGTTGGTCCATATGTGCATGTATGTTTGTATTAAAAAAGAACTTTTACAATTCTTTACTACTTATTAATAATGACTGACTTGCATTAATTGCCTACACTTTTATAAGCTATTATACATGGCTTTTAGTTATGATGAATATAAATTCAGTTATTGGTTAGTCGTAGACAGTTTTAATAATTACAATATAAAAATGACCCTTCTTCTTAGTAAGGTGGGATTCTCAAGGTTGTGATCTATTTACTACTAGCTCCATTTTAAGCTAGAAGGAGGCTCTATAAATTTGATCTTCTTTTATACCTTTTGTAACTACTACTGGAGGAGAATTCATACATATATGCAAAAAGCACAGAGATGTCTCTGTGCTTGCATATACATGAGATAATATTATTTGCATTTAGAATTTTGAGACTAATTTTTTTAATTTTATATTTTAGGTCATTTTTTATTATGGATAATGCTCAGGTGGGAAGAGCAACTACACACTAAAGTAAGCCTTAAGCTACCAAAATATGATAAAAAGTCTCATTATACTATAAACTCTATCATTCTTGGTGAAGTTGTAAACATTTACTGGCCATATAGTGAAATAATGAGATTAAGTACTGGTAGCACTGCTATATATGCTACTAATATTGCAAAATAACATAGAAAATAAGAGTAAAATAGAATAAAATAGAGTATAAAAGAAGGAACATAGAGATTTATTAAGGTTAGGCAATTTGCCTACATCCTCAAGAGTGAGCGGCTAAAGTCTTTATTATTACTATAAACTAAGGTTACAAATGCATGATATATGTCTATATAAGTTGTACAATACAAAACTAGAAAATTACCCTTATACAATACCATGGGGAAGTTGCCCTCATACCCCAAACCATTATATCATAACCCTATAATTAACTTAAGAAACCCCTCAAAGGACAACTTGCTCTGCTACACTCTAACATTTGTCCACTTACTACTATATATGAGCCATACTATATATAAATCAAACATAATAATCTCTACCTTGGTGAATATAAAACCCTTTAGGAGATAAATCTTATAATTTCTCATATAATAATAGGTTATGGTGAACATACTTCTTTAGCATCTGGCAACATTCAGTGAGTCCAAGCAATGCATGAACTTGTCACTAGTAATTGGCTCTGTCAACATATCAACTGCATTCTCAAAAGTGTGAATCTTTTATACTAATATTTGACCAGAAGTAATTAACTCCTTAATCTTGTGAAACCTTACATTAATATCCTTTGTTCTAGCATGATACACCTAACTCTTTGCGAATAAATGTCACTCTAACTATCACAATGTAACTAAATTCCACCTTGCTTAATGCCTAGTTCCTTCACCAGTCCTGTAACCCATAACGCTTCCTTAGTTGCTTTAGCAACTGCCATATACTCAGCTTTAGTTATAGATAATGCAACTATAAATAGAACTGTGAATTTCCTACAAATAAGCCCTACTGCAAGAGTAAAGACATACCCTGTTGTAGACCTTCTATCATCCATATCACCAGTATAATCTGAATCCACATATCCCATAACTAAAGGATCACTTGTTAACTACCAAACATGATGCCATGACCTGCTATGCCTATCAGATACCTGAATATCCACTTGAATGCTTCCTAATGTTTCTTACCAGGTTCTGACATAAACTTGCTAACTTGACTAACAATATGAGCCAAATCAGGTATGGTGTAAACCATTGCATACATTAAGCAACTAATTGCACTAGCATATAGTACCTTTGCCATGTCTTCAACTTCTCCATCTAACTTTGGGCACTGAGTTCAGGAAAGCTTAAAGTGAATTACCAATAGAGTACTTACTATTTTTCACTGTTCATCGTAAATCTTTCTAATACCTTCTCAATGTAACTCTGCTAATATAACCACATTTTTCTAGAGCCTCTATCCCTATGAATATCCATCCTAAGGATTTTCATTATAGCACCTAAATCCTTCATATTAAATTCTTCCCTAATAAAGCTTTCAACTTAAGAACATCATGCAAATTCTTAGCAGCAATAAGCGTATCATAAATATATAGTAGAAAAAAATAAAAGAACCATCATCAAGGCACTTAACATAAACACAACAATCATACTCACAATGCTTATAGCCAATCTGAATCATGTAGGAATCAAATCTCTTGTACTACTACCTTGGAGATTGCTTCAACCCATACAATGATCATTTCAATTTGCACACTAGATGTTCTTACCCAGGTTGGGTGAACCCTTCTGGCTGCTCCATATAAATTTGCTCTTTTAGGTCATCATGAAGAAATGCTGCCTTCATATCCATTTACTCTAAGTGCATGTCCTAACTAGCTACCAAAGATAACACTGCCCTGATGGAAGAGTGTCTAACCATAAGAGAGAAAATCTCATCATAGTCAATCCCTTTCTACTGTAAGTACCCTCTTGCCACTAGTTGAGCCTTGAACTTTTCCCCTTCTTTATTTAATACTACTAGTTTCTTCTTGTACACCCATTTTCACTCTATAGCCTTCTTCCCCTCAAGTAGATGAGTAAGCTCCCATGTTTAATTTTTGTGCAAAGATTCTATCTCCTCTACTATAGCACCCATTCATCTATCTTTCTCCTCACTAAGCATAGCTTCATGAAAAGTTGATGGATCTCCATTACTAATAAAGAGAGCAAAAGAAGCCAAATCTTTTTACCCAAATCTACTAGGAGGCTTTATAGTATTCTCTCTTTATCTCTGACTAGATTATAGTGTTGTTCTTTACCTGAAGTAGAGTCTGAAGGTCTTGAACTAGAACTTTTATCCTTTTCAATATATAGGACTTAGGGTTCTAAGTTCACTTACACTACCTTAAAACTGCAATTGTTTCTATAACCTGCTGGTGCATCACTTTTATCTTTCTACTATAACATGAATTATTCATTAAACACTGTATCCCTATTTATCACCACCTTCTTTGACATTGGATCCTAAAACTTGTACCCTTTCATACCTTTCACATAGCTTAGGAAGATGCACTTTTTGGACTTTGGATCAAGTTTAGACCTCTCATCACTAGATATATGTATATAAGCAGGACAACTAAAAATCTTTAAATTACCAAGATCAAGTGGTTTACTTATCCATACCTCTTCTATAACCTTCCTACCTAGATAATGACCGTGGTGATCTATTTGTGAGGTAGCACGCCATACTTGTAACTTCTGTCCAAAAACTTTTAGGAAGCCCTGCATTCAATCTCAAGCACCTTGCCCTTTCAGTAATGGATCTATTCATCCTCTCTGTTATACCATTTTGTTTTGGATTCTTACTAACTGAAAAGTGCCTCTGAATTGCATGCTCATTACAAATTTTTTAAAATTGTAAATCAGTGTATTTTACCCCATTGTTTGATCTTAAATATTTGATTTTTCTCCCTCTTTGATTCTTCACTTGTGCTTTTTATTGCTTGAACTTAACAAAGACCTCATATTTCTATTTTAAACAATACACCTAAACTTTCATAGAAAAACTATCAATAAAAGTGACAAAGTATTGAGACCTACCCAATGACAGTTCTCTAGTAGGTCCCCATACATCAAAATGTACATAATCAAGAATTCCCCTTGTTATATGTTGACCAATCATGAATCTAACTCTAAACTATTTTCCAAGCACACAATATTCATAGAATTCTAATTTACAGCTTTTGACACCCTTTAACAAACCTCTTTTATGTAATTTTGTCATCCTACGCTACATGTGCCATAGTTTTGTACTATCATCATCTGATATGATTGATGCAAATCCAACTACAATAGTATTCCCTAGCAGTTTATAAATATTCCCCCATGGTTCAGTTCCTTTTCATCACAATAAATATGCCCTTAATTGCTCTCATGATTTCCCTATCATCATCAAATTTATATTGAAAACCATTAGCATGTAATGAGACTAGGGAAATCAAATTATTTCTCAAGTTTGGTATATGCCTAACGTCACATAAAGTCCTAATAATACCATCATGCATCCAAACTTTAATTGTTCCTATACTAGCCAAGGTTTATCATCACCTAAATAGACAACACTAAAGGAACCTTACTTGTATGATGCGATCCACTCCTTATTAGATGTCATATGATAAGACGCTGCTAAATTAAGAATCCAATAATTTTTAAATTGATTTGTTGCAACTAATAGCATATCCCCATTTTTTAAATTTAAATCATCATCTTGAACTACATTTGTAGATTTCGGTGAGTCATCATTCTTCTTATCATCATTCTACCCTCTTTATCTTGAATAGTCTTTCCTCATATGCACATGCTCCTTGCACTTAAAGCACTAAACTGCTTTTCTACTTTTAGATTTCAACCTAGACTTCTCAACCTTCTCTATCGATCCAAATTCCCCTTCACATATAATCCTTCACCATGAGATTTTTCACCTATATTATATTTTTGTTGATTAAGAGCCAATAATGTTGCAATAATCTCCTCTAGGCTCTATATGTAAGGGTAGTCATTAAGTGTTCATAGGATGGCGGTAAAGAACATAGCAGTATAATTGCTTTATCCTCATCCCCAATCTTCACATTTTGAAGATATTGACATATTATGCCAAATTTAAACCCCCTTGCATCTTCAGCCCATACAATCATTGCTTAAGATACAACTTGTTCATAAGCTATTTAAACATATATCGATTCTCCATTTTCTGCCATACCTCTCCTAGAGATTTAATGTTCATAACTTGGTACATAATCTTATCTATCAAGCATAGTCATATGGTACCTATTGCTCACCATTATAACTCATCCCAATCAAGATCATCCCTGCCTTATGGTTTCTTAGCCCACAATGCCTTCAAAATTCCTTGCTAAGCCAATAAATCCTTTACTCGTGTCTACCATAATCCAAAATTACCGATTTTATTAAATTTACCTACTTCAAATTTTGCTCTTGAATTTAGGGCCATTGCAACCGCTTTAATGCTAGTTGTTGCAAAATAATACAATAAACAAGAGTAAAATAGAATAAAATAGAGAAGAAAATAAGGAACACAAAGATTTAATGAGGTTCAGCAATTTGTCTACATCCTTGGGAGCTAGCGGGTAGAGTCACTACAAATTAGGGTTACAAATACATTATATATGTATATATACAATCTACGGTATAAAATTACAAAATACCTTTATACCATACCGCAGGGAAGTTACTCTCGCACCCCAACCCATCAAAGTGTAACCTCATAATTAACTTGAGAAACCCTTCAAAGAACAACTTGCTCTGCTACGCTCCAACATTTGTCCACTTACTACTATATATAAGTCATACTATATATGAGTCGTATACAACAAGCAGGCCTTGAAGGCAAGTTGGTTCTGGTGAATGACCAACTTTTGTTACCAAATATTGAGCTCAAAGATGGTGACGTGGTTGAAGTCAGAGTGTAGATATTACTTCCTCCATCGAGCACTATTGATTGGTGTAGATAACAAGGTACAATCCAATCCATTGCCATTATATTCTAATAGTCAAGTGCTATTTGACAAGGTACCGTCCAATTGTAGTTGCTAGGCCTACCATTTAATTTAAAGCTGTAAATTGGATTTGAATGTTATTATTAGTTTAAATATTGTCAAATTCTATAGTAACTATAGAAGGAAATTTTGTTTGTCCTCGTGATTTTTTCATATAGCTCAAAAGGAATTAGATAGAGTAGTAGCACACCAAGTACAAGAGAAAGAACACAAATTCAACTAAAACCAAATGAAAATGTGCCTGAATCTATATTATGTTTCTAGATTCTATGCATATCGTATATAGCAAGTGGTAAAAGACCAAAAGCGATCAACAGCTACTAATTTTGAAAGTTCATAGGACAATTCCATTTTAAAATATAAAATTACCTCGCACATACTAATAATAATGATTATTAATGATAAGATAATTAAAATTAGAGAACTTTTTTTCTATAATTGAAATATTACACCAATATGTTTAATTTGCAATATATATTTGGGATGTTTAGTTAATAAAAATATAAAAAATTCTAATTATTAGACTCCAACATTTTAATAAAAAATATAAATATAAATATAACGAATGCGTATATATTATAAATTTAATAATTAGATATAATATACAAAATTGCATTGTAATTTTAGAAGAAAATTATAATTTGTTAATGTTTAGCTAGAATTGAGCAAAGGTATAAGTTCCAAGTAACTAAAGATATTATTATTCACACGATCAAGCAATGAAGTTTTGTGGAGGAGATGTTGCCGTGCATTCAACTTGATGTGAAAAACTATTGATGTTATATTCGTCCTTTTTCTGATTAGAAAAAATATTTCCCTATTTGCTTGTCTCAATCATTACAATTTTGCAGCATTGCCCTGAAGTCGTTGATAATTGTTCATTATTTCATTGATTATTTATTACATTTTGCTGTCAAAAGAAAAAAAAAATACAAATAAAATTGGCATATTGGACTTGGACTTTGTTGAAAGACACTGGATTCGCACTTCACATATCAAAAGTGTTTGTTTTCTTTTGTATTCTACAAAGATATGAAATGATGGTAAAAGTCATTTTGTTTTGCTCCCATAGTGGGTCTAAACATTCATATTTTACTTTTTTTTTTTTTTTTTTGAGATCACCTTTTTTTTTTTGGCAAAAAGATCACAGTATTTTTAGTCTTAAGAATTTTGCCATTTCTATAATTAAATGTCAAAATTTTTTACTAAGTTATATAAATTCTAGAATAAGTCTCAGTTAATTTTGTACATCAGTTAAAAGATATAATTTTTTTCATTTCAGTCATACTACAAAAAAATTTATATTTTTAACATTTTATTTAAATAATAATAATCTTTTATTTTTAATATGGCCTATTTTATATTTTAATCTTCATCATAACAATATAATCTAGTAGAAAATGAAAAATTAACGATAAGTAATATTTTTAAAAAAAAATATATATATATATATATATATATATATTAAATTCTGAACTTTAAAGTCATTAAGCCTAAAATTTGATAAGTATTCATATTTAAGTATTCACTCTAAAAGTTAATGTGTCAAATTATTAAAAATTCTAATTCTTTATTAAAAATAAAATATTTACCATATTTATTTAGTATTATTTTGTAACTAAGACACTATTATACATATCTCAATACTACTCCAATTCTAAAGTTATTTATATACTACATATTTTTCTACATTAAATCACTCAAATATTTTTTTCAAACCATTAAAAATTTTATACTCAAAAAAAAAAAGTATATGTGGGCGGCGGGGTTTAGGCCACACACTTAAGTATACGGCGACCACAGCACTGTATGGGCTTAAGGCCCACTAGGACTACTAAATGGGATTTTTTTAGGGTCCAAAAAGGAGATGTAATTGCCACCAAGATAAAAACCAAAATGAAGACACTTTCAAGCAACTAAATTCCATGGAAGTTCCCATAAGCCATTATAAGAGATTTAGGTTTCGAAACTAGGTATGCGCTTTGAATGCCCACCCAACCTTACGGTTGAACTCCATTTGTGTTTTGTATTTTTTACGCATGATTATTAAATTATTTCCTTATTATTGTAGTTTGCAAATGGTTCCAATTTTACAATTTAATCTAAGTTTGCACATTAGTGCTTTTGCATATTTATTGCCTTAACATTCGAATCAAATATTGCGAATCAATTTACAAACATTCATTCTAAATAAATAGGGAAGGGATTATGTATTACAATAATTTGTATAATTATTACAATAATTAGCCCAAATGAAACCTCTCAAGAGCTAATTAATTCACTAATTACATAGTAATTAAGAATCACCAAAACCTACAACAAATAAATATCAATTTCACATTCAAATGAATAGCTTTATCTACAAAATAGTTCAAATTATACTAGTAAAACATAAGCATGTAGATTTATATAAACATAAATTAATTACTCATAATAATCAGGCAGCATATACATATCATATACCAAAAACATACTAAAAAGAAATTAAAACGAAGCAGAATCATGCAGGATCCTGGGCTGGAGGTGATCACCTCTACAAAGAGGCGAGCGCCACTAGGTTAAGAGGGGATGCCCCTTTGAAAAGGCGACGCATCTTTAACATACACAACAACACAAAAGACTATAAGTTTCTTAAATCCTAAGCAACTCAAATATTCATACAAATTAATGCAACTCGCAACTAAAAACTCAATAATTCACATATTCAGACTGTAAATGTAATCTTAGGAAAGCAATAAACACAAAAAAAATATAAAGTGAAGAAATGAAGTTTCAAATAAAACAAAGAACTCAAAACTTGAAAATAGGGATTCTCACTAATTTGGACCCTTTTCATGCTCCTAACTGAAGCCCTTAGAGTTTGTTTAATTCATTTTTTATGTGTTGAATGCAAGAATCTCCTTACTTCTTCTCAAGAAATATATTGCTAGCTTCAAATTCCCTTTCTTCCTTCTTCTTCTTTCCTTTTTCTTTCCCTCAAGAACATTTTCTTTTCTCTTTTTTTCCCTTCAAAAAATGCTCCTCCAAAACCTCCTCTCTTTTGAATGGCCGAAACTCCCTTTTTAAGCCCATACCCTCTCTCTTTCCAATTTTTTCCTAAAAATCAAGGTTACTTTCCACCTTTCCTTTTCATCGTTGCCTCTTATTTTTATCATTTCATACCCTAAAAGTTTTGTTATTTTGTTCAAAACTCCAAAAAAAAGGTAAAAAGGTCAGATTTTGTATTAAATGCAATAATAAATAGCATTTATTGCTTTAGGGGATAGGTGTGAAGTGGCAACGCCTCTTTGGTAAGGTGTCACCTCACCGATGGCCAAGGTGAAGAGGCGATCACCTCTTTACAAGGCCTGGTTTAAGCTTAATAAAGGGTTAATGGGCTTAGTCTTTTTGATTTTGGCTAAACATGAAAGCTTGCAACTAGGTTTAATATCTTGAATTCATTCTAAAGGAGATCTCATGCTCTTCTAACATTCAAAATTTAGACTATCTCATCACCAAGCTTTCGTTGCGAGTCAATCAAATCGAGGGTGTCCATAGTTTGCCCTTTGGTTTTTCTAAAAATGGACTTATGAAATCAATTTTTAAAAAAGCAATGTGCATAAAAGATAGTAAGAATGACATACCTAAACTAAAAGCTTCACTTGGGCTATCAGTTTTAGGAATTCAAACCCAAAAGGTCAAACTTTGGCTTGAAACATGACAGTGATCCTTTGGTTTTATTGGCTCGATCATTCACTTATTATAGATTTATCATGAATCTTCTGCTTTTCTAACACAAGCTTCACTCAGTAGAGAAGGATGGTGTCCTGAGCCTTTTTGACATAGAACTAGTGAAATGTAATCGTGTTCCTCGGGTTTTCCTAGCTCGATCAGTTACTCATTATAAATTTGGCATGAACTCTAAGCCTTTCTAATATGAAACTCACTCAGTAGAAAAGATGTGAATCTTAAGCCTTTCTAACTCAGAACTGATGAAACGTAACCATCCTCCTTGGGTTTTCCCGATCTGATCAGTTACTTATTATAACTTTAGAATGAACTCATAGCCTTTCCAATGTGAAACTCACTCAGTAGAAAAGATATGAATCCTGAGCCTTTCTGACATATAATTGGTGAAATGTAACCATGTTCCTTGGGTTTTTCTGACTCGATCAGTTACTCATTATAAATTTAACCTGAACTCTGAGCCTTTCTAATGCGAAACTCACTCAGTAGAATGATCCTTGGTTTTCCTGGCCCAATCATTACATAAAAATATGATCCCAGGTTTTCTTAGCACGAGTCATCATTCAAATATGATCTCAAGTTTTCTTGGTCTAAGTCATCACTCAAAATGCGATCCTGAGTTTTCCTAGCCCAAGTCATTACTCAAACGTGATCTTAAGTTTTCTTGGCCTAAGTCATTGCTCACAATGTGATTTCAGGTTTTCCTGGCCTGTTTCATTGCTCACAATGCGATCTCAGGTTTTCCCCCAAGTCATTGCTCATAAATAGAAGATGCACTTCGGGAATAAAACCCAACCAGACACTCTTTAGACTGATGCTTCAATCAAAAAATTTCTAATTCTTCAATCTTTAATTTCGAGATACACCCAAGAAGTGACATGATCATCATCATTCATTTTTTCATTCATTCTTTTTTATCCATTAGGGATTTTTTTTTACAGGTTCTACTGGGGATGTCCACTTCATGGGCCATTCTTTTTTTCAGTCAATGAGCTTCGCCCTTCCTTCTTTTTCAATAAGTCTTTCTCCTTTACCATTTGGCTTTTCTATATAAAGCTTCTTCTTCTTCTTTTTTAATTCACTTTTGCTTTTCAAGCTTTTTTCCCATTTTCTCCTTCACTTTTTAAAGTTTTTTTCGTTATAGATGTCACACCGACTCTAGATTTACCCACTTAGGATCAAGTGATGCCTACATTACATACAGTGCGTAACTTTAATCTTAACCCCAGAGATGAGACCCCTTTTTTAATAGATGTGCAATCTTACATTTATAGACTGGCCACATAAGAGGTTAGTGATCAATTTATTTAATTTTTTCCTACAAATAGGGTTAGAAAACATCGGGGTATTAGTCATAACCATGTATTAATCATGAAAAATAAAAATGCATATGATTAAATCGAGAAAAATTAAAGAAAATTAAAAATCATGTCAGTTCACTAACATGAAGGGGTGTCGCCTCTTTAAGGTGATCACCTCTTCACTGAGGTAATCACCTCCTAGAGAAGAGGTGTTTGCCTCTTCATGGCAAAAGGAGACTTATAGAGGTAATTGCCTCCTTATATGGAGGCGACGCCTCTACAGTGGGGTGTTTGCCTCTATCCATAGAGGCATTCGCCTCTTCACTAGTGATTTGCAAAATCTTTAAAAAAATTTTACATTCACTACTTAAATATCCAACTCCTTATTTTTCATCAACTCAATGCACACACACTGAAGGGTGTTGGCAACTTCAATAGTGCCCATATCTGGTATGATAGCTTTCCTCCCACTATCAAGACTCGTATATTCAACACTTGATTCTCTGACTTCATTGTTGCTCTATCAAGTTCTTAGCACTGGACTAACTACTAGCCCTTGCATGTTTTGATGGAGAGGTGGTCAGACACTACTCATACCTTCTAGCTTTCTTTCAACGAGTTTACTCTAGACCCGATTTCTTTTATAGCTATGACCGATATTGCTTATATAGGAGATCCTATTCCCTTTGACATGAGTGTACATCATTTGTCTCTAAAGCAGTATACTTATGTCAAGCGTCTATTAGGCATGGTCATCGACATAAAGAGGACTTACACTACGAAGGTTGACTCTATCAAGAGTTATTACACCCTAGAGAGAATATCAATTGCCACTTCTGGCCTTCAAATTTATCAGGTTGTAAAGGCCTTCTTGATTTATTTATTTGGGACTACACTTTTTACTGACATAGTGAGTTCCATTGATTTTTACTTCCTGCCACCTCTGAGAGATCTTGATATAGTGACTTCATATGATTGGGGGAGTTATGCTCTAGCCTATCTGTATCAAAGCATGGATGAGACTATCTGAGGATTTAAACAGTTCTATGGCTTCTAGCACACCATCCTAGTATTTCTCTCTTTTTTTTCATTGTTAAGTTTTTCCTTAACTACTATTATCATAATTTGCTTATAATTCTTCTTTTCTTTTATAAGACTTGGCCCTAGAGCTGGAGCTGATAGTAAGGATTACTCACATCTGTGATAGTCCTTTTCCCATGATGGTGAGGTGAGGCCCTAATCGGGCTTAGAGGAGGGTTATTGTTCGAGTGGACATCCATCGCGAGTGCCTGAACTCCATAACCTCTGACCAAGTTTGTTCTTGAAAATTAAATCATGATTAGTAGTATGCTTGTTAATCAAGTTTATTTACTTGCTTGTTTGCTCTTGCAGATTCACCTATACTTATAGGGTCTTTAGGCTAGATGGTCCCAGGCTATGATTCGCTCTAGGTTGATATTTAAGAAAAGAGTACTACTCTGAGGACTCAACTGCAAAGTTTAGTTCCTTAGTAAGAGGATTCGATCTTGGCATGGGGGTGCTCGGGTAAGATGACCTCCACTTACTCCTACTTGTGATATCTTCTAGGCTCATCTATTGGAGGGAGAGGAGCTAGATCATGCTATTGAGGGAGATGATGCTAACGATCATTGTGAGAGGAGGAAGTCTCACTACATGGACTTTGCATGAACTCATCTTCTATAGTAGGTGCCTTTTAATGCATCCACATCTTAGTTAAGCAAAAATTCCATTAAGCATACAATTTTTATATTCTTATCTGCATATGTCTTCTTTTTGAATTTTTTTTCTTTTCTTTTCTCTTCAAACACCCACTAGGGCAACAGTTGCTCATACTAAGCCTACTGCTTAAGAGAAGCCTGCTCAGCATCCTCACATTGTACCATATGGTGAGAGTACTTCAACTATCACACTGCCTTCTAGTGGTGCCTGTAGCTCTAGATTGCATATGGTTGCCAATAGGCTCATTGCTACTCCAAACTTGATGACCTGATGCTAGGTGCCTTCAGTCAAGCTATCCCACTTGTTCCTCCCATTGGATATGAGCATGGAGCGTACGTTTCTCATAAAAACCTCTACACATGTGTGTTTCTCTTTTCTATAAACATATTATCAATTTTGACTTAACATAGGGCTAGTCTTAATAATTCATTAATCATGCAAATGTCTCCAGACCGAGGAGAGCACATGTACAGGGTCATTGAGGCCTAAAGAGACTTCTTAATGAGCGTTACTCAATAGTGGAAGGTAACAATCATCACTTATTTCTATATGTATGCATGCTCTCATGATTTCTTCCCCTTCATTGCATTTTGACAGGATGAGTTGGATGCTTGTCAGACTAGAGTCACTACTATTAAGTGCCAGTTGGCTACCCTTTAGGTGGAAGATGATGATAATGAGGATGGGGCTACCGAGAGTGATGAGAAGGAGCACACTAATAAGGAGGAGCCTATTGCTGAGCATGTCAAGGATAATAGTAACAATGATGAAGATGATATTGTAGATGATCCTATAAATGAGGAGCACAGGGATGATGAGGTCAAGGACGACGAGTAGGACATTACATTGGATTCTCTTAAATTAGGACAATTTCTACTCCTTTAGACTATTTTAATGTTATTGTTCTATATTATTTATTCATTTCAGCATTTTTTACATTTTGCGCAAGATGGATTTTTGAATTCATTTTTCTTTCAATTAATTACAAAATATTCATTATAGAAATTTCTTTATTTGATTACTAAACTCAATATATAGAATACAGACATTTTGTAGCAATAAAGTCAAATTCTGACTGTTGAAGAGGCATCACCTCCTCCTAAGGGCATTGCCTCTTTATGAAGAGGTGATAGGGAATCGCCTTAACACACAAAGGCACTACCTGATCATAGAGCCAATCGCCTCTTTAATAGTGCTCTACAGCCTATAAAATCACTAATTTCCTTTTAAAATCCCTAACTTTCCTCTCTTTGCAATTTCTTTTCCTCCTCTCCTTCTAAACAACATCCCAACTTTTGAAAATGACAGAAAAAAGCTTGAAGTAACTACAACCAATCTTGAAGAATCTAGATGGCAGATTATGGGCCATATTAGAGACATTTCAGCTATCTGTCTTTCAATCCATGCATACTAGGAATATTGATTTCCCCTTTCTCCATGCTCTTACTCAATTCTAGGATTCTCATAAACGTATCTTTAAGTTTAACATTGTTGAGCTATGCCCCCTATTGGAGGAATTTAAGGCTATCGTGGGCTCCCAGATGGATTATGCTCATTAGATTACAAATCCTTTTATTAAAACCCTAGATTTATAATTTATTCAATGCCAAATGGCTCACTTATTTAACATTTCTCCTTAGTCTTCTCTTCACCATGTCTTCAGTAACGAAGTTCTAATAAGCTCTTTTCTTGAGGCTGTGGAGTCTATATATAAATATGAAGTTTACTAGCCTTGGATGATCGCTCTCTATTTGTATGCTTAGTTTCTACTTATTTTGCCCTTTGGCAATTGCGATTCAAAGATTATTCACGTTCTGGATCAAGTGGAAGGAGGCTACAATCCTTTTCCTCTTATTTTAGTAAAGACCGTCATTAGGCTCAACAACTTCTCTGAAACTAAATAATTCTCAAGGAGTCCCCTACTATTAAAGGTTAGCTTCTTCTTTCTTTCATTATTTCCTGCTTGTTTATCCCTTTTCCCATTCATCATTCTACAAGCATAGTTTCACAAGAAATTGAAGTTGTTTAAACCTCTTAGAGACATTGTGTGCTATCAAGCCAAACATTGCCATACAAGAAGACTAAACCCTATTTCAAAAGACCTTCAGAGTTTGTTGTCCACATTTCCTAACACTCTAATTCAGTGGAAGTGCCTATAGTGGAGGTTATAGCATGTGACTTTCAGGCCCTATACCTACTGAGTTCCCCTAGCCGGTCTTCATTTGGCCACTTTTTACAATCCCGCTAGGCTTTGCAGACAATATGGATATAAGCAACTAATTGTAGAGCTAGTGCTTGAATTTGAGGGAGGACCTCTTTCTCAGAATTTCCTTAATAATTTGATTGCCACTTGGCCCGTAGATTCATTTTGAGGTTTATTGACTATAATGAAGATCGGTCCACTAATGACCAGTATAAAGCATGGATTTAGCTTTAGCAGATGGATATGGATGAATTTTCAAGAAATAATATAACAAGAGCATTTCAAGCTCCAAGTGTTCAAGGGGTTCATAAAAAGAGACGACAAATTTAGTTTATGCAATTTAGTTTTTATCTGCTCTTTTGTTATATAGAATTTACATTTTTAATTAAACAATGTGTAATAATCATTTAATGCAATGTTCAACAATAATAAAGGCAATCCATTCCATTTAAATTAAGCATAAAATGACTATACAATTTGCTTCACGCATATCCCCTATTGTTAATTGGCTTGCCCTTACAAGTTTTCTAATTAACTATTTTTCATCTCTCTCTCCCCCCTTTTTCATGTCTCCTTAATTTTTCCTAGACCTCCTCTTTCAAGGTTTTCAATCTAGTAGGACTTTTTTATTTTCTTTTTTTAGTCTCTAACTTTTGCCTAGGTAGCCTCTTTCAAGGTTTTCTCCCTAAAGAGACTTCACATAAAATATTTCTTCAATTTATTGAGGTTAATGGGCTCTTTGAATTCATTTCCTTTAAAGTCAGATAAAATTACAGCGCCTTTAGAAAATAGCTTTTTCACCATGTACAGACCTTCCCAGTTTGGCTTGAACTTCCCTTGAGGATCAATCATGATCGGCCTAGTCAACTTTAAAACAAATTCACTCTCTTTGATCTTACCTAGCTTAATCTTCATATTATAAGCCTGAGCTATTCTTTTTTTATACAACTAAGAGTGATACATAGCTCTCATTCTCTTTTCATCTAATAATGTTAGCTACACTAGCCGGCTCTCCACCCATTGATACTCTAGAATTTTAGACTATAGGAGAACTCTCAAAGATTGGATCTCTACTTCCACTGGCAATACTGCCTTACATCCATACATAAGAGAATATAGACTAACTCTGGTTGACGTTTAAGTAGTGGTTCTATATCCCCACAATGCGAACTATAAGAAATATGCCCAATCTTCATAATTCTCCAATGTCTTGGCCAAAATCTTCTTTATGTTTTTATTGGCGGCTTCCACAGTACCATTGGCTTACGGTCGGTATAGAGATGACTTGTGATGCTCAATTTTGTACTCTTTCAACAAAGCAGTTGTCTCAGCTCTAAATTGAACACCATTATCACTAACAACATGATGTGGTAACCCATACCGATAGATTATGTTCTCTATAAACCTCACCATTTATTTTGATCCGATAATGACATATGACTCTACTTCAACCCATTTGAAGAAGTAATCGATTGCCATTACTATGTAGCAATGATTGTTGGATGATTTTGGCCTTATCTCCTTAATAGTATCAATTCCCAAGGCTACAAACTATCATGGAGAAGTCAATCCCTAAAGTTCCATTAAAGGTAAATGATTAACATTGTCATATGCTTGGCAATTATGACACTTCTTCACAAATCTCACACAATTTGTTTCCATTGTTAGCCAAAAGTAGCCTTGACGTGCTATTTTCTTAGCCAAAACTACCTCATTCATATGCGAAACACACACTCCTTCATGGATTACTTCGATGAGTTTTAGCTTTGTCAACACATCTGAGATGTACCCCAGATGATGCTCTTTTATATAGCATTCCATTATGGTTAATGAATTGTCTATATGACATTCTAATAGACATTCTTTCTTTCCTGTCATCGTCGTTGGGAAATTATCCCATTTCTAAGTACTGCTATAAATTGTAGGTTTTTTTATAGATTTGACTGGCATCACCCTCATCTCTTACATAATAAGGGATTTGAGATTTTACAAGGATAAGAGGTATGACTACAGTTTGCTTTCTCCCTTCCTATATCAAGGCTAATGTGGCTAAAGTGTCTACCATCTGATTCTCCTCGGTGGCAAATGTACAAATTTGCACTGAGTAAAAGCTAACAGGAGAGTATCATAATAATCCCATTACATTTTAAGCTTTTCCTCTCTTACTTCCCACTAGTTAGAGATTTGTTTCATTACAAACATAAAATCTCTGTATATTGTGATTTTTTCTACTCCTATGATTCTGAGTGCTTTTAGACCATAAATACAAACTTTATACTTGGCTTAATTTTTAATAGCTTCAAATTCTAATCTTTTCACCATTGGGATCATTTCTCGCTCTTGTGAGATCAAAATTACGCTGATACCTACTCCTTTACTGTTAATAGCTCTATCAAAGTACATTATTCATGTTTGGATTTCTATTGCCCCCAGGTGCTCATCTAGAAATTCTAATTCCATTATTGTTCATCTATCATTGGGTTTTGAGCTAAGAAGTTAGCTACAGCTCTTCCTTTTACCACTTTCTTTGCCACATAATTGATGTCAAACTTAGTGAGTAGAATTAGCCATCTAGCTAATTTCCCTATCAATGATGGGGTCTATTTCAAATATCTTAGAGGATCATGCTTGGAAACTTCCTGAATCTATAAGATTGAAAGTAGTGCCAAAGCTTTTCATTTCCCATATCACAGCCAAACATGTCTTCTCCACTAAACTGTAGTTGGCTTCACAAGGTAGGAGCTTTTTGCTTAAGTAATACACCATGTGCTCGATCTTTCCTTTACCTTTTTGAGCAAGCATGGTACCTATTACGTCCCTCTCAATTTCCAAGTAGAGAACTAATGATTTACCTAGCCTTAGTGGCTATAAGACTGGAGGATTCATTAAATAATCCTTGATAGTCTCAAATCCTTGCTAGCACTTGTCATCCTAGATAATCGACTGATTTTTCTTTAGGAGTTTGAAAATTGGCTCATAAATCATGGTCAGCTTGGTGATGAACCTACTAATATACTGTAGCCACCTAATAAATCCCCTAACTTCTTTCTTAGTCTTTGGCATTAGCATCTCTTTAATGGCTCTGACCTTATCTGGGTCTACCTCAATCCCTCTCTGACTAACAATGTGTCCTAGTAGCTTTCTAAAAGTCACCCCAGTTCAATCTGAGATTATACTTTTTAGCACTAATTAGAAGCTTTATAGAGCCTTAAAGTGCCTTTTTTTGGTTAGAGATCTTGACATCATGTCAACCACATATACTTCTATCTTTTTATGGACCATGTCATCCAACAGGGTAATAGCCATCCTCTGATAAGTAGCTCCCATATTCTTCAATCCAAATGGCATGATTGAATAGCAGTACACACCCTATTCAGTTATGAATGAGGTTTTTAGCTTATCAATCACTGCCATCATAATCTGGTTGTACCCTGAGAAACCATATATAAAGGAGTATATGGCACTAAAAGCCACACTATTAACTAAAGTGTTGATATGTGATAAGGAAAGGTCATCTTTCATATAGTCTTTATTCAAATCCCTATAGTCCATGCACATCCATCTTTCTTTGGAACTAGCACAATGTTTGCTAGCCATTGAGTGTTATCGACGACTTCCAAGAATTTCACTTTCAGTTGTTTCTTAACTTCTTCTTTAATCAAAGGAGCCCATTCCAATCTTAATCTTCTCTTTTTTTTTCATCGGTGTGATGTGAGGATATATGGGAATCTCATGTTCTGTGATCTCTCTTTCAATCTCAGGTATATCCTCATAACCCCAAGTGAATACTTTTTGTCTTGTTTTTATTGTTTCTTTTATTTTTTTCACTTTCATTAGGAGTTAGATCATAAGCAAGAAGTATATTCTTAGGATTATCATATGTGCCTAAGTTAAATGATTTAGTTTGCACCGAATGAATCTCAAACATATGCATGAAATGATCATCACACACTGAATACCTGTTAGGTAAAACATCACATAAGTAAGCAAAATTAAAGTTTATTACATTTATTATAGAAAAGAAAAGGGCCCTCAAAGTTAAACAATATAGAAAAGGAAATGTCAATATCATCATAAAACACATCCATAATGGAGTTTAAAATAAAGGACTCAAAGTCAAGTTTTGCTTCATGGTCATATGTGTGCTTCAGCTCTGTTGAAGAGACATCATCTTCAAGTTCCAAAAATTGTACCAATTCTTCTACCATTCACTCCTCTATAGCAACTTTACTAGTCCCATTCACTTGCTCAAAGAATATTTCAAAACCAGGCACGAGTTTCAAAAATAAAGGCTTAAGGTGATCCATTCCTTCCAAAGGCAAATCATCAGTTGTAAATATTATGGCTCCTTAGGGGTTTTTTGCCAATGAATCCACCAATTGGTTAAGGGTATGGCTTATAAGAACTTTCTTATGATCCAAAGCCATAACTAGTGCCTCTTGATAGGCTGTGGAGTACATGAGCATCTCTTAGACACTAGAGAGAGTTTTCTCTTCTTTTATAGCTTTAATAACTTTCTTAACTTTCTCATCTTCTTCTTTTGGATCTATCTCTTTTTCCTCAGACTCTATAGGTTTTACTTCTTCCTTCTCCTCAAGTTTCTCAACTGACTAGGCCTTTCCATGTTCATTGTTCTTCCAAAGATCGAGTGCTCCACCTTCCTCATTGTCAAAGCTCTAAATGTCCAAGACATCCACCTTAACCTCTACAGGTTGTATTCTTGGGTTAAGGTTTTTTTGTTCAAATTTTAAGGGCGTAAGTATGGCATCAATAAAGGAATTCAAAACTTGTTCCTTTGTTAGACCAGTGTTGATGGCAAGGATAAACATATTTAATGGTGGCATGTTTCAGTAATTAGGTAATGGGTTGTTTCTAGTGTTATGTTTGCTATTTTTTGGGTCATTTATTTTGCCTAAATTGATTAGATATATGTGCAGCTATTAGTTTCATGGCTAATGGTTTGGTGCTATTTACAATATAGTTTCAGGTCAACATTTAGGAATGGTATTCTCTATGGTAAAGGTCACAATAAGTTATTCTCAATCAGCTTCTCTAAAACTTTAGAGAGGGGTCTTCCTAGATTAGAAAATCTTTTAGGTTGCTGAACAACATTTATCTGCACATTACTACTTGATCTGATCCCACTGCTAGATCCAATTCCCTCTCTACCTGGGGATCTTCCACTAAAGGATTTTCTTTCTTGTGCCAAAGAAGATTCTTTCTGTACCCCAATCTGTATAGTTCCTTAAAATTCTAAATTCCTAAGTCCTTCAACCTCTTAGAAAGTGGGAGTACGCACCCTTCTATTGTTATCACTAGTTAGTCACTCTCAGAAGGTCAGTGCTTTATATGCGCCAGCTTTGCTCTTTACCTAATTAAGAAGTCAGTGAAAGGCTCATTAAATCTTTGCTTGATGTTCTATAAATCCCTCATAGATGCTTCCATCTAGATGTTAAAACTATACTATTTTATAAATACTGCATGTAATCCATCCCAATCAGCTTGGATATTAGCTTCCAAAGCATAGTACCATCTTATGGGTACTCCTTTTAAAGACAGAGGAAATTGCTTAACAATCTACACCTTATTCAAGATGGTTATTCTCATATGAAAATATTTGAGATGCAAATGAGGACCTTCAATACTAGTGAACTTCTTTATATTAAGAAACCTAAACTTCATAGGTAGCAAGTCATCATCCTCTCCCAAACTCGGGTCGGAGTAGCCTATCGGTGCATCCATCCCTTTTTCTTTTATCATTAATTGCATATGAGTCATAGACTTAATAAGGTCTTTAGCCCAATCTGGCTTCTTTATATTCCCCAGGGCATCTAACTTCTATCGAGTAACTAGCTTTGCTAATACAGTTTGCTGATCATCTTCCATTCTTTGCCTCTCTAGATTCTTAACATCAATATCAAATGGCAGTGGTAGAGGCACTATTGGTTTCTTTCTGATTGAGCTCATCTCTCACATAATTGCTCTGGTCTATTCAGCCATCTCTAACTTGAACTGTTCTAGATCAAAACTCATTAATGTTATCTCTTTTGACATTCTGACCAAGCAACCGGTGTTGGAGCATGTCCAAGCAGATGACTGATTTGGATATATATCTGTAACCAACCTATATTAGAAACATGCATGGCATGTATCCATGATATGTAGGGTCTTATCTAAAAGAATAGAACAAGGGTAAATATTATATTTACATATAACAAATAACAAAAGATAAAGCTCTTTAAAAGACGGCACTTCCACCCTTATTTCTCCGTACATGTATTTAATGGCAAGTTTCTTATCCTAGGATTGTTGGCCAAGTTTTAACTATCAACAAAAGATAACAAAACTGTCATATATGTAAGAAACTCTCACGACGAAGCAAACGAGTAATAAATCCTTTAAATAAAGCCAAAGTCCATTTTAATGGGTCATAATAGGCTTGAAAGACCTAATTTTGATGTGGCCTATTTGCAAATGGGCCATGGTGGGTATGAAAGGCCTAATTTTGACATAGTCCACTTGCAAATGGGCTTGGGCTTTTATGAAAAGGCTTGCTAAATGGCACAAACACACATTTAGGAAAAATCTTAGTGGAAATTACTAAGTCAATTACATGAGCTAAGTTGAGGGTAATAAGCTACAGCTCCTATAGCTATATACATCCATTACATCTCCCCACTCAAGGTCTGTGCGAAGTAGATAGTACGTGCTATAAGTGACAATAATAGAATACTCCACCACAAGTTTGAGTGAAACACAGGCAGCAAAGTAAAGACTATTGTCAGTTATTTAGGACTATATGCTTAATGTGTGCAATCATGTAATGAATGCAGTAATATGCAAAGGAAACAAAAAAAATAATCAAAGATGATAAATTACAAAACACATGGAATCAGTTTCTCTATCCCTAGTGGAGTCACCACTGTGGGCGGCCAGGTTTAGGCCAGCACCCAAGTGTATGGCGACCACAATATTATGTGGGCTCAAGGGCCACTAGGATTACTAAATGGAATTTTTTTAAGACCCAAAAAAGAGATAGAGACATCGCCCAAATGAAAACTAGGAAACTTTACAGCAACTGAATTTCACACAGGTTCCTAGAAGTCGTTATCAGAGATTCGGGTTCAAAAACTGGGTGTGGGCTTTGAATGCCCACCCAACCTTACAGTTGGCCTTCATTTGTATTTTGTATTTTATTACCCATAATTATTAAATTATTTCCTCATAATTTTGGTTTGCAAATGCTTCCAATTTTATAATTTAATCTGAATTTGCATATCAGTCCTTTTGTATGTTTATTGCCTTAGCATTCAAATCAAATATTACGAATAAATTTACAAACATTCATTCCAAATAAATGGGGAAGGGATTAGGGATTACAATAATTTGTATAATTATTACAATAATTAACCCAAATAAAACCTCTCAAAAACTAATTAATTCACTAATTACATAGTGATTAAGCATGTAATTTCACATTCAAATGAATAGCATTATTTACAAAATAGTTTAAATTATATTAGTATAAACATAGGCATGTATATTCATATAAATATAAATTAATTATTCAACTAGTCCTAAAAGTATAGCATTCACATGCAATATATCAAAAATAATCAGAGAGCATATACGTATCATATACTAAAAATAAACTAAAATGAAGCATAATCATGTAGGATCCTGGGCGGGAAGTGATCACCTCTATGAAGAGGCGATTACAATTAAGTTAAGAGGCAACGCCTCTTCAACAGGCACAGCAACAAAAAACTAAAAGTTTCTTAAATCCTAAACAACTTAAATAATCATACAAATCAATGTAAAGTAGCAACTAAGAACTCAATAATTCACATATTCAGACTTTAGATGCATTCTTAAGAAAGCAATAAACACAAAAAGATAAAAAATGAAGAAATGAAGTTTCAAATAAAATAAAGAACTCAAAGCTTGAAAATAGATATTCTCACTGATTTGGACTCATTTGATGCTCCTAACTGAAGGCCTCAGAGCTTGTTTAATTTGTTTTTTATATGTTAAATGCAAGAATCTCCTTCCTTCTTCTCAAGAAATGGACTTCTAGCTTTATATTCCCGTTTTTCCTTGTTCTTCCTTCCTTTTCTTTCTCTCAAGAATGTTTTCTTTTCTCTTTTTTTTCCCTTTAAAATGGTCCTCCAAAACCTCCTTTCTTTTGAATGGCCAAAACTCCCTTTTTAAGCCCTTACCTTCTCTCTCTCTCTAATTTTTTCCTAAAAACCAAGGTTACTTTTCACCTTTTCTTTTCATCATTGCCTCCCTTTTTTTCTCATTATTTCATTCCCAAAAGTCTTGTTGTTTTGTTTAAAACTTCAGACTAGAGGTAAGAACATAAGTTTTTTGTGTTAAATGCAATAATAAATAGCATTTATTGTTGTAGGGGACAAGTATGAAGAGGCAATGCCTCTTTCGTAAGGTGTCGCCTCACCAATGGCCAAGGTGAAGGCAATGCTTCTTCACCAAGCCTGCTAGGCCTTTAGGCCTAAAAGGCCTAGTTTGGGGTTGATAAAGGGCTAATGGGCTTAGTCTTCTGGGTTTTGGCTAAATATGAAAGCTTTAGGCTAGGTTTAATCTCTCAAATTCATTATAAAGAAGATCTCAAGTTCTTCTTGCATTCAGAATTTAGACTATCTCATCACCAGACTTTTGTTGCGGGCTTATTAAATTGAAGGTGTCTATAGTACAATAATATAATAATTATGTAGTATTATTTTCAACTAAAACATGACTACATATACTCTACTACTAATATAATAATTTTAAAAAACTAATATCACTATAACTAAAAAGTTATGGTAACAAAAATTAAATTTATAACTAATCTTATATTTCGAGATTCACTTCTAAAATTTTATATGTAACATCATTAAAACTCAGAGTAAACCTCTATACTTTTATTATACTATTAATATAAATTTATTATACTATTTATTTATGCTAAAAAAATTTATTATACTATTTTTCAATCTATATAAACCCTCTATGTAAATTTTATTATCTATATATATCCTATAATTTAAATTTTTCACTAATTAAACATATTAAAATATAAATAAATATTGATTAATAAGTAGTCAACGTAACATATAGATGTACCACTAGTTAGTCATAATTTATAAAAGGAAATAGAAATAATTAAGAAAAACTTTAATTATTTTTTGAATATGCAATTTTAAAAAATATATTACAATTTTTACTTAAATTATTATTATTAAAACTAATTGAAATTATTTAATCTATTATATAATTTTGGCATATTGGAGTTACTCTATTTATAAGTAAATTAATAAATAATAATTCAAGTTAAAGTAATGACAAGTTATTTTCTTAGATTATAAATTAAAAGTAAAGCAAAAATTAAATATTTGAATATAAGTAATAAAGACTGATTAACCATATCATAATTTAATAAACTTATAGAAAATTTTAGTTGAAATTTCATGTTATAAAATTGTCTTATATAATTTTAAATGGCTAATATAACTCTTTCAAAAATATGGTTAAAATATTTTAGTTTTAGAACTAAAATATAAAAAATAAATTTCAAGGATTAACTAATGAAGAATTAATTTAACTCACATCTAAAATTAAAAAAATAAAATTTTGTTATAAAAATATTTATGATAATATATGTGTGCATGTAAGAGTAAGAATTACACAACGAAAAAAAAAAAGATAAAATGACAAATAAAATTGTCTCCTGTATCTTAAAAAATCATCCCCAATAGTTTTGAAGACAATTTCAGTCATCCCCACATGTTGTCCCTATTACCTCCGTCACTAATTTTTTAGGGGACAAAATTACAAATGTTGTCCCCATTATAAGGGGACGACAGGTGTCCCAATCTTAAAAGACTGTTGTAGTCCCCTAAGTTGTGGACGATTGTCATCCCAACGAATAAGGACAACTGTCATCCCCAAGATGCTTAAGGACGACATGTCATCCCATAAAATGGGGATGATTTTAGAGACAATTGTTTTCTCCATCTTAGTTTAGAAAACGATTGTCATCTCCATATTAGGGGACGATTTTTGTTTCCAATTTATAAATAAATAATTGTGTTCTTTATAAATGAGGAAAATTACTGTCACAACTCAAACTAGGGAGTCATGATCGACGCTAAGGAACGGAAATTCTTTCGAATCTGGAACCCGTAGCATGTCTTAAAATAAAAACACATGAAATTATAACACAAAAATACACTAGAATTAACATAATAAATATATCCATATAATATTCAAACATAGGGTCTTGAACTAATACAACACAATACAACAACAATAAACACTACTACTACAACGATTACTAATATATAAGAAAATGTATGGTTCAGTATTTACATAAATTGGCCGAAGAGGAAAAAGTCTGACGAAGAGTTCTACTAGGGAGGTCTGAAATAGAAGATCCTGGAAAAAAAATATTGAGGGGGTCAGACCTCACTGAGTGTTACTATTATATAAATGCACACAACCTATATATATATATATATATATTCCTTCCTTCCTTCCTTCCTTCACAATCACACCACTTTCTCACCACAAATCTCCATAATCAACTATTCATATCTCACATCAATAAATTCCATAAGATCAACCTTAACATTTCATGTATTGATGCACATACAATCCTAATGTAACCTACTAAGTAGCACATTCTACTGTTATCCTCCAAAATATTAATTGTTATTATTAAATTATATGTATGTTTATTTGCGTGTGTGTGTGTGTGTATATATATACACACACACACACACGCAAATAAACATACATATAATTTAATAATAACAATTAATATTTAATGCAACATGACCTAATAAAATTCATATTTTATTTAAAACATAGATGCCAATAATTTCTCTAAATACAATGTATACATATAATAATAACTCACAGTTGTGCGCTCATCTAAAATGACTTGACTGGCCTAATCATATAGGTCTCGGTCTTTGCGCAACTATAAAAAATAAATAAATAATAATAATAGAATTGAAAACCTAATTTTATACTTCTAGAAATTCTAAAGAATTACTCAATTAAGGACATGACTCGAAAATAATTCAAAACTTAAGATCGACCTGAGGTCACGTTTTATGAGAATTCTACCAAAATTTCAGTAAAGTCTCTTCTGTAAAACATACGTCTCTCTACTAAAAGTAAAGTAGATTCTGCATGCAAATATACTTCAAATATACACATAGCTCAACTTTTCAAGTTGGGCCCTCGAACTACAATTATTGCCTAATCAAAAACCAATATACATAAAATCAATAATATAATAATAAATATTAATAATTCACCAAAACTCATAAAAATCAATAAAATACAACTCAACTTATTTAAATAATAAAAACATTAAAGATACTTATTTTCAAAATAAATAATAAAATCCCAATGTAATTAAATAATATTCATAAAAATCCATTTTTCAAATATTAAAAATTAAATAGCATAAATTACCAATAATTATTTAAATTACTCAAATATATATTAAAAATAGCTAAAATTTCATTTAATCATAAAAATAATAAATAAAACTATTGTTTAAATATAATTTTTGAAAATTATTATCAATTAGCTAAAAATAGTAAATAATTCATAAAAATTATTTTAATACTATTTATTATTCAAAAATTATCCAAAACATAATAATTAATAATAATTTCAATTAAAATACAATATTTACTAATTTATACTAATTTTTTCAAAAATTCAATTTTTTACATAAACATTCAAAAATTCATAATAAATAATTGGAACATAATTTTCGATAAACTTCCTTAACAAAATATGCTTAAAATAACTAATATAATTTATTAAAAATAAAATACATTTTTCGAGTCGGGATAGTCCTGTGAACATTACCTGAGCCCGGAATAGTGCTCAAAATTCAACTATCTCCAAAATCAAATTTAAACACATTTTTGGAAAGCTTACAACTTCAATTTAACCAATTTAATGTCAATCTAACATAAATAAAACCAACTGAACACAAAATCAATAAATTAAATTATGAACCCTAGATTTAATTACTCAAAATTGAAGATGAATTCAAGATTAATTGGATGAATTACCTTAGGGGAAATGAAGCCCAAGGAAAAAGCTTTAAAATGAGACCAACCATGACTATTGACATTATCGAAATCATTATCAGCGTGGCTCCAAAAGTGACGGTGTTGAGAGAAAAGAAGGGAGGAGAGGTGTTGACACTGATGGGAGGAAGAGGAAAGGAAGAGAGGATGGTGGTGATGGTGAGTATAGGGAACAACGGTGAGTGGCAACACTAGTAACTTACTGGTGGCATGCGCAAGTGGTTCTGCAAAAATGCAAAAAAGAAGAAGAAAAAGGGAAAGGAAAGGGGAGAGAGAGGAAAGAAAATAGAGGAGGGAAAGGGGGGAAATTGGGTTTTTATGTGTATTTTTTTAAATTAGAAAAGGAAAAAATAATATAAACATAATATTTTTAATTTAAATATTTACTACTCTAATTAAATTCACCATAAAATATTAAAATATATTAAGTACACTAAATTAACACTATTCATAAATAATAATAATAATATTATTATTATTATTATTAAATAATATATAACCACAAATTTAAGTTTTAAAACTCAATTTAATATTAAAACCATAATATAATAAAATAAATAATAACACTTGAATTTAATTAAATTTTACAAAATAACCATAATATAGCAAATTAATAAAATATTTTACTAACACTGCAAATCCCAAAAATTAATTTAATAATTTATAAAATTTGGGTTATAACAATTACAAAAAATTATCTTGTGGTTTGAGCTCTAATCACTTTCTAACATGTGGTTTGAATCCTAACAAAGTAGTACCCTATGTAACAGTCTATTAGCAAAGAACGGAAATTCAGCTAACACTATTTATAAAGCTGACGCGGTGAAGGGAAAAATCATCTGCCCACTTAATGTCAAAAGCCAACGTTAAAGACGCTGACCTGGCAGAAGGTATTTTCGTCTATTCAATATATTTAAAAAAAATAACCTCCCTTACTGCTCTCTTCTTCTTCTTCTTCTTCTTCTTCTTCTTCTTCTTATTTCACCTCGTATGTCACCCACACCCTCCTTTATTACTCATTGCATGTCTCCAACTCCGCCTCTATGAAAGCTCCTTCCACCCACCATTAGCATTGCGTTCACCAACATCCACCAATGCTACCTCTGCCTACCTCCATTAATACTACGTCTGCCCACTTTCCTTTTTAAACATTAATAATACTCTTAAATTCATAATCTCCTAAAATTGCTTATCTTTTGCCTAAGTAGATTAATCTCTTAATTAATTTTATGCCACTGATATTATGGATTTTATTTTTTGGTTTTCATTCTATTTGATTGAGCATTGGATTTTTTATGGGTTGATGGTGGTAGTAAGGATGTTGATGGTGGCGACGTTGGGCAATAGTGTTGTTGATGATGATAGAAGTGTTTGGATGGCACTGGTATGACTTTAGTGATAGTGATGGTGATCTTGGATGTTGCCATTAGTGGTAGGGAAATTCTTGATAGTGGTAATGGTAGTGTTTAATGTTGTTATTGATGGCAGTGGGCGACAGTGGTGGAAAGGGATGTGCATTAGGATTATTTCCAAACAAAATAATTAACAAATTAATGTAGGAGTTGTGGTTATCTTCGGTGCTATAGTGGTAGTGTTGTGGTGGCTATAATAAAGCCTGAGAGACTCCTCCATCCATGATGTGATCTCTCTCTCGCTGTAACAATGGCAAGGAAGTTATTTGTAAGTGGTAATTGGAAATGCAATGGGAAATCATTTATATATTATCAATGGGAAGAAGGACTAAAGACAATTTGACTTAGGAGGTAAATGAAAAGAGTCATAACACTTGTTAATGACTCCATTTCTATGAATATTTTTCAAAAGTGAAGATAAATGAAATGCAATTTGACATCCTTAACAACAACCTGATGGCTGAAAAAGGTTTTGATGTAATTGAATTAAATAGTGGTAACCTAATTCCCATTTAAAAGTGAGTGCTTTCCTAGTAGTTCTCTCTTTGTTTTGTTTTATTGTCTTTTAGCAAATGAGAAAAAGGAAGAAGCATAATGGTACTTATCATTAATTATTATCCTAATGTGGATGGTTAAAAGCTTATAAAGGGCAATCAACTAGGACATCAACTTTTTCATTATCGAAAGAACTATGAAAATTGAACCAAAGTTTGGATTGTCAAAAATTACTATGAATAACATAGCAATAAGCACCATTGTAAAGGGCACAGAACTGCATCCAGAATGGAATGATTCATCAAGTAATTAATCCATATCTGATGGGAAAATATCTTTTGAATGTTTTAATAAATTTATGGAGATTGCAGGAAGATGTGTGCGTGATAATAAGATGGAAATGCTTCAATGCACGATGTAATGGAAAAGCTTGAGTTTGCATTGGAACTTTAACAAACTGTAAATGCTAAGAAGAAAGAAAGCAATCCTGACAGTGCATATATGTATCCCAAGTTCAAGAATGATAATTAAGTTTATGATACGAACCCTAGCTATAATAGAGATAGAACGTGCATCCAACTTTGCCTTATTTTAAGCCAATTAGCTTGAATTCTTCATATTCAACTTCATGCTTATACTTTTAATCCTTTTTAGGGTTCATATTAGTTTAAGAATTAAGAAACAAGTCAAGCAGTGGAAATGGGTGCTATGAATCTTTGAAAATGAATGAGAAATGAGTTTGCAAAAGAAAGGAAAGTGCTTGCTATAATTAAAAAACAAAACTATAGAATTAGAAGGCTTGAGATCTAAGTGGGGCTAGGGGTTTTAAGCTACTTTGCCAGAAGTTTCAGTGTTAGCCAAAAATGTCAATGTTGAATACAGTTTTCCTGTGATCTTCATTTCTACCACTGCTTCTCTACTTCATTGTTGGTACCATTGATGTTACTTCTGTTGCTCAAATCAACACCCATTTAAAAGCAGCATTTTCTTCTTTTTTTTAAAAAAAGACATTGAAAAATCTGATGTGGCAGAGGTATTAAGCAAATGTTATGTGATGAGATGAAAATACCCTCTGTCATGTTAGTTTCATTAATAGTGTTAACTGAATTTCTGTTCTTTACTAACGAACTGTTACACAGGATACTACTTTGTTAAGGTTCAAACCACATGTCAAAAAAGTGACTAGGGCTCAAACCATAGGTAGGGGTGTAATTAAGCCAAACGATTCACGATTTGTTCAGAGCTCGGCTCAGAAAAAATTTGTTCGAGTTCATTTGTTAAGCAAAATGAACTGAGCCTAAACTCCACTTTTAGGCTTGTAAGCTAAAGGAGCCAAGCCCGAGCTTCCTTAAGTTTGGCTCGTTAAAGCTCATGAATATGGTCATTTGGCTCATTGATAGGCTTGTTTACAGGCTCATTTATAAGCTCATGAACAGGCTCGTTATATTAGATGGTGGTATTAAATAGGTATAATTTAATTTAATTTAATAATGGAATATTCAATATATATAACTTAATTTAGTAAGTCAACATTATATAATACTAATTTTATATTAAGTAAAGACAATACTAATTAAATTAGTAATAATTAATTTAAAATATTACATATGACAATATTATGTACTCATAATAATATTATATAATTTTTACGTATAAATTAACATTAATATTATAATAAATAAATATTATACAATACTAATTAAATATTTAGCAAATAATAAATTTCTTCAATAAATAAAAAAATTAAGTAATATTTGTATTTTAAAGTAATATATAAGTATTAATATTAAATAATGCAAATTTAAAGAAATAGATAAATATAATATAAATATAATATTAAGTAATATTCGTATTTTAAATCAAAATTTCATAATTTTAATGTTATAAGCAGTTTAATTGTTATAAAAATATGTATTTTGAGGTTATAATTTCTAATTACAAAAGTACTCATCTGACTCATGAGCTCAACTCAAGCTCATCAAGCACAAATCCGTGCTGAGCTTGAGCCAACTTTTGAAAGTTCGATTTCGGCTCGAATTCGTTATTTTTTAAATGAGCCGAGTTTGAACTTTTAAAAGTTCAGTTTGATTACACTCCTAACCACAGAGTATTTTTTTTTTTGTAATTTTCCCTTAATAGATTATATGTTCTTGTCATTTGCTATAAAAATTAAAACTTGGTTACAATTTTTGTTTTATTAAATTATTGTAATTATTTTTAAATTTTTTCCAATTTATGTTCATCCATTACAAATACATATAATATATATGGATATATAACAGAATAGTGAACATATAAAAGAACAAAAATATAAATATTTACAATAAAGATGTACACTTGAATATATTTTGATATACTAGACGTTAAATATTACTTATAATATTCAAGTTTACAAAATAATATTCGTAGTTAAACAACAAATTCCTAACAATTAATTCAAAAAGAATATAATTGTATGTGAAAAATCTAAAATAAATCCGAAATGAGCATGTTTGTATACAAAAAAATTAACGTACACCTAACTAAAATAGCTGTTGTACAATATGTTATTTTGACATTTGTTTGTTCACTTATAAAAAAAATAGAGTATATAGATTAGAATCCAAAATTATCGTATAACTTTCTAACATAATAAAAACATATATACACAATTATTAGGAATCTAAAAAGATTTTGGCCTAATTCAAGAAAAATAAACTATAAGTTAAGTCTCTTAAGTCCATGTACCAAATAATCATGCAGTTATGAACTGAAAACTACTCCTATAAACTTAACATTGTTCTTCATTATCATAAAGTAAATGAAAAGTAAGCTTTAGCCACTGTAAAAGTGCCTAAAGGTAGATATGTGATACAGAATTGGAAAAGAAATAGATTAATAAAATGTCCATCCAATTAATAATTGAATTTTTCTATGTTGGTCTTTAAGAAGATGTACTTGGCTGTAAAAGATTATCAAATTTCCATGTAATTTACTTCAGTCGCAAGTGAAAATATAGGTCATCCAATAAGTTCAGCAAGTAATAAAAGAATTCATATATTTTTAATTGATCTCTCCCTTTTCAATGATTGATGAGTGACCTAGTGTTAAGGATACTCTGGCTTCTAACTAAACTTTCAGTAACATCCATAGCAATAGACCTAACCATAGGCTCACCCAAACGTTGGGCCACTTTAAGCACCAATTGGATTGAATGGTCAAGCACTTCAACATACCTTCATCCTGAGGTAGTATAACAATAATAGATCTTTGTGTCCCCAAGCAATTGAAAGCTACAATTAATACAAGCAACACATGTCTGAAAATGAATATCATTAAAATAGAAAAAGGCATGTAGTGGTATATGCCGAAACTTGCAAGAAGATTTTTTGCTTGCCAAGATGCTTCACCAAGCAAATATATACCTATTATCAACTAATTCATAAGAGCATAACTAGATTAACACAAATGTTGACTAGAAAAAATTAGTATTTACACAAGAAACAATAAACTAAGAATAAAGCAAGAAACAATACCTAGAAGAAAGACCATGATCTTCAATGCTAAGAGGAGTATAAGAGGAAGAATGAAGTGGTATCCATTTCAATAACCATAAGAACCAAAAGCTGACAATATAGGAGCTTGAAGACAAAGATGTAGAGAATTTTCTCAGTTTTTTTTAAATTACCTCTTCACATAGTAAAATTGATAAACAAATCAATTCTCTACAGATTTTCAAATTTTGCTTTTCTTTTCATAGGATCTCCACTATAATAAATTGATTAGAAATTGGTTAAAATCCATTCTAATTTCATTTCATTTGTCCTAACTATTACATTCACTAAAAATAGCAATATCATTAATCAATTTGGATCATACTTTCTTTTATCACAAACACATTTAAAGGACCTGAAAAATGGAAGCAAAATTCAATGTAATATTTTGATTGGAAAGCTAAGAGTCAAAACTAAACCTAAAGCAAAATACAAACCCACATGCATACTGATAATAAAAACACATTTCATAGCAAATACGCCAAAAAAAAAGGCACCTAAAAATAAAAATTAAGATAAAAAAGAAAAAGAACCTTGAGTGGCTTGTCTTGGAGTCTTGAAACGCAATCCAATGCTTTTCCAAAAATTATTGCCACCTTTCTAGGTATCTTCCCCCTTCCACTTTTCTTTGGATTGAAATAAACAAAACCCAAGTAAGAAAACCCAATTTCAAACTGAACTAAAAACACCAAAAGTATAAATCTTTTTGACTAATAATTATTGATTTTTATATACTAGAAGAAGACTTTGGGTTGCTTTAAAAATGCCTTCTCAGTCTGTAATTCTAAAGAATAAACAGAGATACTAAAATTTATGAAGAACCATAAACACTACGGTTTCAACAAGAATATATAGGATGCACCAAGGGAACATGTACCTTTAAATGAAAAATTGAAGAGGTTAAATGTACCTTTAGCTCGAATTACGGTGGTCGATGGGTGGCGAAAATAGGATCGATCTGTTGGCATCGACATGAATCGACTTGTTGGCGTTTGGTGAAGAAGACAAAATGGGATTAAGGAGTTAGGGTTTTAAATTGTGTTAGGGGATAGAGGCAATTTTTTTTTTTTTTTTGTCAAGAGCTCTCAAAAATCGATCGTTCCCAGAGCTAAATCTATTTTTTTCAAAAAAAAAATGTCCCCTATTCACCAAATAAAAAAAGAAATGAGACAGTTAATGATTTTGTCTCCTGTTTTCTTACTTCAATGTTTAGGGGACTATTAATTTTAATTTGTCCCCAATAATAGTCCCCTAATCTCTTTTTTTTTTATGAATTATGGGTTAGTTTACGGGAATAAATGATAAATTGGACCATCATTTTTATTCAAAAATTTATATTTTTCCTTAATTTTTAAAAATATTTTAAAATTTTAAAAAATGCAAAAATATATTTCTATAAACTTAAAAATTTATAAAAATTTAAAAACTTCATAAATATTTATTTTGAAAGTAATTTCATCAATTGTATTATTATTCGAGTTAATTTTTATTAATTAATTTTGATTTTAAGATTTAATTATGATAATTTTTTGAAGAATAGTCCAATATAATAAAATATTCAAAGATTAAAATTGAGGGTCCAATTTATACCTTATCCCTTAGTTTATATCAATAACATGATAGGAAATTATAAACTTAGAGATAATAGTATTTTTAATTCTATAACTTATGTCAATATTTCAATTAATTTTTACAATAATTTTTTTATAATCTTGTTTTATAAATTTTAAAAAACTATTTTGTTAGTTCTATATGTTTATTAAACCAATTTTCCGTTACTAAAATTTTAACATTATTTTTTTCCTTTTCAATTCTAAGACTTTAAATCTTTTATATTTTAAAGAAATAAATCATTATTTTTATTTAATTTATTATATTATTTAATTTTCATAATAACTATATCTTTCATTAAAAATAATATAAAAAATTATAAATTATAAAGGTTTTCTTAAATTATTAGTTGCATTAACAATGAAAAATAAAATTAATTTAAGTATTTTTTTTAATATATAATTTTAATTAGTATATTATCTACGAATAAATATTTTTTATATTTGGATAAATTCAATTAGTTTTGTCAATAATATAATTTGTATTACATTTTAAATATCTATTAAACTCAATTATGTTTGAACTAGATATTTTTAAATATATATATATATTAAAAAAAGTTATCTATTTTAGATTCAATTGACTTTTAAAATTATTTAAAATATAACACAAACTATAATATTAAGAAAATTAATTGATTTTTCTCCATATAAAATTATTTATTCATTTATGATATATTAATTAAAATTATATATTTAAAAATAATTAAAATATTTAGTTAGTTTTATTTAACATTGTTAATTAAGCTATAATTTAAGAGGGGTGTATTTAATAAGATTTTTAAAGACATTTATAGACTTTTTTTTAGTAAATGACTTTGCAGAGTTTATAAACTTCTAATGACTTTCATAGAATTTATAAATTTGTCAATAACTTTCATAGATTTTTAATGTTGAAACTTTTATAGACATTAACCAACTTTTATAGTTTGAGAATCTGGTACAAATCTAAATCACTTTTGGGTAATCTGAGGCATGTATTATTCAGTTTCAAAAAAATCTGAATTAGACATAGTTCATTTAGGTTTCTAGAAAAGAATATTTTTGTTTTGTCTTGTTTTGTTTTTATCCTTGTGCCCCTAACTTTTATTAGTTGGACTTTTTATTTTTAGCTTAATCCTAAGAGGAAAAAAAAAAAGAAAAAAAATGACCTTGAGCAATTTGGTAATTCTTTAACTTGTAACCTTTTTTTGGTTTAATGTTGAACAATTAACAAGGTATCTCATGTTTATTGTACCATACATATGATTAATATTTTTGATGTTTCTTTCAATCTTTTTGAATTGTGTTTGATGTTATAGGTGTTGGTAATTTTTAGGGTTTATATTGAATTTTATTGTGTGTAATGCTTTAATTTTTTATGTTTAATTTATTTAGGGTATATAGGGAATGATTTTCACTTCTTTGTTTTTTTATTATGTAATACGAAGCAAAATAACAATTAGAAAAAAAATAACAGCAAACAAATAGATTCTTTAATAGCAAAAACCTGGAATGCAATGACTTCCATTGAAATTTTGAGAGTGAGGAAAAGAAAATATTTTAGATTTTGTATTTATAGCATTGCAAGTCTATAAAAGTATATAAAAGTTCAATGTCTATAAAAGTCAATGACTTTTTAAATATCACCATATTTTTATAGACTATATTAAAGTTATAATTAAATACCTTCTAACTTTTACAGACTTTTTTTAAAATCTTTAAAAATCTTAATTGAATACCTCTTGCTTTTCTAGAGTTTTAAAAAGTTCTAATTAAATACCACCTGACTTTTTAAATCAATTAAAATCCTTTAAAATCAATTAATGAAGTGTATACTGTTGCTTGACCTTAAAAAAAATCATGGATTAAATTGTAATTCCTGCAAAATTAATTGACAGCTAATTTTGAAACATGATGGACTAAATTGTAATTTTTTTTATAGTGGATGGTGTAGATGTGACTGGATGCACTATATTTAGTGATGGAAAGGTTTACCATTTTTACTTTGCATTATTAATTAATTATTTATTTAAAATAATTTGTATGTGTATGTGTGTAATTTTAAGTAGTTAGTTAATTTATTGTTTGTGGATGCTAAAAATTTTTAAATTTATGAAGGCAGGTGCAGAAGGCTATTGCTTTTGCTAAAAATGCTCACCGGGCAGTTGAGAAAAACTGGAGAGCCTGATTTGACCCATTGTATTCATACTGGAAAAATTTTAGCATTGCTTGTTCCTTCAACTGGAAATACCAATTGATTTGAGAACCCTTTTTTTGTCTTTCAATAATTTGGTTTTTCCATGGATATATATCATGTGGAAATAAATAACCACTTTTTTGTACCAATTTGAAAATATTTTTCTTTTGTGGGTAACTATTGGAAAGACAACAATAAAATTTTTTCCTAATCTTTTGGTTTATTTATTGAAAATATTCAGCATGCGCTTATTATTATTATTATTATTATTATTATTATTATTATTATTATTATTATTATTATTATTTTGTTAGTGTTACAGATGGAAAAATATGATCTTTAAACAATTATTGAGATGAAGATAATTATCTTGCATGATAGCAGGAAAATGCTAGTAAATATTTGGAAATGATTCACTCTTTCTACCAAGGGGCCGGGAATTGATCTCCTTTGGGTTTCTTAGAGTTAACAGTTATTGCAGCAGTTGTTTTGTCTCATAATTTTATTTTTTAAACTCATATCTTTTTTTTGTTTGTTGTCTTTTAAGGCAAATAATTTACGAGTTATGCTTTTGGGGATGGTTGATGATCATAATTTATTTCTGTTAGCGGCTGGCTCTCTTTTTCTTTAATTAGTTTTATATACTTGAAAATTCGTGTTACTTAAATCACTGGTAAAATTTATGTATAAACCTTTAGTTCCTTGACCAGGCTGAAAGTTTCTGATTATTTACTCATTATGTCAATCATGATCCTAGTCAGTGATTCATTTAGTTATTTTTCTTTTGCAGTTATGCTCTGTCACCTCTGAATGCTCAAGCAGTTGCACAGTAACATAGTGAAAGAGTGTTATAATAACAATCAACAATTGTTGAATCATGCATGACTGTCAACTATTGATCTTCTATGACTAAACTAAGTCATAGACATCAAAATTTTCATAAAATTTTAGAATTTAGAAAAGAATTCAATAATCATAAAAAACTATCGTTACACAATGATAATAAAGAGTTTAAATAGTAAATTCTAAAACAAACCCAAATAAAATAAGAAAATAAAAATCATAAAGTAGGAAAAACACAAAATTATCTATTTAAGGGTCTAAATGAAAGAATTTGCCCAAAAAACTTCATAAGTAAAGCTCATGACTTTGAATCGTTGGCATGTTTCCATATCATTCAAATTTGATACTTGAAACTTACAAAAATTTACAGAAATGCCACTACTGTAAATTGTCAAATTTTGCTCTTCTATGCCTGCTTCACACAGGAAACCTTGCTTATATCGTGCGCACTTGCTTCTAGATTAGGTTTGTGGGCATTGAAAGCCGAGTTGGAAGATCTGTGCTTTGCTGTTATTCAGGTGCGAGACCTAATAACCTTGGCAGTCTGTGTCTATTAAATTTTGATTGTTTAGGAGTTGAATTGTACATTTGACTTAATTAACATGCTTTTCAATGTTAGAATATTAGAATATATATATAATGCAATGGATATGCAATTTTCAGCTTGGAGAGCACGTTCTTAAGCATTTAAACCCAACTTTCTTTGTACTAATTTGCGTGAATCTTTTGAGTTGTTGCCCTTAATTTTCCAGGAGAGTTTGATAAATGATAACTGATCATACTGAGAAGGCAAGTTTTACCCTATAGAGCAGACACCTTCGTAATAACAATTAATTCAGAAGGATATCCTTAAAAAAAGAAAATCAGCAGAATATTTTTTTCATCATAATATGCAGCCTCAATTGTTTCGGAATATGCGGGCTGATCCAGCTTCAATGTGGAGCTCTAGCAGCAGAGCTGGATTTCCAAGAAGAATATCTAACAAATTAAGCTCGCTGCCTTTGGATGAGAAAGATTTGACTTCTGTTGATGAAGATGTCCCAACAATGCAAGTACTTATAATTTAATTATTTCATAGTCTTCATCTCCAACTTTCTAGTGAATTCCAAATACCTGTCTTGACTTTATGGTTTTTGGGCAGCTAACATCTGGCATGCTACTTTCAGTAACTTATTTTATACATGCAGGAGCTTCTAGATGCTGTAATTCCCTTTGATATCTTGTTAGATAGGAAAAAAGGGACCATGTTTCTTAATAGTCTTAGGAAAACTTCAGACACCCAAAGTCGACCAAAGGTTGTTCAAGATGCTGGCATTGCTTTAGCATCTCTTATTGCTTGTGAGGAAGCACTTGAGAAGGAGCCACATATATCTACTTCGTAAGTTTTGCTTCTCCTGTTGACATTTTCTGCCTGTAGTTCCTCATGAGAACATAAACTTGACATTATTTATTTGTTTCTCTTCTTTTAGTCTCATGTCTATGGAGCTTTTATCACCAGTTTCCCACGTCTGATGGATGCTGTCTCTCTTTTTTGTAGTTATGTTCCAGGAATGGAAGTGACTTTATCTAGTCGACTTAAGAGCTTATATAGTATCTACAGCAAGGTATCATGAAAGTTTGACGTTTGATTTAACCAATAAGGAATGCATTTTTCCACTTGTTCCTTCTTCAAAGATGACAATATCTAGACATCCTTTGCATTAGTTAGTTCTTCTCAACAAGAATGTATCTGGAGTCATCATTCTTTCTTCTCTCCAGTTTTAAAATTGGCAGCGGCTTGTTTGATTGTACTGCTAGTTCCATTTTTTTGAATCAATAGTGTTTATGGCTTTTTGGTTTTCCTCAAAACATTCATGTGATTTTGTTTCTGATGTTAATTTACTAATGTAATGTGTCTTTAATTTCTGTAGATGAAGCGGAAAGATGTTGGCATCGATAAGGTTTATGATGCCCGTGCGCTCAGGGTAGTTGTTGGAGATAATAATGGAACCTTACATGGTCCTGCAATTCAGTGTTGTTATAGTCTTCTTGATATAGTGCATAGGTACATTCATATGTTTACATATACTTGTGTTTAATCAAGGTGGATTAAATCTTTCAGTGCTCATACCAAATTTTTCTGTTGCTAACTGTACTTGAATGACTAAAGAAGTATGCTCTGATTCAATATATCTATACATATTTTCGGCCTTGGAAATTTGAATAGGTGTTTGCAAGTTTTGTTAGCAAGTTAACATTATCTTTTGTGAGTGCTGTAAGTCCATTCATATTTAGGTATATCTTAAAAATTTTTTGCAGTATTTTTAATACTGCTTGATGCTTGGTTTCTCTAAGAAGAAGGTTCTTTCTTGGATTTGTTCAAGCCATTGTGAGTTAAATATTGCAACACTTCAATAGTATATTGATTGTCATTGGATAACGTGTCATGCTATGTTACATTCCTGTACAGGCTGTGGACTCCTATTCATGGTGAATTTGATGACTACATTGTTAATCCAAAGCCCAGTGGATATCAGGTGATGAATCAATTTGATGTTTCTCTATAAATTTAATGTCTGAGGAAGCGAGATGCAGTTAATGTTTTACGTAGAAAAGTGGGTGCTGTGTTTTCATTCCAGAAGGCCACATTCTTGCACATATGCATATTACATGATAGACCTTCTCATGTTTCAAAATTTTACAAGATTATGAGAAGGCATAAAAGGATAGTTTTGTCTATCTTCTCACTGTAGAGCCTCAGATGTTAACTTGGTAATTGGTAGGGGGCCTGGCATGGAACTCTGGTAGTCATCTATTGTCATTCTGAAAATATATGATGAACTAATTTTACCAAAATATTGGTGGTCGTGCGGGCTGCTTAATTGCAAAATTAAGTCAATCTCTATTCCACCTTGTTAAGAGTTGCAAAATGATGGTGTTTCCTGTTATTTTTTAATGAAACAATCAATACTTCTACAAGAATTCAATAATCATCTAACATGTCTGGTTGAAGGAAATTGCAGCTTTAATGATGATTAATTATGGCTTTGTTACAATATCAGTATGACAATGATGAGAGAAGTTTCTATCCTAGTTATTGTTATGGTTCTATTACAATGCTTTCTTTACAAATCTTGCTTTTTTTTTTTATTGGTTGAATTCAATATGGAAAGCAGATATTGTGGAATTTGGTCCAATTTGTGCACCATTACTGCCTTTATCTTGAGATACATTTTAAACCTGGGCTTTCTTTTGACAATTGCAGTCTCTGCATACAGCAGTACAAGCTCCTGATATTACACCTTTGGAAGTCCAGATAAGAACACAGGTTCCAGTCTTCTTCTTTTTTGTTTGAACCTAAAAGTTTTCATGTTTTTGGTTTAGCTGATTTATCCCCTTTGTCTTTTCAAGAAAATGCATGAATATGCTGAGTATGGACTTGCTGCACACTGGCTTTACAAAGAAACTGGAAATAAACTACCTTCCATAAATGGAATTGATAAGTCTGAAACAGAGGAATCTTCTGGTGTTTCCAAAGACATTGCAGATCATAATTTCATAGGAGATTATCAGTTCCAGAAATATAGAACCCTGAAATTTGGATGTAAGAAAATTGCTAGTTGCTGTGGGCTTTGGACTGGCAGCTTCTGAAGTCGTAGCTGACAGAAGATATTCTTTCCCAATAAAGCAATGGGAAGCTTATGTAAGATTGTACAAAAAAGTAAAGTTGATTTACTTTTTGTTTTAACATCATTATTGTTTGGTCTAGTAAATTGACACAAAGTTCAAGGGTGATTTAAATATCTTAGACATCTATGGGGATAATGATTTGTTTGAAATTCAAATTGATTTGCATAATGGTCAAGAGAAAATTGTTGTTATGGAGAATGAGTCAGATTGGAAAGAGAACAAAATATTACTGAGTACATAATGATTTTTATTGAACTTTGAAAAGCTTTGCTTCTTCTTATAAGGATTAGAAGTATTCCTAATAGAAGAACTACTTTATAAAACACTGAAGTCAAATTAAATTTAATTGAATGGCTATTAAAATGAAGTTCAGACTCAACTGAAGTGAACAAAATGCCCACTGTACGTAACAAGTTATTCAAATTACAATCATTTCACCCTGAGAATCATACCTTAAAAATAAATGCTTAAAATGATGCAAGTCCTACTTTTGATAGCTTTGCCTTCTGCTGCAAATTTGGCTTTCCAGGTATCAAATGAGTGGTGGTGCGAACCAGGACCCGGGGATTGGTGTATCTGCCTTGAGAAGTATACACTTTGTCGAGATGGTATGTACCATAAGGTATGTGTGATGCAAACTTGATGAGAAGCTAACGAGTAAATTCTGTGATCATGTGTATAATTCGGCTGGAGATTGTTTTAAAAATGCACTACATCTGTTCACTGTTGCATAAAATTTATGAAGAAAATTGACCATGTGTCCGGTGACATTGGAGTATTTGAGTATGAAAATTTTCCTTGGGGGTTCCACCATCACGATGAGGAAAAGAGAAATTCCTTCAAGCATTCAATAGTGCATAATGTGAATTATCTGTCAACGTTGAATGGGAATCTCTTAAAAATGAAACATTTTATTGCATCAGAAGTTGATCATGTAGACAGCCTTCATGTGTATTGTATTGTATGCACTTCCACATACTATAAGATTTTTCATTTTATATTATAGGCGTACGTAGCAATTCAGTGTTTGAAACTGTCCAGTTATTTTCTTTGGGCTGTTAACTGTTGATCATCACCATAAGCTGCTGAAATTATGCTGATTGTGATTCTTGGTGTACTCGTGAGAAGAATTTTAGTAAACGGTTCGGAACTTTGTTTTATTTACTTTGTTTTAATAAATTCCGATATTATCTGTATTTATTATAATTATAGGTTCATCTTTATGTGACACGAATTGGAACTATCTAGTTTTAAAATTAAGCATAAAAAGGGCGACGCTGACTTTGGAGAGTTGTTGTGATGAGAGAGCTCCATAAGATGCAGTCGTTAACTTTGATTTCCTTCATCAGCCTTTGCTCCCACCATTGCTTTTTACATGTCATGATTGTCCACGTATAATAACTTAATTGTGTAACCTAGCAAATTGTGAACTGCAGGGTAGGAAACTCTGATAAACATGGTGTCGGGTTTATATTCTATATAATGTTGTGGATGTAAGGTCCTCAGAAATCTCTGTATTGCAATGTCTTTGCATGATTCAATTTTTACTTGTATAAATATAATACTTTTTAGAACTGGTAGCGTACAAAAGATGAAGTCATTAAATTAGTGTTTAGCAATGCTTTGAGAACTGCTGGATTTCTGCAAAGAAATTATTTGGTGTACATTGTCATGGCAAGAAATTTATTTAGTGTATATTGTCATGCAGCAAGATCAATTTGAGTGCCTGTTACCAACTTTCATCCAGATTATTGATCTAACCGAGCAAGAAGAATCTGAATATTGGGCTGCTGTGTTTGCTGTTTTTGAAGGCAAACCTATTGATTCTGTTGCGACTAAGCCAAACTTAGACTCTGCTACTTCCAATTCTATTGATGCTAGCATCAGTAATAAAGTCAGCCGCAATTATCTATTTTTTTAAGCTCAATTGCTGCCCGATGAGTTTTGTTAAATTTTCTGCGTTCTTTATGATAATCACTTTCTGCCTGCCAGAGAAGAATTTATTTTAGTTGTTTCATTTAGTTAGCGCAGTTTGATTATGGTTATGTGCATTCATCTTATCATTTTAATTGTTATTGTCCAATTAAAATAATGATATTAAGTACTGGTAGCACTGCTGCAGCTGCTGCTGGAAGCAGAGAGATAAAAGTTATGCCTCTCAGTGTAGGAAGAAGGATTTGTCCCGGATATGGCTTGGCAATGGCTCATTCGGAGTATTTTGTGGCAAATTTAGTTTTGGAACTTTAAGTGGACGGCTGTTGCTGGAGGTGATGTAGACATGTCTAAGAAGCAAGAATTTACTGTTGTGATGACAAAATCCACAGAAAGTACACATATCTCAAAGGATGGATAAGTCTGAAGATTGTTAATAATTTGCCAACTCCTAGTTGTGAATATTATTATCTTACAACATTCAGTTGTTTTAATGTGTTATCAATAAATAGAAGTAAATTCCCCACCAATATTCAAATCATGTACATCAAGTTTCATTCATTGCTATTTATTAATGCTGCTCGTCAGATGTGCACAATCATGTACATGACCATAAAAACAGAACAAAAGACATAATGATCCATAGAAACTCATCAGCAGTGTTGAATTTAAATTACATCAGAGATTGAACACCGATAATACAGTGAACTAGATATCTAACAAAGATGAAAATTGGACTGTCTTCACTATGTGGAAGAACTATCATTACAAAGACATAGATTACTTATGAATGACTCAAAATTTTATTCCCAAATGAGTAAATAGGGCTCAAAAGCCCTGTCACCGCAAACTTCAAACTGGGAAACTATGAAATGCAGTCTTCTATTCTTAATTTCTCCAAATCAGATTGAACATTTACCTGGGATACTATGAAATGCAGTCTTCTAATCTTAATTTCTCTAAATCACATTGAACATTTACCTTTGCATACGAAAGAAGGGATCTAGCTAGTTTCTTCAATCCTCTTGAGAAAAAACTGACAATAATGAAGAAAATGTTAGGACAGCTGAGTCAAAAACTAAACAAAAGAAAATTACTTAAACATGCGAAAACATGAATTCTCTCTTTCTGAAATATGTAATCATCTAAAGAGGGGTCAGTTTCAAAATGGACCAAAATTAATTATTATTATCAAAAGATGTTTCATGAACAAAGTGTAAACTTCAGCTACACCAAAAGAAGTTGCACACAGATTCCTCAAGGTACCGAATGGAATATTGAACCATCTACTTAGGGCTGAAGAGTTAACTTCTAGTTTCGGAGACAGTGATTATAGACAAATAGAGGGCAATTTCAGCCACTAAAATGATAAAAATAAGATAAAATAAGGGATACCTTCTTCAATTGGAAAAATAAGGGGATGCAAGCAATCTGCCTCACTTGAGTTTGTATATATGAAAGATGCCATCTAGCTAATCTTTAGCATTCTGGGGAAGCAACGGAAATCAAAACGTTAGCACAACTAATTCTTTTTGAAATCATAATATAGCTCTATAATTTGTTATTTTCTTATCGTCTTTTTGAGATCAAGAATAGCTGTCTTCGTATTTTAGTCATCATCTGAAACAATAAAATCTTATTGGATTGCCAATTATAAGTTCGATGAGTATGTACCATTTCCATAAATAAAGCTTGAATGGTGTTGTTAAGGCTGCCTTCCCATTCCCATTCATATTTGTGTTTTCCTGTTTGAACTCGCCAAAGCTTTGGCCCGCTTAAGACTTGTTTAGCAAATGTCTTCATCTTGGGGCATTCTCTCACAATCACTTCTTCCAGAGATGGGAAATTGAAGGCAACGTTAGCTGAGCAGAAGCTTGTGAGGCATGGCAGACAATCAAGTCTTAAAAAAGCTAATTTGCCAAATTCAATCTCATGATCTTCTACTGCATCTTCCCCTTCTTCAGTCATTGCCATAACTTGTTGCATCATTTCACAATCCTTTATATCCATTCTTTTGAGTTGAATAAGACTTGTAGCAGCTGAGGCAGTCATCAGATTTATCAAACCGTGACATTTTGATACTTCCAAGGCTGTTAAATTTTGGAATGATAATACTGATGAAGAAGACACTAAAACTTTCGACGGTGGAAGGAGTGATGTGGGATGTTCTTCCTCACTAATTCCTCTGAAAAAAGAATCACTGGCAACAAGTCTGATCTCCAGATTGGGAAATTTTTGAAGGAAATCAGATTCAAAAAGTGGGAATTCACCGGGAATGCATCTAAGCTCAAGAGCTTTTAGTCTGCGAAGGAACTTCACTTGAAATTTTTCATTCCAAGAGACATTCTTCATGGCGTTCCATTCCACTCGCAGTTCTTCCAAGCTTGGAATTGCAACCTAGGCAAACAAATGAACTATCAGTTAATGTGAAATTGAATTTTAGTTCAAATGAAAAATGTAGCTTTTGTTCAATTGATTCAAAATTGTCCTTCCTTTCATATAATTGGCTAACTGAATAAAATGACCAACTGAATAGAGATAAATATCTTCTTCAAAAATTGATTAACTAAGTAAAATATAAACTGCATTGGATAAAAAAAAAAAAAAAAAAAAAAGAAACATGCATCTCAGGATTGTAAAATAAAGATGATAAATTTAACTGACCTTGCAGCAAAAAAGTAGTGAAAGATGAACGTCCTCGCCAAGTGCCTCTTCCTTTGTGTCAATAATCATGCTTGAATATTGTTGGGTTGAAGAAAATAAATTCATCTTTGGGCAGTCAATGAAATCAACTTTTTTCAAGGATGGGCACTTGAGAACCCCGTTTGCAGAATAGAAACTCAACAAGCTAGGCAAACAATCCAGACTCATGGAATCTAGTGAAGGAAATATGGTCTTATGATCCTCCCATACAGCTATTTCATTGTCTCCAACCATTATTATCTGTTCCACCGAAGAACATCCTTTTATTTCCATTTGTTTGAGATTTTCAAGACCTAAAGCTACAGAATGGGTGAATATATGGGTCAACTGGCTGCAGTTTTGAAGTTCGAGCAATGTTAGGTTATTAAAACTCAAAATTCCTTGAGGATCCTTGTTCCACACATGCCTCAACATAGGGAGATCAATCAAATGCAGTTTCTTTAACTTAATCATTGACACATCATCAGCTTCATCAGCATTTAGCTCTTTCAAATCAAACACTTCTACTAGTGAATCACACTTTTCTACAACCAGCACTTCCAAGCTTTTCAAATACAGCAGTCGATTTAATGGTATGGCATTTGAGAATGATGGACACTCATACACCACCAACCTCCGTAACAACAAATCCTTTTCAAACATGTTGTCAAATGGAAATTGTCGATGCCAGTTTTCTTTCACCATAGGAAATTCTGACAGCTTTAGCTCTTCAAGGTTTCCCAATCCAACCTAATTAAAAATTGAAAATTAATGGAGAAAATAAATTCATAATAGTAATCTAACAAGAATATACATTATTATAAACAAACAAATTACCATGTTCTTGTGCAATTGATGGATTGTGGCATTGAGATCACTTTCCCAATGAAATTCCCAATCAAATTCTACATTGTCCAGCTTCGGTGTTCTTACGACTCCCGGACAGAAAACCCTCAAATTGGGACAACCGGACACTGTCACTTCTTCTAAATATGGGAAATGGAAAGTGTAATTACCCGAGCAGAAGCTTCTGAGGCTTTGTAAAGCCCCAAGTTCTAATTTTCTCAATTTGCTGAAGACAATCTCATCTATTATTCCGCTCTGTTCACTTGATACTATTTCTGTCATGGAAACACAATATTCTGCGGCCAACGTCGCAAGTTGCACCAAACTTTTGGCCACTGATGGTGCGAACAGGGTTTTCAATCCATTGCATTTACATACTTTTAGAGTGGTCAAATTTTGGAAAGAAGCAGAAGATGGTGCTAAATCAATCAAATCTTCACAAGACCTCACTTTCAGTGTCTCAAGATATTCAAAAAATGGGCTCTGCAGTAGTAGAGAGGAAGTCTTCCAGATAATCTTCAAATCATCAACACCATCTAGCTTTAGAGCTCTTACCCGAGGGAGAGGTGGTATCGTGGCATTTTCCTGTTCACCACCACTGGGTCCTTCGGATAGAAATAGCTCTTGGAGAGCAGAAATTTTGACGACAAGCTTTTCGAGATTTGGTAACTTTTGAAGGAACCCAAAGAGAGAAAAACCTGATTTTGGTGTCAAGAAGCAAAGGACAACAACTTTTAATTTGGAGAAGAAGTCTGGCGCAAATTCACAATCCAGCATCATTCTGGTGGACTTGCTGTCTAATGACAGCTCTTCCAAATTGGAAAGCACCTATTTCATTTAATTAATACATAAGCATCTATTGAAGTGGTAAAATAGCAAAAGCGACTCCATCAGATAATGTTGCTAAAAAGACTATCAGATTTTTCTTTTTGCTTTTATCACAAGACTATCAGATTATTGTTCATTCATTATTTTTTTGGCCGATAAGATAATTTCATTAAAACAAAAGAGATACATCAGATGGGATATTAGAATCCCAATCAGAGGGTAGTCTGTTTTCAGTACATGCTCTTGCTACCCAGTCAGCCACCTAATTCAAATTTCTGTTAATCCAACTAAAGGATATAGATACCAAATATGGCAACTTAGACATAATCAAGTCCAAAATAGCAATAATAATTTCCCGAAGGGATTTGTTGATTCAATTTGTTGCAATTTGAATACTAAATTTTAATTTGCTCTTTTTAGTGACTGAATTCAAACCTAGTTTCAAAAAGAGCAGTATTAAAAAATTTTTAAAAAAATACAATAAAATACCCTATGGTTAGACGTTTTTTCACTTAAACAGTTATAATATTTTTCATAACATTTAAGGATGTATGGCTTGATTATACTTATATTTTAATATCATACTCGATAATAATGTTAAAAATATATGATATAATATTAAAATAATATAAATTTTTAATAGTACAATTATTTACCAAGTATTATGGCATTCATCTAACTAAAATAAATTAACAATAAATAAAAATAAGATAGATTTTTAATTTTATTATAAATAAAAAGAAATAATTTTTAAATTAAACTTATAATAAAAGTATCTAAATAGTTATATTACTGGTCAATCACATATAAAATAATTATATTATTGAAAATGAGTGTTATATTAAAGTTTTATTACAAAATAATGATGACGTAAGTTCATAGGATATTAACATGTTAGAAAATGAAAATTACGAAAAAAAAACCACAAGCCTTTAAGTGATAACGCATCTAACCATAAGTTATTTTTTTGTACTTATTCTTAAAAAATTTTAATCTTTCAAATTTTTCTAGAATTTTTTAATCCTACAAAATTCTAATTTTTCAATTTAGTCCACAAATTTCAAAAAATTTTAAAAATCTACCTGTTATGATACCAATTTAGAGTGAGTGAGCTCTTATTAGGTAGAATCACCTCTCAAAATGATTTTCAAAATTTTTCTTATTTCCAATAGATATATAGAAAATATGAATTTATTTGAAAAAAAATTTAAATTTTGGACTAAATTGGCAATTTTGGATTATTTAAAGACTAAAAAATTTTTAAGTGGCTGTAGTGAAACTAAATAGAAGTTTAATATCTCAAAAATACAAATTAAAATTTGGTGACTTAATTGAAATAAAGTCAAAATTCAATACTCTCTTGTGCATGACCTATTTTATTATTGTACAAAACTTTTTTTAGTCTAACTGCTAGTATTCAAAATGGTAAATTCATTGACATCTGATGGGATGACAAAAGTCTCTCGATAAGGATGGTAAAATCCATTTTGTTTTGATTATGGTTGAACTATAAAGACGAAAAAAGATTTCGAACAACTAGAAGTTTATTATAATACTTTCCTATTAAGCTAATTTTTTTTACTTGTCCTATTAGAAGTAAATTACACTCAGACAGTTATCACTCTATTATAGTACTTTCTTTATTTTGTAGAGATTTAAGATGGGAGAAAGGAATCGTAAACTTACCTTATGGCTGAAAAAGTGTATTCTGTTAACATGAAGCTTTTGCTCCCATTCATCATCCGTCTTTGGCCCAGCAACTTGTTTTGCTGTTATGATTTTTGGACAGTCATATACACTGATCTTTTTCAATGCTGGACAATCTAGCAGGTTACTACCTTCTGGGTAGAAACTTGAAAAATTTGGCAAACATTCAAGTTCTACAGATTTCAGTGAAGATAAAATGGTGTGACATGCCTCTACTTCATCCTTTTTTATTATTCCTTTCATCATGTGACAATTTTTAAACTTTACCTCTTGGAGTTGTACGAGGCATGTTGCCTCTGCTTGAGTAAATATGTACTTTAAACTGCTACAACTATCAACTTCCAACAGCTTAAGGTTCTTCAAGTACAAAATTTTCTTAGGATCCTTGTTCCATAAACGCCTCAACATTGGTAGATTACTTAAGTGCAATGAACTTAGTCGGGGCAGCAGCTCAACATGCCCTTCATTTGTAGTCAATCCTTCTAAGTCAAATACTTCTTCTATTGACACAGACTTTCTCACCTTTAAACTTGTCAACTGGTTCAAAAACTGTAGTACATGGGGTGATACAGCTTTTGTGGAAACTTCACAGTTGTCCACTATTAGATTTTGTACATTGTGGAAGCGCCTCCCCATGTGTTGGTCATACCAAATCTTTCTGAGCTCCGGATACTCGGACAGTTGGAAATGCCAATCGATCTTCAAATCCCAAAATAAAGGGTTAGTCAAAAGTTTTATAAATAAAAATTTTGTCAAATTGTCATGAAATAGTTGAAATAAAATAATTATAAAAATTAATTAATATGCACCTGTTCCATCAAGAGAGATGCGATAGTTGCATTAATGTTTCCCTCCCAAAACTTTTTATTTGAATATTGAGAATTTCTTATTGACCGTAGTTTTGGTGTGCTTGAGACTCCATAAGAGAAAATCTTCATTTGAGGACATTTGTCAACAAGTACGTCTTCTAAGACTGGTAAACTGAAGTCATGATTCTCTGAGCAAAAGCTAGTGAGATGACTTAAAGATTTAAGTTTCAAGGTTTTCAATTTGCTGAAAGTTATAATATCATCCCCTGAATGATTTTCTCCACCATTTTCCACCACTTGAGTCATCATCTCGCAATTGGACACTCTCAGTGTGTTGAGTTGCACCATAGCTTTTGCTATTGAAACTGTCATCAAGCTTTTCAACTTTGAACATGAGCTCACTTCAAGAGTTGCTAAATTTTGGAAGATGGTATGCTTGTTCTGCATAAATAGTTTCACTCCAACATCTGCCTTCCATATGTGCTTTAAATAATAACAATGGGATATCTCCAATTGTTTTAGGCGTACAAGTGTTGAAAAATTTTCCTTCGAAAGTAGCTCTTCTTTTAATAAAGCTTGGTGGACAGTTAATTTCTCCAAACTGTATAGTGTTTTAAGGAAGTCAGGTAGATGCGTTTGGTCCCTTAAGGCAAGCAGCTTAAGTACTTTTAGCTTGGAAAAGTAATACTCCGCAAATAATTGGGCATGTTGTAACCTCAATAGATCCTTATGTTCTACTGTCAATTCCTCCAAGTTGTGATTGCCCTTAAACAGAAGAAAAGAAAAAAATTATTCAAATAAAAAAAAACTCATTATTTGGTTCTAAACTTTTATATTTTACTTTTATTCTGTTTTATTACTCTATGCCTTCATTTGTCTTAGGTTTAATAAAACATAAATATATGTGATAGAATAAGATAAATTTGTTCAACAAAAGGAGAACAAAATAAATGCATGAGAAGTAAAGAGAAGAAAATGTGAAATTTTATTATTTTTCTAATGATAAAAAAAAAATCGAATTTTTATAATTTCTAGAATTAATTTCTCAATTTTATACATTTGTTTCTATTTTAACTAGTAAATATTGCAATTGAATGAAAAAATCAAAATTATATATGAAGTCTTTAGTCCAGCCATATATTAAACAAAATTAATTTTTTAAAAATTAATAGTGCTTTTCACTTTTTTTTTCTTTATATAAAATTAAAAACAATTTATTATTTTATAAAAATCTAAAATAAAAGAGGTCCAGAGTAATACAGGAGCAGGAAATAATTGATAGCGGTAAAGAGAGTGATAATAGATTAAAAAAATGATAATGTTATTTATTAAAAATAATTATAATTTAGAATCAGGGCTAGAAATAAAATTTTATCATAAAGGCTTGGAATATTTTTTTGTCAATTTGAAGTTATTGCCTAAATTGAAATAGATGTGAAAATTACACACTAAAAGCAACCAAATTTTTTCCACCAATAAAAAGCTAAAATTGATAAATTTGCATAAATATATTTTTTTGAATTTTGATGTTTATAAATTTTCCTTTAGATTTCCTTTTACCCATCAAAAGAAGAAACTCATTCATACCTTTTCCAAAATAAAAAGGGGTTGATATGGAATGTTGCATAACTGGCCACCTCCATCATATCCTCCTTCGTAATAACCAAATTTCATGGCTTTGTTACAGCTACTTACATCCAAACATTTCAACTTTGGCCAGTCGGCTTTATACCTCCCCCCATACAAACTCTTCATTTTCCGTAGTTCACAAAGTATCAAAGATGTTAGCTCAGGAAACTTAAAATATGGCTGGTCTGATTCTGCACCTTCTTCAGTTTTCGCAACAATCTCCTCTATCCCGCCACATCTTCTGATTTCTAATTGTTGAAGTTGCAATAAACCTCCTTTGGCCATGGAGGCTGGACAAATATTTTTTAGAAGCTCACATCCAGTAACATGAATGGATTTCAGTTTTTGAAAAGTAAAAACTGTTTGTGGATTCTTACACCATATTAACTTCAGTTTGTAAAGATGGCCTATTCTCAGTTCTCTCAGCTTGAACGCCACCACATCATTTACCTCTGCCTCTGGAAATTGAAATATCTCTTGCAATGAATCACAACTCCAAAGGTCCAACTTCTCCAATGTATGGAATCTTGGCAACACTTTCGGTGGAAAAACAGTTAATAGTTTTGGGCAAGAATGAATTGTAAAGGATTTTAGTTTGCAAAAGGAATGCTGTGCGAGTTGACTGTGCCATATACTTTTCAAGTTATCCATCCTACTAAGTTCCATTTCCTCCACGTTAGAGAATTGGACCTAAAAAGGGAAAATCCAGTGTCAACCTAAAATTAGTCTTTCCATGAAATTTTAACATTTATTGTTGAATAAATAAATAAACAAATGGCTCACCATTCCATCAAATAGAGATTGAATTTCAAAGTTGTTGTTAACTTGTTCGGCTTCTCCACTGCCCGTCTTATTATCATCTATACGCATAGTACAATAGTGTACAAAGGTCACTAAGGCAGGGCAGGATTCTATCTTCAATTCTCTAAGAGACTGAAATTCAATTGGATGCCAAGCAGTGCAGAATCTAATCAACTTGTGAAGAGATTGAAGTCTCATGGTGTCCAGTTTAGGGAAGAGTTGTATCTTAGTCATCCTCTCTACTTCTTCTTCTTCTGCAGATTCCTCTGTGAGCAATATCTCTTCCATGGAATCACAGAAACGTATCTCAAGTTTTTTGAGGTGCAAAAGACTTTTAACGATTGAAGTGGTAAATAAATGTTTCAAATTATGGCAGCCCTGAACAATGAAGCTTGTTAAGTTGGAAGATGTTGCGGAGAGATGGCCTTGCCATATATTTTCACAACAAATTGAGTATATTTTCAGATCCTCCAAGTTGGGGAGAAAAACCTGCACCATTTGAATTTGCATGCTAAATTCTAAAATATTTTTTTGTAAAAGATGGTAAAACCACAACTATAATTTTAGGTAAAATAACATTTTTATGGCTTAATTTTGAGCAAAAATAATAGGTAATAGAGTTACAATTCTATACTACTAAAAATAATAATATATATTAAACTACTAAAAATAGAACATTATTTGTAAACTGATGTGACAATGGCTATTTGATTTAATAAAATAAAATTTAATCCAATTAAATATTTTAAGAATATACTACACAATCTTAATTAAAAATAATTCAATTGATTATAATTTATGTTTATATTCTTATTCTTATTCTTATACTTATTTAAATGCATTTAAAGGTGAAACCACTTTTTCCTTTCAAATTAATAAATAAAATATTACCTTATTTTTAATGTTAAGGAGTATTTTGATAATAATTAAATATAGCAAAAAGTATAGTTGTCTGAAAAAAATATTTATTTTTTAAAATTTTAGAATTTTATCAAAAATATTAAAATTTTAAAAAATAGTATTAATAATAATTTTGTGCTATTTAAAAAAAGGGTAAATAGTGAGCCGAAATTAATTATTATATTATTTTTATACTACTTCGTACTATAGTTGTAAGTGTTGACATTTTTTACTACTATGTTCAACCATATTTATTTTTTATGAGACTTAACTGCTTTAAATCAATAAAAAAAAAATCTTTAAAATTTAGTCATTTAATATCTTAAAAGAAATTTAAAAAATCCTTAACATGCGCTAAAAAAATTGATGCAACATGATTAAAATTTCAATACTAGAAAATTTTAAATTTTAAAAAATTAAAAATGATTTTTGTCTTACTATTTTTATTACAGCTTTCATTTGAATTTAAATTAAATAATATAGATTTGAGTATTAAAGAAAGACTCTTACTATAATATATTACTCTTACTACTGCTACTGCTCCTCCTGCTCCTGCTCCTAATCCTACTCCTACTGCCTACTATTATTATTATTATTATTATTATGAGATAAATGGTTTATGTTTATTTTGAGGACTTTGAGGGCCTCGTGTGTATGTGGATATTAAATATAAATTGATTTTGATTATTATAATAAAATAGCAAAAAGGCTACTTCCATTGAATTTCTAAGTAACAAACTATGATATTTTGAAAGTCTCTCTCTATATAAATGTATTAATTAATATTTGATAATTTTATTAAGAATTTCATTAAAAAAAAAAAAAGGCTACTTCCATTGAATTTCTAAGTAACAAACTATGATATTTAATTTCTAGATAAATTCTATTTTAGTGTCAATATAGGAATTCTGCTTAAACATTAAGAAATTTATAAAAATAATATCTTTCAAAAAACATTAAAACTCACAAACTAACATAAATAAATTATGATAGAATACTTTCTTTGTTTATCGCATAAATGAGATACAAATTATGATACAATTTCTGTTTCTTTTTAGTTTTTCAAATGTTTTGCCGGATGCATTATCAAAGTTCAATCCCTTGTGGACCATATATATATATATATATATATATATATATATATATATATATTCCAAAATTGAACACAAAAATGATTTTCATAGGGCAATAATACAAGGAAAAAAAGTCATTAATTTATTTCCTTAAAATTTATTTCTTTAAAATTTATTTTTTAGAAAAAAGAGCAAATTTTAATTAAAGATGCAAACCGTGTTAAAGAAAATAAAGTTAATAGTAAGCAATTAATAAATTTAACAAAATGTGTAGACGTACCAATCTGTTAAAAAGTGAAAATGAAGCGTCAAGCTCTGAGCTGAGATCAACTGTCACTTGCTTGTGTCTCCCTTTAGTTTCCATTTCCCTGCAAACGCTTCTAAGCTGCGGTAGATTGTTCACTGTCAAGGAGCACAGCTGAGTCAACTCAACAACATTCACAACATCTTCCTCCCTACTCCCAGTAATTGAAAAGAGAGTTATTAGACTCTCACAATTTCGGACTTCTAAAACTTTTAGTTTGCTAAAAGAGTCTGCTGCCAGTTGCCCCTGACAAATATCCTCCAAGTTCATTAGATTTTTAAGAAACAAGGAGTGTAGCATGGGAAAGGCAGGAGGCCATGATGACCACTTTGTTGAATGGACAATATGTTGAATCACAACATCATTTTGGACATGGAGATGCTTCAATTGTGGAAAGCCATCCCCATCAAGATCATACAGCACATTCTCGATTCCCCTCACTTCATCTAAATACAAATCTTCAGTTTCCTTCAACAGCCTTTTAATCCCATGCTCCAAATGAATGCTTGTCTTGAACCTGAGCTTCAATGTTCTCAAGGATTCATTGTTCACACTCCAGTCCCATGCTTCTCCAATCACTATCCTGTAATTTTTCAACCCGGTGAGATTCAAGAACAGAGACTTCGGCATTATCTTAGCATCAAGAACTTGCATTTCCAAAGTTGTCAAGCCAGACAACTGTTCCAACTCAATAAGGCTTGCATTGCCGTCTGACTTCCACTCTACAAAACTGTTTTTCATATACAGTGCTTCCAACAAGGTTAGTTTTGATAACACATTTGCAGGAATAACTTTGAGCTTGGAACAATTGCTCAAATCTAGCAACTTCAGTCGAGTCAATTGCTCTATTTCTCTTGGCAACTCAACAATATAAGAGTCCGCGAAACTCAGGATTTGTAGTTGCTTCAACTCTCCAATAATAGCCACATTGCCCAACTGACCTCGATGCAAACACAAGGCATGAAGGTTTGTTAGGAAACCAAGTGATGAAGGTAGAGACTCAAAAAATATCCCAGTAATATCCAGTACTTTGAGTTTCCTCATCCGTTCAAAGAATGCATCGGGGATTTTCAAAGAAAAATCTTCAGTGAATAGAAACAATAGCTCTGCTTTTGGACATTCTAACTCTTCAGCAAGCTCACGGATATCATTGTAAGCTAGAGAGATTCTGGTGCAATACTTGTCTGGCAATTCCTCCGATTCACTTGAACCAATAAACGCATGTTGCACTCTGGATGCAATAGATATTGCAGTATCTCGAACAACATCATGCATTTTCACAAATCCATCCATGTCACCATCCAACAACAAAGACGCAGCTTTTAGATCATTAATCAAAGTAATTAATCTGTTTCTTGCATCTGCGACAGCAGCTCTATGTTTGAACAAACCAATGCCCATACTGTACATTAACAAGCACTGGATCTGAATATTAGACTGTCCAAACAGGCCACAAAGCAAGAACAATGACTTCAATTCATCACTCTGCAAATTATTGTAGCTTGACTCTAAAACTGAATGAACTTTAGCTTGTATTTCTTGGTCACCAAACACAGATAGTTGCTTCAGCTTGTCATTCCAGGCGCAGGAATCCTTATTTTGCAGATCCATCGCAACTGTGAGTATCAAAAGGGGTAGCCCGGCACATTTTTTAGCAATTTCAGCCGCAATAGGATTTTGAGCATCACCCACATTCTTTTGAAACAAACTCCTGGCCTCTTCTTCCGGTAGAACTTCGAGCTTGAAGTATTTTTGTGTTCTCATCTGACGAGATAGTACATCGTGGCTCCTAGAGGTTAGCAATAATTTGCATCCTTTGCAGTCATCCCCAAATGGAATTCCGACTTCCTCCAGTTGAAGTTGTTTCCAGATATCATCTAGAATGATAAGTATCTTTTCTGTCTTCAACCTCTCACTTAATCGATTTGCTCTTATGAGCATCCCCTCCTCCTCAAGATCCAGGCCAAGAGCTTCAGCAATCTCTTTTTGAATTCTTCTATGATCTGGTGTTTGAGATACAGCTACCATAATCACAACATCAAATAACTTGTCAGTTTGTGCTTGCCTGTGTACCTCTTTTGCAAGTGTGGTTTTACCCACACCGCCCATCCCATATACACCAATCATATTAAGACTGGGATCTTTGAGTGCATCCATGATCTTGTTTAAAATTGACACCCTTGAATCCAAGGCTTCGCGGGTATAGACAGATGGCGCTACTATCTGTTTTGGAGGAGGACGATAAGAAATTGAATCAAGTCCTTCTTCAGTCAGAACCTTATCAACTGCGCAAGCTTTTTTATCTGCTCTCCTGCTAAGCTGGTAGCGTGTCTTCAAGTTCGGACACAATCCAATGAAACACTTGGCGTTCGCGTGTTCTTTATCGTGGATAATTTGCTCGGCCTCTGCAACAGCTTCGTCCGCTCTGGTGAGCCACTGGGTAACATTATCATAGATGAGTTCTCCATTTCTTGTAGCATGATCAACCGACTGCTGCAACCTGTCTTTTTTGTTCTTCAACTGCTGGGCTTCAAGTTGGAGTTTGTCCAGGTTGCTGTGGGAGTTAAAAGCATAACAGATGTGTCGTTTGATGGGGGCAACAACATAATAAGTGATGGGGTCTGTAATGATCTGGGCAAGAACAGGGAGAATAACATCCAGAACCATCTTTAGCTTTGCTCAAAGGAAAAACAATAGATACTGAAGTACCAGTGAAAAAATCAAAGGAAACTAAAAATACAGAGGAAGTGAGTAATGAAGGAAGCAGAAGAAATGAGAAGGATAACAGAAAAGGTAATGATATATAATAGCTAAGCTATTCTATTGGACTGTACTCGTTAAGACATAGTGAGTATAGGAGATGGGAAGACATAAAGAAGAAAACCAGGAGAATTTGAGCTGCTGCTATGTAGGAGGGCAATAAATAAAGTAGGACTTTATCTTCTTTATTCAAAGTCTACAAGTTTGAAAAAGCATCTTTGTGAAAAATCCAAACTCAGCTGAATCATTTTTCCACTTATTTAAGCTCAATCACAATATTAAACTAATACTATAATTTCACATTGAAATAATTAATAAAAGGTAGCGATAAATCAAAGGCCAAATATTTCTTTTCATCCTTAAATTTTATCCTTCTAATTTATTAGATTTCTTAATTTTTAAATTTAATTATTACATATTTTAATTTTAATTCTATATTTCTATAATTCATAATTTAAAACATTAGAATGTTCATACATAATATATATTAATATGACAAAAATAATATCAATATGATGCTTCGTTTTGCCCTTAAACTTTATCATTTTAGCCTATTATATTCTTTAACTTTTAAAAAATTACTTATTATATATTTTAATTTTAATTTTATTTTTATATCAATCATGATACTATAATCATAGATATATCTAAATTTATTTGATTTTAATTATTTATCTATACTGATAATACATATATTTAATAAAAAATTAATATATTAAATTATAAATGAAGTAGATATAAAATAAAAATAAAAATATGTAATAAAAAAATTTAAAAACTAAAAGGTATAATAAACCGTAAAAGTAAAGTTTATAGGTGAAAAGAAGCATTCTCCGATAAATCAAAGCATATGAGATATTGACCACATCTTCTGCTTCCTGTTTCACCATGCCCACCTAGTACCCTCAATTATTGATCTATGTAATTTTTTTTTTTTTTATATAGATATCATTTTTACTTTGGCCATTGCTTTATTATTTTTTAAACAACAATAATAATCAAATTTTAAAATTAAATTTTTTATTGAGATAATTAAATATTTTATATTCTTTTTATTATTTAGAAAAATTATTTTTCAAAATTACTCCATAATTGCTAATCAATTTAAATTAAATTCTATTAAACTAACTTTTTTATTCACTATAATCCTCATTTATTAAAAAAATTAAAACTATACTGCTAGATAATAGATAATAAAAATGACATAGACATCACTTATACCATGGGCATCACCATGTCTGCACAAAATTTACTTACTAATTTAAAAACTCAGTAAAACACTAGTGAAAATGTGCTAGTAAAAATGTTTGTGCGTGTATATATATATATATATAAAGCAAGTGGATAACAGCTTGTTGCAGTGAAATATATAAAGAAAGATTTTTTGTAGAATTATTTTGTTTTATTACTATGATATGATTTAATAGATTTTGTAGAATTATTTACAATTTTTTTATCTTATCGGTCAATTTATTGTTTTGTTTTATCGTTCAATTTATATTGTTGAAATTGTATCAATTATAGTTATATTTATTTATAATTTAGTTACAGAGTACTTAAGTTTTTAAAAATTTTTATTGTATTAATACAAAATATTTACTATTTTTTTTTCATGGCATGTTTAATTTTAGTTTTTTTATTTAGTTTTTTTTCAAAATAAAAATAATAGCATATATATATGTATATATATATATAGTGTTAAAAAGTATAATTTTTGAAAAATTCATAAAAATTAAAATAATTAAAAGGAATAATTTATGAAAATTAGTGAAGTTAATAGAAATTGAATTTTTAATATAATATGAAAATTAATGTAGAGTTCAAATATAATCAAAGGGAGTATAAAATTAAATTTATACTTTTTTTAAGAAAAAATTAAATTTATACTAATTTTCACTAAAATTTAAATTTAAAACATTTAAAATTTTCATGTTTCAACCTCATCTATAATAATATATAAAATTAATATATTTATAGATTAATATTGATATAGATAAAAAAATTAAAAATTCAAATTATATTTAACTAGAAGAGATAAAATAATTGAAAATAAAAATTTTAAATCTTTTTCTATATATTAATTTTTAATTAATTTTTATTATTTTTAAATTAATTTTTATCATTTATATGTTTAAATCATTGAAAATTAATTGTTTGTTCATTTTATAAATTAAATAAAAATATAAATTTAAGAATAAAAGACATTTAGAATAAAAAAAATCAAATAGAAATTAATAAAAATTCAGAGAAACTAAGCCTTCTGCCGATAGTAAATCAATGGTTAATCTCCATTTTACCTACACACTGCTCATTTCTTGAGAAACGATTATTGATTTTAGAGTGCGAATTTTTGGTAAAAAAATATAGATGAAAATCAGAATTAATAAATAATTTTAATTTTTAATATTTTATTAATTAAAATTAATGTAAAAATAAAAATGTAATTTTTTCATCAATAAAAATTATCATTCCTCTCTTATTTTTAAGAAATGATTTTGAATTCATTTGAAAATTAAATAAAATTAATTATAAATTGATTAAATATTTAAATATAAATATTTATTTTTAAAATATATAAATAAAACATATAAATTAATAAAAATGTATTAAATATTTAAATAAAAAAATATTTATCAAAAGTAAATAAATTTTATATTTTTTAAAAAAATTATAATAATATTTTATATTATATAATTATAATATTAATTTTTAGTATATAAAAATAATAATAATAATGTTACTTTTTATTTAAAAAATAATTATAAAAAATATTTTTTATATAAAAAAATTTTAATTATTAAATAATATTTAATTTTTATTTTTTTAATGAAATTAAATATTTTTTTCAAATATTTATTTTATTTTTTTTTTTTCTTATTCTAGATCCGATTTCAGATTACAAATCAATCACGTCCTTAATGTGTCACACCACCGTCACGCTTTGCCAGCCAGCCATACCTTTTTCTTTTTTTTTTTTTCTATGGTCATTTTCTTTTTTTTTTTTCATGTGGTTAAAGCTACGGCCCCACCACTACAACAATAATGCAAAATTGTTTGTTTCTGGTTTTAATTTCCCACCATTATAGTATTCTCCTTAATTTTATAGTGACATTTTCTTTTAATCCTTATCTGTATAACTAATAAATTTTTTAATTTTTAAAAAAAACTATTTACTTTAATAATAATATTCTTTTATCTTTTTATTCACTTAAAATAGTTTTTTTTTTTTTTTCTATTCCATACTTGGCACACTGGTCAGTACACATTAGCTTAATGCAAGGCACAGGGAAAATTTTTTTTTTTTATTTTTTGTCAAAGGGAATAAGTTAGTATTATAAACACATTAGAGATTTAATCCAAAGGTGATTTTGTTAAATGATTACGCTAAAGGAGGAGAAAACATGTGAATATTAAAACATCTAATTTTATATTATAAAGTCATTGAAAAGCTAATGTAAAACTCTTTTCGTGAAGAGAAAACTCATAATTTTAAAGGTTATATATTTAAATTTTAGAAGCGTTATGTTTTTAAATAAAAAAAATTGATGTCAATTCGTTTATAACTAAAGTGTTTTAGCCATATGGTTAACACCTTTTTGGAGTTTAAATTCTTCTCCTCCCTTAATTTCCACATTTGTTAAGAAAAAAAAATTCTTTTAGCACAATATCAGGAAGAAAACAACCTTTTGATTGGCTAACAATGTGGATGCCAAAACAGTATACTATCTCTCGCATAATGTTCAGGTGATCATTACTTCATTTTGTTGTAAATAACATCTTTGGGCAATAGCCACTGTATTGATTAGCTTCATTATTTTGTACACCTATTTTTATTATCTCGTGGGCTGTTCATTTAACGTTTTTTTTTTTCTTATTTTATAAAAAGTGTTTTTATGCCACATTGTATAATGATGAAAGGGAAATAATCTATGAGTGAACTGAATGCTAAATTTTAAACCTTGCCAAAAACTCATCTCCTACTTAACACTAATTTTTTTTTTTAAGAAAAAAGATGATCCAATACATAAATAACTCCTTGTAATTGATAATTTTTTTGGGTCAATTTACCTTCGTAATTTACAAAATAACAATTTATACACTTGAACCTATTAAAAATTAAGACTTATTAGTATTTTTTTTATTATTCAAAGTGTCTAAATGATTTTCTGTAAGTTGAAATTAAACTATTTAAATATTTAAATTAGATGAAAAATTATAAATGATGTTTTTTTAGCACGTTGAAGTGTTAAAATGATTATTATGTAAATTGGAATAAAATTACAATATATACCAAGTTTAAGTTTAAGATGTCATGAATATATTAAGTCAAAAAAATTGATAGCTATTTGCATGAAATAATACACACTTGTCCAAGAAGCAAGAATTTACTGTTGTGATTAAAAATCCTCTAAAAACACACATCCCTCCAAGGATGAAGCCTCAAGATTGCTCAGCAGGTATAATGGTTAATAATTTGTTAGTTCTCTGGATTGATGATAGATATGATCATCTATAAAATTGAGGAACAATTCGAAAATTAAAGCCTATTTTCTTGGCTGTGTATACTTGCTTATATCATGTTGTCTGCATGTATCAGTTGTTGGGTTCAAATCGCCTGCCAAATGCCAATCTTGTGAATGATATTTTATATTCATTTTTCAATGATGAAATTCCTAAGCAACGAAATCTGTATTCGTCACTATGTCACTGATCATTGAAGCTGAAGAAAATATAATGACAAACTGGCCAAAAGTTTTAAACCTGAACAACATCAGAAATAGAATAATATTGTCTAGGAGTCATTGATCAATAAGTGAACAAAAAGGATATTGCACATATTAATCTGTAATACCCTTCCCCATAAATCTTCAATTGCACAAATATGAGAAGCAATCTGCATCTTTTTTCATAAATCTCATTGAACATCAACTTTTCTGGAGCTCTTACATCTCCAAGATGGCATCTAGCTAGTTCCTTCTGCACTCTGAGAAACACATCAACACGGAGAGAATGTTAGGGCAAACATTTGCAAGTCATAACACATTAATATTACTTAAATAAATAAATGGCTTACATATTTTATACTAAATGTGGCAGCATGAACTCTATTCTGAGATAACTTAATCATATACAATAAGGGTATTACAGATTAATTTTACACTCTCCCTAAAGAAAGATCCCTGACCTACCTCTTCCTTTACTGTTCACATGACATAATTAAACTTTGAGTATATGTTGAAATGTTCACTTACTGGCATTATAATTCTCGATTTCTCACCATCTAAATGACCTGAACATGCCTTCCTGTTTAATTTTAAGTTTTGATGTTGTCGCAATGGCATATGTGACCAAGGTTACATTAGACCTTTGCACTAGTAAACCAAACATTCCTTTGGCTCTCCAACATATCAAATTCTAGCAGCGCGAACAGTCATAAGTTCTCTGACTCATATAAAATGGATAAAATGGTGGGATCATATAAATCAAAAACACAGTTTAAACCAACATTAATGTATTGTCAGTAGTGCATACCATTTCCATAAATAACGCTCGAATTGTATCGTTTAGGCTGCCCTCCCATTCCCATTTACATTCGTGCTCTCCTGTTTGTACTTTCCAGAACTCTGATGCTCTTATCATTCCTTGAGCGAAAATCTCTAGCTTGGGACAATTTCTGACGATCACTTGTTCTAAAGATGGGAAATTGAAGGCACGATTACTTGAGCAGAAGCTTGTGAGGCATGGTAGACCATCAGCTCTAAGCATGTTAGCCGATTGAAATGGATTTCTTCAACTCCACCTGCTTCAGTGGCTACTATTTCTTTTATCATTGCACATTCCTTTATGACCATTTTCTTGAGCTGCAGAAGACTTGTAGCAGTTGAGGAAGTCATCAAGTTTATTAAACCATGACATTTTGACACTTCTAAAGCCGTTAGATTTCCAAAACACACTGCAGATGAAACCAGAACTTGCCATCAGCCACATTCTGTTGTAGAATTCGGGTTAATTTCCACTAATAATAACAAATTCACCTTGAAAACTATTGCACAAGTGACCAAAGTGTAAACGATTGTACTAAAAATCACCCTAAGATAGATTCGCAGGAAAAAATGGTGGGGTCACAATAGTTTCACTTAAAAACTACACTCTTTCGATAGAATTTTACCAAGATGAGTAATTTTAATAACATAATAATTAACAACAATTATATCCAACAATAGCTATTAAATAAATGTAAAAAAGAACACAAAAATTTAACGAGGTTTGGCGAATTATGTCTATATTCTCGGATACTACCAAAATAATATTTCACTAATTGAGGAAATATTACAAAAAAGAGAGAAAAAATACAAATAGCCTAATTATTGGAGAAAACTAATTTTGTGGGACGATATAACCAAAGGGGAGAGGAGTCTATTTATAGCCTTAGGACTCCTCCCATTCCTTTTAAATTTTCAACGTGTGATTGGCAATTCGCCAAAAAACTAACAAATATCCACCTTGGCAAAATTTCATACAATTCTCTCTCAAATCCAAAATTTAGTAGCGTCTGTAAATTTCATCTTTCAATTTGTAACAATATTGATCAAGTCTAAACAATGTTTAAACTTGACTGCAGTTACCACTTTTATTATCATATTAACAGGATTCTCAATAGTTCGAATCTTCTAGATTGTGACTCTACCTTCTTCTAGAATCTCCCGTATAAAGTGATATCGAACATTGATATGCTTCATCATTGCATGATAAACCTTGTTCTTTGCTAAATGAATAGCACTCTGACTGTCACAATGCACTTTGATGTGCTTCTACTCAATTCCCAGTTCATCAAGCAACCCTTGAAGCCAAATTGCCTCCTTTACAGCCTCTATAATTGTCATATACTCTGCCTCTATAGTGTACAAAGAAACTATTGACTATAAGGTGGAATTCCAATTGATTGGTGCCTTTGCAAAAATAAACACATAACTAGTAGTTGATCAATGCTTGTCCAAATCACCAGTATAGTCAAAATCACAATACCTAACTACACATTGACCATCTTGTCTATCCTGCTAAAATAACAAACCAATAACTACGGTGTTCAGAAGATACTGTAGAATCCATTTCACAGTTTGCTAATGCTCATTTCTAGGATTATGCATGTACCTACTCACAACCTTAACTGCCTGTGAAATATCGAGCCTCGTACATACCATTGCATACATCAAGCTACTAACAGCACTTGCATACGATATTTTTGACATGTATTCCCATTATGCATCATTCTTCGGTGACATGGATGAATTAAGGTTGAAATAAAGAGTTAGTGATGTACTAACTAGATTTGACTTTTCATTCATGCCAAAACGTTTTAGTACATTTCTCAAATATTCTTTATGAGACAAACAAAGCCTCCCCAATTTCCTATCTCTAGATATTTCCATGCTGAGAATTTTCTTTGCTTTACCAAGATCCTTCATTTTAAACTTTCTGTTCAATTGAGTCTTTAATTTCTCAATCTCTATCTGACTCCTAGAAGCTATCAACATATCATCAATATAAAGAGGAAGATATATATAGGATCCATCTTATAGCTTGTGCAAATACACACAATGATCATATTTGCTTCTCATAAACTTTTGCCCTATTTTAAATCTATCAAATCGCTTATATCACTACCTCGGAGATTATTTCAATCCATACAACGAGTTTTCTAATTTGCATACCATCTTCTCTCTACCAACAACTTTGAATCCATCTGGTTGAGTCATGTAAATTTCCTCATCCAAGTCTCCATGTAAAAGTGTAGTTTTTACATCCATCTAAACTAGTTCCAAATCCAACTATGCTAACAAAGCCAATAAAATTTTGATAGAGGAATGCTTTACAATTGGAGAAAATACTTCATTATAATCAATTCCCTCCATCTGTGCGTAGCCTTTAGCCACCAATCTTACTTTGTAGTGAACATTATCTTTGTCAGGAAATCTATCTTTCTTTGCATATACCCATTTGCACTCAATTGCTTTCTTTCCCTTCAAAAAACTAGCTAGTTTCCACGTCTGATTCTTTTGAAGGGATTTCATTTCTTCATTTATGGCAATCCTCTACTTTTCATGTTCTGAACTTTGGACTACTTCATTATAAGTGGCAGGAACGTCATCAATTGCAATTTGTAATGCAGAAGAGACTAAATTAGTATAACAACCAAGTTATCTAATGGTCCTCTTTTCCTTTCTTTGTGCAATTAATTCATGTTGCTGTTAAGGTTCTTAAGTCTGAACCTCTTCTTCATTTGACTCTTCTTCTACCATAGGAGAGTCATCATCAATTTTTTCATTGGCTGGGACAATTCTGTTGCCGTCTGCTCCATTTTTTCTAAAGTTACCTTCTCAACATGGTAGATTGATCAAAGGTAACATCCTTGTTGAAGATTACTTTCTTTATTTTTGGACACCAAAGATGATAGCCTTTCACACCAAAAGTAATCCCTATAAAGATTGCTTTCTTTACTCTTAGATCCAGCTTCGACTCCTTAACATGGTAATATGCAATGGAACCAAACACATGTAAGGAATCATAATCTATAGCAGGTTTTCCAAAACATTTCTCCAATGGTATTTTACCACCAATAGCAATCGATGGTACGCGGTTGATAAGGTGACAAGCATAGATTACAATCTCAACCTAAAATTCTTTACCCAACCTAGCATTGGACAACATACACCGAACCTTCTCCAGCAATATCCGATTCATTCGTTCTGCCACCCTATTTTGTTGTGGTGTATATTTGAAGGTAAAGTGTCTGACAATACCTTCATCTTTATAAACTTTCAAAAATGGATCATTTTTTAACTCTCCACCATTGTCTGTGTAGAGACGTTTGACTTTTCTACTTGTTTGAGTCTCCACCATTTTTTTCCATTTTAAAAAAATTCCTAGCACCTCATCCTTCATCTTCATTGTATACACGCAAACTCTTAGAGAAAAGTCATCAACAAAGGAAACATAATAGTGTTTTCCTCCCAATGAAGTGTTATTGGAAGGCCCCCATACATCTGAATAAACATAATCCAGAATACCCTCAACATCATGGATGGCTATTCCAAATTTCACCCTTATCTTTTTCCCTTTAATGCAATGCTCATAAAATCCAATTTGCACGTCCGAGCTCCTTTAATAACCTTTGATCTATTAACAATTTTAAGGATTTTTATCCAGTATGCCCCAAGTGCATATGCCATAACTTGGTTGCTTCTGTCTCCTGATCATCAGTAGAAGTTATCGTTGCTGTTGTTCTAATAATTGTACTACCCATAAAGAAATACACGCTATTTCTTTTCTAAATCCCTTCATTATCACAAGTGCACCAGAGATGATTCTCATTATCCCATCTTTTGCCTTTACTTAGAAACCTTTTGACTCTAAGGTTCCCACAGAAATAAGATTCCTCATCAAATCTAATACATAATGAACACTTGTTAAGGTTTAGATTGATCCATCTTGATTGCTCAAGCGAATTGAACCAATCCCATGTGTGTTAAATGGGGAATTATTCACTATGTAAACTACTCTACCTTTTAGTTCTTTAAAATCAAAGAACCATTCTCGATTGGGAGTCCTATGATGACTACAAGCTGAATATAATAACCACAAACTCAAACAGCTGGTTGATGGTGTAGTAGTAATTGAAAGATCTATATTTGTATCATTACACTTAGCGACATATGAATTTGAGGTAGCATTTCTCTTTCTAGGTTTGGTTTTGTCCTTTAGCTTGGGACAACCTTTCTTCCAGTGCTTTTTTTCTTGACAAAAGGCACATCAATCTTTGTTCAGTTTGTACTTTAACTTTGATCTCCCTCTCCTTAATTTATTTTGGTTTTACAAATGGCCTCTAACAATAAGAGCTTCTGCTTCAACACTTATATTTTCTTGCTTTTCTTTCTTTCACAATTCATAACTATACAAGGTTGTCATTACTTTACTTAGAGACATATCAACCTTCTTATAAAGTAGAGTAGTTTCAAGATACTCAAACTCATTAGGAAGCGATCCCACTAACATTAGAGGTAGATATTTATCATTAAAAGTCATATCCATATTCATTAAATTAGTTACCAGCTGATTAAAGCTAATAATGTGATCATTCATTGTGGTACCTGAAATATAATTAAAGCGGAACAATCTCTTTTTCATGTAAAGTTTGTTCTGATTGCTTTTCTTTAAGAATTTCTCCTCTAGTGCCTTCCATAGTTTACTTGTAGAAGTTTCTTTTAGAAAATGTATACTTCTACTCTCTAGAAAGGCATGATCAATTTATACCACATGCCAATCTATTGATCACCTTCTATTCTTTCTCCTCAACATCATTTGGCTTCTCTCTTTCAATGGCAATGTCTAGACCCTGCTGAAAGAGAGCATCTAGAATCTCACTTTGCCACATGTTGAAATGGCCAGTGCCATAAAAAATCTCCATTGCAAATCTAGCATTTGTCACAGCATTTCTTGCCAAAATTGAAAAGGAAGAAACTATCGATGCTGATGTGGATACATTTGTCCCATCTATCATTTCTGCTACAAATTATATGTAATAGTTGTCGATGCAAAATGCAAATTGGCCCAAGGAAATTTTTTGTAATGTGGAAGATCAGCGTAAGCTGTAACCACAAAGCATACTAAAATAAACCAAGAGCTCTAATACCAATTATTGTGAAATTTAGGTTAATATCCACCAATAATAATAAATTCACCTCGAGAACTATTGCACAAGTGACTAGAGTGTAAATGATTATACTAAAAAAATCACCCTAAAGTAGATTCCCAAGAAAGAATGGTGGGTCATAATGGTCCCACTTAAAAACTACACTCCTTCGACAAAATCTTACCAAGATAAGTAATTTTAATAGCATAATAATTAACAACAATTATACTCGAAAATAGCTATTAAATAGACATAAAAGATAACACTAAAATTTAACAAGGTTCGACCAATTATGCCTACGTCCTTAAATACTACTAAAATAATATTTCACTAGTTGAGGAAATATTACAAAAGAGAGAGAAAGAATACAAATAGCCTAAATATTGAAAAAGGCTAATTTTATAGGATGATATAACTAAAGGATGGAGGAGTCTATTTATAGCCTTAGCACTCCTCCCATTCCTTTTACATTTTCAATGTGGGATTGGCAATTTTGCCAAAAAACCAACACATTCCACTACTTTTAATATCTCCAGATAATTAAAAATTGAGACTAGTTAGGAATCTTGTTCCATCAGATGCTTTGGATTTGGTAGTTTAGACAACTGTAGTTCTTTCAATTTTGCAAGCGACTCCATGGGATTTCCTTCTCACTAATTTCTTTAAGAAAATAATTACTTATAAAAAGACTTTCCAGATATCGGGTAAATTTTGAAGGAAAGCAAATGGAAAATGTGGGAACTCGCCAAGAAAGTATTTAAGCTTAAGGACTTTTAGTCCACAAAGGAACTCAACTTGAAACTTTTCATGCCATATATTCTTCACGAAGTTCCAGTCCACTCTCGGGTCTTCCAAGCCTAGGATTACAGCCTAAGAAAACTAATGAAAAGGAGTCAAAATGTAAGATTTATTAATGAGCACATCCCTCATATACATGTACTTGAAACTCAAATGAAAATTTATCTATATATAAAGATTTATAATTAGCTGATCTTGCTGCCAAAAAAATAGTGAAACATTAAGAATAGTCTTACTAACAATTTCTTCCATTGCCTCAATAATTATGCTTGAATCTTATTGCTCTATTAAAGGAAATAAATAATTCATCTATGGATAGTCAATAATAGTAATTATTTTTAAGGATGGGCACCTCACAGTAACATTAACTCCAGAATAGAAACTGAACAAGCTAGGCAAGCACTTCAAACTAATGGATTCTAGTGAAGGAAAAATGGTTATGTCCTCCCACACTGCTACTACATCTTCTCTAACCTTTATCATCTACTCCACCAAAGCACATCTTCTTACTTTCACATGCTTGAGGTTTACAAGACCCAATGCCACAAATAGGGCAAATATATAGGTCAATTTGCCGTAATTCTCAACTTTCAGAAAGATTAGATTCTCAAAGTTCATAAGCCCTTAAGGATCCTCATTCCATACATGCCTCAACCTGGGCAGATCTCAGCTTCAACATCAACATTCAACCCTTCCAGATCAAAAACTTGTTCAATTGAATCATATTTTTTTTACAACCAACACCAAAATTCTGTAGTATATTTAATGATATGGCATTTGAGAAAGATGCACACTTATCCACCACCAACCTATCTATGAAGGAGAAGCACTTGGATGGAAATTGGCCATGCCACTTTTCTTTCAATACTGAAAATTTAGAGAGTTCCAAATGGTAGAGTTGTTCATGCCCTCTGTTGGTTAACAATATCAATTAAGATTAAAGAAATTTTATTACACTAATAGAAAGAATATGTATATACTAATCAATTAAACAATATCAATTTAACCAGACACATTAATTACCATGCTTATGTGCAAATGTTGGATCGTGACATTCAAATCACCTTCCCAACAACATTTTAACTTATTATAATGTTCCACTGCTACAATGTGTAGCCTCGGCATTATGAAGGCCCTATTTAGTTTTAGAAAATATTTTTTATTTTTATTTTTTATTTTTCTTTTCCTTTTTTTATTTTTTGGTTTTTTATTTTCTAAAATAGAAAACAAAAAATAGAAAATTGTATTTGTTTATTTTTTTTAGGAAAATATAATGATATTACTGCAAATCAAGGTTCAAAACATCAACAATAAATAGGAGATAACAATCACGCTATTCCCTTTTATCAAACTTAGAAGTTGCCACCCTAGCTAAACAATGAGCAACAACATTTGCTAACCGCTTAACAAACACAAACTAACTAAAATTCAATTTAGAAAATAACAAATGACAATCCTTAATGACCAAACCAACTAGAGAGGAATTTGTAGATCTATAAGCAAATGTAGAGACAAGAACTTGACAGTTAGATTCCACAATGGCATGAGACAAAGCCTTAGAAACCAACCAGCATAAAGACTCCTTAAGAGCAAGAGCTTTAGCTAGAAGAGGATTAAAGCATCCCTGATTAGAAGAGTATAATGCCATCTTTAACTGACCACTCAAATCCTGAAGCACACTTCCAATTCCTATACGAGCAAGATCAACAGTAATACTAGCATCTATATTGCATTTTAAGAAACCAGCAGGAGGATGGCTCCACTTAACTTGGTAAGCCACACTTGACCCCTGAACAGAAGCATTCTGTTTCACACTTAACTCATACCACTATTCATAAAATTTCAAAGCGTCATTTAACAAAACACCAGCAAGTCGAGATCTGCCATGCCAAACTCTATCATTTCTATTACGCCATAAAAACCATAAAACTATTGCTGCAAAACTAATCTCAGACTTTGAAAATCTGCTTAATAGAAACATCCACTAGTCTTGAAGATTTGAAGTACAACTAGAAAACTCACAGAAACTATAACTGACCCAAACATTCTTCGTAAAAGCACAACTGACCAAAATATGATAAATAGATTCTGAGGTGAACAACATAAAGGACATACATCTTCAACTTCTACTCTCTTCCCTTTTAACACTTGCATGGTAGGAAGATAACCAGACAAAGCTCTCCAAAGAAAATTCTAGATATTTGAGTGGGCATTTGCTAGAAACTCTCCCAATTGAAGAGACTAGAATTTATAGATGCACATCAAAGATGTCTTAGGAGTCGATAACCACTTTTGATAATGTACTCCCCTGATTTATCATCACACTAATACCATATATCATTAGACTGAGTAAGATTGATAGGAATCACAATAATGTTATTAACATCTTGCACTAAAAATATATCTTTAAGGAGATCAACATCCCACTCCTTAAGATCAGTTTGCATTAATGTTAAAATAGTGACATTACCCATCTCCTGAGGCGGAACAATCTTAATAAGAGGATTCTCAACATCCATTAACCATTGATGACCATATACCTTCACATTATCTCCACTTCCTATCTGAATCATTGCTTTATCCTTTAATAACCCTTGGGCAATAAAGATGCTACGCCAATTGGAACTCGGGTTATGCCCCGACTTAGCTTCAAAAAATGATGTCTTTGGGAAATACTTAGCTTTTAAAATTCTAGAAGCCAAAGCTTAAGGCCTAGATAGTAAATGCTATCCCTATTTTACGACCATCGCCAAGTTGAAATCATGTAGTTTTCGTAAGGCTAAACCACCATAGTTTCAAGGATTACAAAGTGTATCCCAACTTTGCCAATGAATTCCACCTTTAGAATCCCTCGATTTTCCCTACCAAAAACTGTTCATCATCCTCTTAAGCTCTTTATATGTTAAAACAAGTAAAAGAAAAATAGACATAACATAACTAGGAAGAGCTTGAACAATACATCTCAAAAGCACTTCCTTACCTACCCTGGAAAAGAATTTAAAATGCCATCCTTAAAGCCTTTTCCATGCTTTCTCCTTAATAAAGTTAAAGACATCAACTTTCTTTTCATTAATAATTAAGGGTAAACCCAAATATTTTCCATGATTAAAGTAACGATGCACACCAAGCGAAGAGCAAATAGAATCCACACCACTATCATCAACATTCTGAATAAACAAAATAGATGATTTAGTGAAATTAACTGTCTGCCCTAAAGCTTTCTCATAAGAGGAAAGACAATCTTTAATGATATCATATTCTTAAGAGGTAGCTTAAAAGAAAATGAAGCTATTGTCAGCAAAAAAGAGGTGAGATACTCTCAGGGCCCCTCTAGTAACTTAAATACCATGCAAAGCACCCTCTCTACATTTACCCTACAGGATAGAGGACAACCCCTATGCACAAATTAAGAATAGGTATAGAGAAAGCAGGTCGCCTTGACGAAGACCCTAACTAAGGAAAATATGACCTATCTGAACAAATCAATGCACCACCCTATAAGACACCAAAGAAACAAAGAGCATTACTAGATCAATAAATTTTCCATGAAAACCTAAAATTGTCATCATTTGCTTTAAAAACAACAACTCAAATCTATCATAAGCCTTAGACATATCCATTTTCAATGCCACCCACTCGATTTTACCTTAGGTTTTTCTTTTTAAATATGACTTATTTCATAAGAAACAAGGACATTATCTGAAATTAAATGTCCCAAAACAAACACACTTTGTGATATGAGATAACACCATCTAAAAGCAGCTTGAGTCAATTAGGAATAACTTTCATCGTGAGCTTAAAAATCATATTACACAGAGCTATCGGATGATTATTTATGAGCACTTCACCTTCAGAATAAGAATAATATTAGTTGTATTCACCTCAAAAGGAAGCTCATAATTATTAAAACATTTAAGGAAAAATGAAATGACCGAATTGCTGATGATATCCCAATGATGATGGAAAAATCTAGGATTAAAACCATATGATCTTGGACTTTTATCCAAGTTCATAGCTTTTAGAGCTTCAACAACCTTCGCTACTATAAAAGGCTTAAGCAATTCAACATTTTGCTCATTAGGAACACAATAAGGAATCCATTGAGAAATAAAAGAGTCATCGCACCCATTAGATTTGAAGAGAATAGAGAAATAATCAGAGATATGCTCTTGCAATCTTAAGTGCCAATCCATAGTTTTCCCCTCAGAATTAATTGGAGAAGAAATAATATTCTTCCTCCTCCTAAAGGAAGCATAAGCATGGAATGCTTTTGAATTCGAGTCACCATCTCTTAGCTAGAAAATTTTTACCCTTTAATGCCAATACTGATTCCTTTTATAAAAAAACTTGAAGCTGCTTTCTAGTATTCTCAATCAAAATACTACTCCCATCTCTTTTCAACCTGTGTAGTAGAGATCTACAACTATCAATCTCACTGGATAAATTTTGGTTGGGACTATCATTCCACTGCCATAGATATTGCCCATAAAGAGATAGATGAGTTTAGGTATTAACACCCATACACTGAACCTAACTATCCCTAATAACGTGCTTACACCCATCCTTTAACACCCAATGATACTTATGCCTAAATTTGTGATTCACACACAAACCATCAAAAGTTAACCGTACCTGGAGAATGAAATTATTAAAAGTGAAAACATTGATATTATGAACTTCGGCCTGAGGAAAAAGATCCCACCAACTTCTAGAGCAAAGCACTGAATCGAGTCTCTCTTCAACATGAGCTGCGATACCTCTTCCTTTTTCCTAGGTGAAAATATGCCCCTTCATACTAATGTACAACAAATTAGAGTCATTGATTGCCATCCAAAACCCATTGATAAGCAAAATTGATTGATTCATTGGCCCCCATTTCTCATCATTAGAAAGGATATTATTAAAATCCCTAGTAAAACATTAAGGGAGAGAAGAACTCGAAGCTAAATGACATAGAAAATTCTAAGAATCACTATGATGAGCCCTCTCTAGAAAGCCATAAAAAATAGAAAACCTCCAATCTCTCCATGTTTCAATGGACACAATCACATTAATAAAATTAGGAGAAAAACTAAGAAAACGAACATTGATGTCATTTTTTTAAAACAAATATAACCCACCACTTATATTTACTTTGGTCATATAAAACATTTTTTTCATAGCCTAACTTCTTCTTCATAAAATTGAATATGGGATAACTTCATCTTACATTCCATAAAAAAAAAATTAAACAAGGCTTTCATTTAGACATAAGGTCCATAAGTTCTTGAACTATCTGTGGGTTGCCCAGCCCACGGTAGTTCCAACTTAATAAATTCATAATGCTCGGCGAGCCTAGAACCCAGAGCTCTCCTCCACAAGACCCTTAAAGCCCTACCCGAAACCATCATCCATGCCCATAATAACCTCATCTCCTTCAAGCCCATTATCAACTGGCCCATCATCATTTCTCTTTCTTTTAGGATCCATAAAAATCAACATAGGGAAAGAGTCCCTTTCATCCGGTCTATCAATTAAATGAGATTGACCTTCCATATTTAAAGTCTCTATACTAGTAAGGGAACCACCCCCATCAACGAAAACTTCCTGTTACCCACGATAACAGGAATGTGCTTACTAATCTTTCTAAAATTAGCGGAGCAAGATTTGCTCCCATAATCAATCCCAGTTTCCATCCCTATCTTTTCTCAAAGCCACTGATCACCTATACTAGCCACTTGCCTTTTAGACAAAGCATGAAGCCAAGTACCATAGAGCTTTTCAACTGTCTTGTTCAAAAAACCTATGAATCTTTTACATAATCTCTTTAAATGCCCTATTAATCTACAAAAAAAAAAGCAAAATAAAGGTAGACGCTCATACTTGAAGTTCACCCATGAGATCTCATCATCATTATTCTTGATCTTAATTAGACGTTTAATAGGGCAACGAATATCTATAGTCACCCTAACTCTTAAATACTGTCTCCAAGCCCTTGAGAAATTTAAAGGATCCGCCATTACAAACATATTAATAAAATTACCAATTTCGTTAGCCACCCTCACAAACATAAATCCTGGAGGGAGATCATAGACTTGTAATCAGAACTGAGCATTAAATAATGGAACTTGCAAAGGATTTTCATCGCCTTCCAGAGTACTTAGCAGCAAAAGATGTTGGTCAAACGTATAGAGGCCACTTTCAATAACCCTCTGCATGTCCAACTCATGGAAAAATTGAAATCGAAATACAATGCCCTTAAAAGTAGTAATACAAATCTCTTTCATTGGACGCCATAGAGAAGCCAACATTTGTTTCATTGCTTGGACATTGATATTCTTATTTGTCAAAAAGCAGCCCACCAAACACCATTTTTCATCTTGTTGTTAAAGGGATTTTTCACCTTTTAATATCTTCAGGACAGGTCCGACCTCTTCTTCCAACACTAGCTTTGTATACAAATCCTCTGCCAGTTGAATGTCATTTTGAGTTTCGTGACCACTGGAACTAGCTATAGTTTAAAAGAGACAAACAAAAACTTTCCACAAAAAAAAACAAAGAAAAACTATCGCACTCAAATAAACTAATGTTTAAAAACAGAAGAAAGACATTCCTATCAATAGACAGGACAAACTAACAACCTGTCAATAGACATGACAAATATTCTCACGAAAATTATACTTATTTGTGTTTGTTTGTTAACTTTTCATTTTATAATTTTTCATATTATCGTAATTTTTTTAATAAAATTTCTTATAATTGTTTTTTATTTAACATAATAATAATTATTGTAATTCAAATATATATTTGAATCAAATAATGCATGTTGATCAATATATATATATATATATATATATATATATATATATATATATATATATATATATATATATATATATATATATATACAGCTTTTTAATAGGAGAAGAGACAGACCCTGAAGAAACTATCCCTGATTATGAAGAATTTAGGGACATGGACTTAATAGACTTAGTAGGCTTATCTAAGGCTAGGAAAGCTTTAGAACAACATACAGAGCTTGACGACATAATTAACAGACTTGAAAAATTAGGGACTCTAGGAAAAAATCCTACTAGACACTGGAACAAAAATAAAATAATTTTTAAGTTAGACATAATCAATCTAGATTTAACAATTAAGGCAGGAAAGATTAAATTCAATACCTGGGAGATAGAAGAATGCAAACTACATATTAAAGAACTCCTAAACTTACAGGTTATAAGACAAAGTACATCTAGACATAGATCACCAGCTTTTATTATCCAGAAAGAATCAGAACTTAAAAGAGGACAATCTAGGGTGGTATTCAATTATAAAAGACTAAATGACAATACGCATAAAGATGGGTATAAAATTCCAGACAAAGATGTGTTAATTAACAAAATATAGAATGCTAAAATCTTCAGCAAGTTTGATTTAAAATCAGGTTTCTGGCATATTAAAATGCATGAAGACTGTATTCCTTAAATAACTTTTAGTTGCCCTGAAGGACACTTTGAATGGCTAGTAATGCCATTTGGATTAAAAAATGCTCCATAAATTTTTCAAAGAAAGATGGACGAAGCATTTAAACAATGTAGTACATTTATATATGTGTATATTGATGACATTTTAGTTTTTTCAAAAACTGAAAAGAACAAATTGCACACTTACTCTATGTATTTAACATATTTGAAAACCATGGGATGATAATATCTAAAAAGAAAATGGTTTTCAATAAAAATAGGACAAGGAAAAATTAAACTTTAGCCTTATATCACTAGGAAAATATTAGAATTTCTTGATAAAATTAAGGAACTTAAAAGACTTCAGGCCTTTCTAGGACTTTTAAATTATGCTAGGCCTTTCATAAAAGACTTGTTTAAACTAACTGGCCCATTATATAATAAGACATCCATTAAAGGCCAAAGACAGTTTAATAATGAGGATATTAAAGTTGTACAAAACATTAAAAAATAGGTACAAAATCTTCATCTACTCAGACTTCCTTTAAATACAGACTACATAACTGTAGAAACAGACAGTTATGAATTAGGATGGGGAGCAGTATTATATGCAAAACCTCATAAATATTCACTTAAGACAGAAAAACAAATTTGTAGATACTCTTCAGGTATTTATAAAGAAAAAGGCATTACATCAGTAGACTTTGAAATATTGGTTATTATAAATGGAATTGAAAAATTCTATTTATACATATGTGACAAACCCTTTACAATAAGGACAAACTGTTAAGTAATTGTAAAATTTTACAATAAACAAACTGAAAAGAAGACTAATGCTAATAGATGGTTAAATTTTGTAAATTTGATCGCAAATAAAGGTATTAAGCCTTCTTTTGAACACATAGACAACAAGAAAAATACTTTTGTAGATAACTTGTCCATACTAATCTTTTGATGTGTTGCTTGTAGGAATCTACAGAGGAAAAATCCTCAGACAGTAAAGAAAGACTTGGATTTGTAGCAAAGCTTAAAACAAAGACATAAGACATTTCCATTTGGACAACACATGGGCTCTAAAAAGCCTACAATTTACATCAAGATAAATGCAACTGTTGCGACCATGAAACTTGGCCAACAAGAGTTTCCAATTATTAAAGACACTCACATTTTTAATTTTGTAGGCAAAAAGGATTATAGTGGTCCACAGCTATGCATAATAGATAGCATTTGAAACCTCCCTATAGAAGAAAGGGGAATCTCCAAAAAGATGGGAGTAATTAATGCTCTTCTTAATTATTTCTAGACATCACATACACCTTCAGGCAAAAAATTCTTATACTATGTGCTATACAATGGCCCATTTGCTAGAATTTATGATAATTGGGATGAAATCAATTAAAGGATTGAAGTCCATAGACAAATGTTAAAATTTGACAAGACATTAAAGTCACCTAAGTTTAAAGGCTTTTATGATTGCAAAGAGGCCCAGAAAGACCTCCACGACTTTCTCTAGCCTAATACACCATACTTTATTTCTCCCGAAGTAAAGAAAAGACTCTCATATCCATCTTCAAGTTCATCTCTTGTTAAACTAGGAACATCATATTCTAAGAAACTTACAGAACATACAGTTTCAACAGACAATATAAAAAATGAAACTGTAATGATTGAACACAATGTTCCTTACTCTCTAAACACATGGATCAAAGACATTATGGACACATATTAGATAAAAATTTTCATTCTACAAGAATTCTTAGACTTATGTCATAATGATCAATTTGATGACAATAATGCAATTAATGATGGCATTTTAAGTGGATATATTTATCATTATGATAATAGATTTTCTTGCAGAAATGAACACTACTTATGTGGGAAGACAAGTTCTTGTCATTGCTAACTTGCATACTCCTTTAGATCCTGTGAAATTTGGGTAGACAAGTTTCCTTTTGATAAGAAATCAAAAACATTAAAATAAGTCCATTACAATTCTATCAGCATGGACTTTTGACAGACTTATGGATCCGTGATCCATCCAACATTACAAACTTGCCAAAAATTCTTGAGTTGCCTTTATTTGAAGCAACAACTCATAATGCCATACATGTCAAAATAACAGCAGTTCCTTTTGAAGACATTGTAGGACAAACAGAACCATGTTATTATATGGCATTCATTCATACACTTGGGCATCCACGATATAAAGACATTCCTTCAAGAAACCTTCATCTAAAAACCTCTTGGACATTGCCCCAAGACTTATGGCCTAAAGCCTTAATCCATTGGAAGGCTCGGACAATAACTCATAACTTTTTCTTTAATATTAATGGTCCTGAAACAAACATTTAAGACTTATGTGATGGGACTCATTATGAAAAAGTTTATATCATAAAAAGACTGTTAGAATCTAGCTCTATCAGCTTCTACCTTAAAAGAAGTAATGAATTTCATATAATTGTCAAAGTGTATGAAATATTATTTAAAAAGGAGCAGAGGAATAAAGACAATGATTCTGACACCCACTGTCCAGCTGACAGTAGACACTCTACAACTGACAATGGAAGACAAATGGTGGACCCTACCACCATTTCAAAAGACTTCAAAGTGAAGAAAGAAGACAAATAGTGGACCCTTCCACTATCTTAAAAAGACATAAAGGTGGGCCAACCCACGTGAAGACATGTGAATAAAACTTGTATTGATGCTTATCCTTATAAGCATATTTTTAATTTACTTTTTTTATTTTACCCCTCCACTAAAGGGTATTGCATGTAATTTGTTTTCAGTCCTTCGCCTATAAATGGCATTACTAATATACCAAACATTAATGTCTTAGAAAACTAGTATATCATGTCACTAGTATCAGTACTTCCCATAATTGTTTCTTGTCCTATTATCATTCTATATTCATAAAATGATAACAGGATAAGAAATAATTACAGGTTCTGAAATCAGACAAGAACAAGCACTCAGAGACCTAGAACAACTACAACTTAATTCTTGGGAATATATAAAAGAATTTTCCTGTGATTATTTACATCTTGCATCTATTTCAAGAAATTATTTTTCATAAGAATTAGGAAATATACTTTTCTCTAAACTTCCAAGAGAATTAGGACTTGAAATAAAAAATAAGTGGAAGGAAAAACTTATAACAATTCCTCCAAACATAATTATAGGATGGGATAATGTAGGACACAGAATACAACATATAACACAAGTATTAAAAGATAAATGTATAGCAATAGCTGTACAAAAGCAACTTAAAACACAAAATACTAGGTATTGTAGAAAGATACATACACCTCAAGCTTATGAGTCTCTAATACTAAAAAATAACATAAACAAAGACACAAAGATCTCCTAAAAAGATAAAATGAAAATCTTATAAAATTAGGAAATAAGATGAAAAGAAACCTTATCTTAAAAAAAACAAACATGTTTGGAGATAAAAAAAATAGATAAAACTTATCAAAACAAACTTGTTTTGCTTACAACAAAGAACGACATTTTGCAAAAGAATGCCCTTACATACATAATCTCTATACAAGAAGTGCAGAGATTATAAAATAGACAAACATGAATTTAATACATGTTGATGAAGACATGTCAGACACATCTTCTATTTACTCAATAATATCTGAGGAAGTACAAAAAATTCCAAAAGACTATTCTTTTATAAATCAATTTGTAAAAGATATAGATAGAGTACAAGACATTGACACAGAAACATTAACTTCTGAAGACGAAGAAGAAATTATAAATTTTATATTTTCATATCTTAAAAATTCTGAGACAACAGACTATTTACATGATTGACATTTTAATATAGGATCAGACATAAATCCATGCTTTAAATTTAGACGTTTTCCACATATAACTGTTAGGGCTAGATGTAAAAAATGCATGCTAGAAATATGTAAATTATGTCTAAAACGACATTATCAGACTACATTTCCTAGACATGACTCTACTTATACATATCCAACAGGCATAAGTAATCAAAGACTTTCTACCCTAGAAAATAGAGTAGCAATACTTGAAGATTCTTATGACATCCTTTCAGAAGAAATTAAAAAGCTTAAGAAAGGAAAACAATAATAAAAACTAGACAATCTACCTAGTACATGAATACACATATCTAAACCTAGTGAATCATCAGAGTTTCAATTTCATGCATTAATGGCTTTAGAAACACGAAGTTCACAAACTGGTATATCATAAAATACCAACTATTTGCAATAAGACACCCATAACAGAATGATAATAGGACAAGACATTAATGATGGCATTGCTCTCATATATGTGAGGGTTGGAGGATAATTTGTCAAAATTTTAGTTTTGTAAAGTATACTAATGCCAGTTGTCCTGGTGTCTAAAGATATAAAGTATATCTAAAGAAGTCTAAGGGCCAAATGTCTGGTTAAAGTGAGATTATCACTCTACAGTCTTCTAAGTATTGATATACCAAACATCATAGAAGAAGATACAAATGATGAATCTTCTTCAAACATGATGATTAGGACATCAAACATTAATGAAGATTTAACAATATTAGTTAAAGGAAAAATATGAGGTGAATCTACATTAAGAAAAAAGACATATGTAAAAATGTATTTATCTAGGATTTTAGACTTTGATCCAGACAATGATGATTTTTTGTTAAACAAAGACTACAATATTCAAAAAATAGAATATATAGACACTGATGATAATTCAGACTATATTGATGAATTCTAAGAATCTTTTAATAAGATTGAAGAATTAATTCAATATAAATAAAACATAGACATAGACATTGATTCATTAAGTATTGAGACAGATAACACAAATAGAATATTAATGAATCCTGCTGAAGTCAGTACATAATCTAGTCCTCCACCAACTACCCAGACAACTAGAAACCCTATTTCTAGAACAACTCCTACACAATACAATATAGGAGATTCATACACAGCAACTTATGATACAAGCATTCCTCCTAGGAGAACAACAGAACTTCAACCTGACACCATACCAATTAGGAGACACAATATAGGACAAAGATTAGTCTTTGATAAAGACTATTATTTTAGTAACCAAATACGACTTATAGTGCCAAAATAGATCCATAAGAATGGGATACATACATAGAATAATGGTCCTCATTAGTTCTAAGACATTACATACAATATGATTATAATATAATTACTGGAGAAGACATGATCAATAAAGGAGAGACTGGACCAATCTGATTATAAGACTTTTGACTATTTAGACTTAGCAATAAATAGTACACAAAAGACAATAGTATCTATAGACAAAGCAAGGCATACATGTTTTTATAGACATAGTAGAGAATTTACACATTGTTTACACTTTGTAAATTCACACTTAAATACAATCATAGACTTAGTAATTTCCTTAGGAAATTCCTTAAGCCAACATCAAGATAAACTTAATAAGACACTTAAGGCATTCATAAATATACACAGTCATACAAAGGAAAGAAAATTGTCCAAGACAAAAAGCCCACAAATAAATTTTTATTTGTAGGAAAATCTAAGACACAATGAATAACCAAACCTAAACTCAAACTCAAACTGAAACAAGGTCCTTCCCATGAAGACCTAGGACTATTAGAGAAAAAAACCTTGAAAATAGGACATCGAGGTTATTTCGTAGATAAAATTCTACACAAACATTAGAACAGACAATAGACTTGGAAAATGATACAAGTATATTTTCTGATAGAAAATTAAGGACATTAAATCCTAGAACAATATATCAACAAGGATTTATAGACACTTTTACAAGAAGAACATCACTTGTAACTTTAAGACAAAACGTTAGGATTGCATGCCTTGATGGACAAGAAGTTATAATACTTTTAGTTTCTCAAGAAGGTAGCAACCAACTCAGGACACATATACGTCTTAACTATATCCATCTAAGTCTAGTAGTTATTGGTATAAGAACTCTAGCTAGGGCAGGCATAGGAACAAAAGTGTTAGTAGTACTTTATGACACTAGAAACTCATACTTCGATAAGGCCATTATAGGAATAATGGAAGCAGACATGAATAACAATGGTAGTATAAATTATATTGCCCCAAACTTCAATATGACAATAAATGATTTTAAGAAATATATTAAAGTCAAAATATTGACAAAAGGATATCAAGACTTTAGGGTAAACAATATTCTTTTAGAAATACAATTTATAGGAAAATTCATGCATAATATAGCTACATCCTATAAATTAAACTTAAGAGGACTTGTTGACATTATATTTACAATAGGAACTATAATGATTCCACCTAGAAAAATAAATTTTGAAACATTAGCAAGCTTAGAATGGAATCTAGGACATCTAAGACCAACTAATGAGACATTGCTCTGATACCAATGAGGGTTGGAGGATACTTTGTCTTAGTACAAGAATACACATATCTGAACCTGGTGAATCATCAAACTTTCAATTTCATACATTAATGGCTTTAAAAACACAAAGTTCACAAACTAACAAACTGGTATATTATAAAATACCAACTATATGCAATAAGACACCCATAACAGAACTCAAAGTTTTTGTAATATTAAACATTAAGGGGAAAGAAATAGTCTTACCAACCCTTATAGACATAGGAGCCTCTTAAAATACTATAGACTTAAAAATTATAGAATTTTTAATAAAAGTTCTATAAGACACCATCTGTAAGGAACGAAAAGCACACAGTATGATAGAATAACCTTTTGCATACATAAATACATTACCAATGCACATCTAAAAATTACTGATAATTGTAGCCAGTATGGACAACCTTATAAAGTCAACCATTTTTTGGTAGATACTTTAAACCACTAATACATTAAGATGATAATAGGATTATCATTTTTTTTTGGAGACATGGGTGGCCTTTTTGCGACTAATAACTATGTTTTCTTTGTTAGAAAACCTACACTTAGCCCTGTAATATCAAAGTATGCGTTTACGCAGCACAGTGAGAATTATAGGGTATCACTTCTAATTCCAAAAGACAGACTTAAAAAATAACAACTTCTACATACACTTAAAAAAGACATTGAAAACACAATATACAAGATAAAACATTTTCAAGATTGCCAAGTTATTTGTACACTCTGATGAGTAGACAGGCCTTAGACAATATAAACCTACAATTATTAGAAGAAAATTTTAATTTACAAGAATTTGAACAGACTTATTTAAGACTCATTGCAAGATGAAATACTTTATATTTCTCAGGCATTAAAGACACAAGACTAAATAAGAGTATTACAATAGCTAAGTGGAACATTGATAGGACTAGAAGACATATCAAATACTTAGAAGACTGTTGAGTGATAATCTCACTTTAACAAGACATCTGGCCCTTAGACTTCTTTAGATATACTTTATATCTTTAGACACCAGGACACTTGGCATTTGTATACTTTCCAAAAATAAAATTTTGACAAAGTATCCTCCAACCCTCACTAGTATTAGATTAACCAAACTGGACCAATCTGATTATAAGACTTTTGACTATTTAGACTTAGCAATAAATAGTACATAAAAGACAATAGTATCTATAGACAAAGTAAGGCATATATGCTTTTATAGACATAGTAGAGAATTTACACATTGTTTACACTCTACAAATTCACACTTAAATACAATCACAAACTTAGTAATTTCCTTGGTAAATTCCTTAAGCTAACATAAAGATAGACTTAATAAGACACTTGAGACATTCATAAATATACACAGTCAGACAAAAGATAATATTTTGGAACTTAAAAACCAAATTAATTATCTAAAAAACACACAAGAAATTTTTAATAAGAGACTCGACATAATAAAAATAGACAATTTACCAAGTAAAAAAGACATTAATACTTTATCTCAATTAATTTTGGAAAATAAACCAAAAGAAACTGAATACCAGACAAGACAACTTATAAGTAAGTTAGACCAACAACTTGATCACAATAAGACATTAATTGAAAAAGAAATCACATTAATAAAAGACATGGTTAAGGACTTAAAAAAGACAGTGTTAGGGTATTAATGGACTATTATAAAAATACATATTTTGAAGAAGCAATAGGATATACCCAAATATAAAATGACTCTCACTCACAATTTGACATAAGCTATACTTAAAACTCTAAGGTCCAAGCCTTACCAAAAAAAATCATTATAGCCCAAAATAATATTATAATTGCATTGTTAGCCCATATCCACCAAAGGCTTGACAAGATTGAATCAAGACAAATCCAATTAGAATAAAAATTTCTGGAATACCTTTGAACATCAAAATAGAATTAGACATTATTTCCTCAAGACTTAGTAATCTTAAAATTGAAATGTCAGACAAAGGAAAGAAAATTGTCCAAGATAAAAAGCCCATAAATAAATTTTTATTTGTAGGAAAATCTAAGACACAATGAATAACCAAACCCAAACTTAAACTTAAACTGAAACAAGGTCTTTCCTATGAAGACCTAGGACTATTAGAAAACAAAACCTTGAAAATAGGCCATCATGGTTATTTCGTAGATAAAATTCTACACAAACATTAGAATAGAAAATAGACTTGGAAAATGATACAAGTATATTTTCTAATAGACAATTAAGGACATTAAATCCTAGAACAATATATCAACAAGGATTTATAAAAACTTTTACAAGAAGAACTTCATTTGTAACTTTAAGACAAAATATTAGGATTGCATGCCCTGATGGACACAGACGTCTTAACTATATCCACCTAGGTCTAGTAGTTATTGGTATAAAAACTCTAGCTAGGGCAGGCATAGGAATAAAAGTGTTAGTAGTACTTTATAATACTAAACACTCAGACTTCGATAAGGCCATTATAGGAATAATGGAAGCAGACATGAATAACAATGGTAGTATAAATTATATTGCCCCAGACTTCAATATGACAATAAATGATTTTAAGAAATATATTAAAATCAAAATATTGACAAAAGGATATCAATACTTTATGGGAGATAATATTCTTTTAGAAATACAATTTATAGAAAAAGTCATGCATATCATACCTATATCCTATAAATTAGACTTAAAAGGACTTGTTGACATTATATCTAAAACAGAAACCAGAATGATTCCACCTAGACAAATAAATTTTGAAACATTAGCAGGCTTAAAATGGAATCTAGGACATCTAAGACCAGTTAATGAGACATTAACACCTACAAATGCTGAATATTATCAACATACAGACAAATCATACAGTGTTAGATTTACAAACTATAAAAAAGGCAAATCAATCATAAAAGAAGATACAGATGATGAATCTACTTCAAACATGATGATTAGGACATTAAACATTAATGAAGATTCACCAATATTAGTTAAAGGATAAATATGGGATGAATCTGCATTAAGAAGAAAGACATATATTAAAATGTATCTATCTAGGATTTTAGATTTTGATCCAAACAATGATGATTTTTTGTTAGACAAAAACTATAATATTTAAAAAATATAATATATAGACACTAATGACAATTCAGACATGGTATGATGTCTCCTAACAAGTATGGTGTCAGGTTGAAGTTCTACTGTTCTCCTAGGAGGAATGCCTACATTGTTAGTTGCTGTGTATGAATCTCTTGCGTTGTATTGTGTAGGAGTTATTCTAGAAATAGGGTTTCTAGTTGTCTGGGTTATTAGTGGAGGACTAGATTGTGTACTGACTTCAGTAGGATTCATTAATATTCTATTTGTGTTATCTGTCTCAATACTTAATGAATCAATGTCTATGTCTATGTTTTGTTTATATTGAATTAATTCTTTAATCTTATTAAAAGATTCTTAGAATTCATCAATATAGTCTAGCATGCCCAATATAGGCTATTATTTTGGCAACCAAATACTACTTAATATTGCTAAAATAGATCCATAAGAATGGGATACATACATAGAACAATGGTCCTTATTAGTTCTAAGACATTACATACAGTATGATTATAATATAACTATTAGAGAAAACATGATCAATAAAGGAGAGACATTTATAGGAGAAAGTGTAAAAGGAGCTTGGGAAATATAAAAAAGAGAAAATCCTCAAGAACTTCAACATATAATTTCCCTAGGACCAAACATACTAAATTTTACAGGACTCATTTATAGAATGATAATAGGACAATAAACAATTACAAGTTCTAAAATCAGACAAGAATAAGCACTCAGAGACTTAGAACAACTACAACTTAATTCTTGGGAATTTATAAAAGAATTTTCCTGTGATTATTTACGTCTTGCATCTATTTCAGGAAATTATTTTTCACAAGAATTAGGAAACAGACTTTTCTCTAAATTTCCAGGAGAATTAGGACTTGAAATACATAATAAGTGGAAGGAAAAACTTATAACAATTCCTTTAGACATAGTTACAAGATATGATAATATAGGACATAGAATACAACATATAATGCAAGTATTAAAAGACAAATGTATAGCATTAGTTGTACAAAAGCAACTTAAGACACAAAATATTGGGTATTGTAGAAATATACATATACCTCAAGCTTATGAGTCTAGATACCCTAAGACTAAAAAACAACATAAACAAAAGACACAAAGATCTCCTAAAAAGATAAAAAGAAAATCTTATAAAATTAGGAAATCAGACGAAAAGAAACCTTATTTTAAAAAAACAAACATGTTAGGAGACAAAAAATAGATAAGACTTATTAAAACAAACTTACTTGTTTTGCTTGCAACAAAGAAGGACATTTTGTAAAAGAATGCCTTTACAAACATAATCTCTATACAAGAAGTGCCAAGATTATAAAACAGACAAACATGAATTTAATACATGTTGATGAACACATGTTAGACACATCTTTTATTTACTCAATAATATCTGAGGATATATATGAGGAAGTAAAAAAAATTCCAAAAGACTATTTGTAAAAGATATACATAGAGTACAAAACATTGGCACAAAAACATTAACTTTTGAAGATGAAGAAGAAAACATAAATTTTATGTTTTCATATCTTAAAAATTCTAAGACAACTGACTATTTACATGATTGGTACTTTAATACAGGATCAGACATAAATCCATGCTTTAAATGTAGACATTTTCCACATATAGTTGTTAGGGCTAGATGTATAAAATGCATGCTAGAAGTATGCAAATTATTTCTAGAACAACATTATCAAACTACATTTCCTAGACATAACTCTACTTATACACATCCAATAGGCATAAATAATCAAAGACTTTTTACCCTAGAAAATAGATAGCAATACTTGAAGATTCTTATGACATCCTTTCAGAAGAAATTAAAAAACTTAAGAAAGCATGTGCTTCTTCTAATTAGTATAATATATTGCTCTTGTAAATTATAAAGTCTTATTTCTAATTGTGCTATTTGGTAGTCTATTCTATAAATTATTTGTTTAGCATTCATGAAGAGTCTAAGTTTAATCCAAGAGTCTGAGAAACAGAAGGCTCTGAACTGGATGTCTGTTCTTGGGGTTGAGTATATGGAATGTTTGGAAATTGTCTTATTAAAGTATTTAATGAGTCTAAAAGAGATTGAAATAAAAAGATTCTTCTAGTAACTTCGTTATAGTCACAGTCTTGATTATGGTTTTCTATATGATTGTTGTCTTCTACTTCTATATAGTATAGTGTCTCTTGTTTAAATTCTTCTAAACTTTGTCTGCTTTGTAAATCTAAAAGACATAAATTTTCTAAAAATTTTTCTATAATAGTCATAAATAAATACTGTTCAAATTAAAAGAAATATCAGAATAAAATATGAGATTCATCCAATAGAGACTCAGATAAACATTTAAAAGCATTCTTCATTTCTAGCCATTCTATAAAAATCTCTCTATATGCATCACCCCAAATTATGGATATAATGAAGGATTAAAAATTTAAATAATTAAACCAACAATTTAAAACTTAAACCTATATATTTAAGAACAAACTAGTGAGTTTCCCAGAAACTCTACTCGTTCATAATCCTTTACCACTTGAGTACTTTCTTAGGTCTTCCTTGGCCATTCTTTTTCTCTTAAGGATAATACTAGGGATTACTACTAGTTTTAAATTTCTTAAAATATATAGTCTGAAAGAATTAAATTGATGATTATAACTATTTAAATTTTTCATACAAAATCAATCATATCACAAGTAAAGTCATACACATAGACGATCAGAATAAAGTACCTGGAGTGAAGAATACTTTCGTTTATTTATCTTTTCTTTATGGATGAACCCCAAAGAGAACTTAGAAATAGTAAATTACTACAAGCTTGCTAATTTACAATACTTTATGCCGAACTCATAAGAAAGTGATTTTTCTCCATATCCTAGAATGGGCAAGAGATGTATTTTTCTTATAAGTTTGCTCTACTCTTTTAAGAAGAGGGCTATCAGAGGCTTCCATATATAAAATAAATAGAGGAGTCCTCTTTTTATAGGCAAAGGACTAAAAATAAATTACACGCAATACCCTCTAGTGAAGGGGTAAAATAAGAAAAGTAAATTAAAAAGATGCTTATAAGGATAAGCATCAATACAAGTTTTATTCACATGTCTTCATGTGGGTTGGCCCACCTTTATGTCTTTTTAAGATAGTGGAAGGGTCCACTATTTATCTTTTTTCTTCACAATGAAGTCTTCTGAAATGGTGGTAAGGTCTACTATTTATCTTCTTTCTTCACTTTGAAGTCTTCTGAAATGGTGGTAGGGTCTACCATTTGTCTTCCGCTTTCAGTTGTAAAGTGTCTGTTGTCAGTTATGGAGTGGGTGTCAAAATCATTGTCTTTATTCCTTTGGTCCTTTTTGAATAATGTTTCATACACTTTGATAATTATATGAAATTCATTGCTTCCTTTAAGGCAGAAGCTTATAGAGCTAGATTCTAACAGTCCTTTTATGATATAAACTATTTCACAATGAATCCCATCACATAAGTCCTAAATATTTATTTCAGGACTATTAATATTAAAGAAAAAATTATAAGCTGCTGTTCGGGCCTTCCAATGGATTAAGGCCTTGGGCCATAAGTCTTGGGGCAATGTCCAAGAGGTTTTTGGATGAAGGTGTCTTGAAGGAGTGTCTTTATATCATGGATGCCCAAGTGTATGGATGAATGCCATAGAATAACATGGTTCTATTTGTCCTACAATGTCTTCAGAAGGAATTGTTGTTATTTTGACATGTATGGCATTATGAGCTATTGCTTCGAGTAAAGGCAACTCAAGATTTTTTCGCAAGTCTGTAATATTGGATGGACCATGGATCCATAAGTGTGTCAAAAGTCCATGCTGATAGAATTGTAATGGACTTATTTTAATGTTTTTGAATTTCTTGCTAAAAGGAAACCTATTTACCCATATTCTATAGGATCTCCAAAAAGATAGGAGTAATTAATGCCTTTATTAATTATTTCTAGACATCACAGACACCTTCAGGCAAAAAATTCTTATCCTATGTGCTATATAATGGCCCATATGCTAGAATTTATGATAATTAGGCTGAAATCAGTGAAAGGATTGAAGTCCATAAACAAATGTCAAAATTTGACAAGACATTAAAGACACCTAAGTTTAAAGGCTTTTATGATTGCAAAAAGGCCTAAAATGACCTCTAAGACTTTCTCCTGCCTAATACACCATACTTTATTTCTTCTGAAGTAAAGAAAAGACTCTTAAATCCATCTTCAAGTTCATCACTTGTTAAACCAGGAACATCATATTCTAAGACACTTACAAAACATATTGTTTTAACAGACAATACAAAAAATGAAACTGTAATGATTGAACACAATGTTCCTTACTCTGTAAACACATGGATTGAAGACATTTTGGACACATCTTGGACAAAATTTGTCATTCTACAAGAATTTTTAGACTTATGTCATAGTGATCAATTTGATGACAATAATGCAATTATGATGGCATTTTCTGTGGATATATCTATCATTGTGATAACAAATTTTCTTGTAGAAATAAATACCACTTATGTAGGAAGACAAGTTCTTGTCATTGCCAACTTGTATACTCCTTCAAATCCTGTGGAATTTGGGTAAACAAGTTTACTTTTGGCAAGAAATTCAAAAATGTTAAAATAAGTCCATTATAATTCTATCAGCATGGACTTTTTACAAACTTATGGATCCATGATCCATCCAACATTATAGACTTGCCAGAAATTCTTGAGTTGCCTTTACTCGAAGCAATAGCTCATAATGCTATACATGTCAAAATAACAGTAGTTCCTTCTGAAGACATTGCAGGAAAAATGAAACCATGTTATTATATGGCATTCATCCATACACTTGGGCATCCACGATATAAAGACACTCCTTCAAGACACCTTCATCCAGAAACCTCTTGGACATTGCCCTAAGACTTATGGCCCAAGGCCTTAATCCATTAGAAGGCCCAAAAAATAGCTTATAACTTTTTCTTTAATATTAATGGTCTTGAAAAAAACATTTACAACTTATGTGATGGGACTCATTATGAAAAATTTTATATCACAAAAGGACTATTAGAATCTAGCTCTATCAGCTTCTGCCTTAAAGGAAGCAATGAATTTCATACAATTGTCAAAGTGTATGAAACATTATTCAAAAAGGAGTAGAGGAATAAAGATAATGATTTTGACACCCACTCGACAACAGACACTCTACAACTGACAGTGGAAGATAAATGGTGGACCCTACTACCATTTCAGAAGACTTAAAAGTGAAGAAAGAAGACAAATAGTGGACCCCTCCACTATCTTAAAAAGACATAAGTGTGGGCCAACCCACGTGAAGATACGTGAATAAAACTTGTACTGATGCTTATCCTTATAAGCATCTTTTTAATTTACTTTTCTTATTTTACCCCTTCACTAGAGGGTATTGCATGTAATTTATTTTCAGTCCTTTGCCTATAAAAGGAGGACTCCTCTGTTTATTTTATATATAGAAGCTTTTGATAGCCCTCTTCTTATAAGAGTAGAGCAAACTTATAAGAAAAATACATCTCTTGCCCATTCTGGGATCTGGAGAAAAATCACTTTCTTATAAGTTCGGCATAAAATATTGTAAATTAGCAAGCTTGTAGTAATGTAATGTTTCTAAGTTCTCTTTGGGGTTCATCCATAGAGAAAAGATAAATAAACAAAAGTATTCTTCACTCCACGTACTCTAATATGATCTTCTATATGTATGACTTTACTTGTGATATGATTGATTTTGTATAGAAAATTTAAATAGTTATAATCATCAATTTAATTCTTTCAGACTATATATTTTAAGAAATTTAAAACTATTAGTAGTCCCTAGTATTATCCTTAAGAGGAAAAGAATGGCCAAGGAAGGCTTAAGAAAGTACTCCAATGGTAAAGGATTATGAACGGGTAGAGTTTCTGGGAAACTCACTAGTTTGTTCTTAAATATATAGGTTTAAGTTTTAAATTGTTGGTTTAATTATTTAAATTTTTAATCCTTCATTATATCCATAATTTGGGGTGATGCATATAGAGAGATTTTTATAGAATGGCTGGAAGTAAAGAATGCTTTTAGATGTTTATCTAAGTCTCTATTGGATGAATCTCATATTTTATTATGATATTTCTTTTAATTTGAATAGTATTTGTTTATGACTACTATAGAAAAAGTTTTAGAAAATTTCTGTCTTTTAGATTTACAAAGCAGACAAAGTTTAGAAGAATTTAGACAAGAGACACTACACTATATAGAAGTAGAAGACAACAATCATATAGAAAACCACGATAAAGATTGTGACTGTAACAAAGTTACTAGATGAATCTTTTTGTTTCAATCTATTGTAGATTCATTAAATACTTTAATAAAACAATTCCCAAACATTCCATATACGCAACCCCAAGAATAGACATCCAGTTCAGAACCTTCTATTTCTCATACTCTTGGATCAGACTCAAACTCTTCATGAATGCTAAATAGACAATTTATAGAATAGACTACCAAATAGCACAATTAGAAATAAGACTTCATAATTTACAAGAGCAATATATTAGACTTATTAGAAGAAGCACATATTTAGACAGACTTAGAAAATAGAAACTTCTAAATACACTTAAAAAAGACATTGAAAACACAATATACATGATAAAATATTTTCAAGACTGCCAAGTTATTTGTACACTCTAATGAGTAGACAGGCCTTAGATAATATAAACCTACAATTATTAGAAGACAATTTTAATTTATAAGAATTTGAACAAACTTATTTAAGACTCATTACAAGAAGAAATACTTTATATTTCTCAGGCATTAAAGACACAAAACTAAATCATAGTATTACAATAGCTAAGTGGAATATTAACAGGACTAGAAGACGTATAAAATACTTAGAAGACTGTTGAGTGATAATCTCACTTTAACTAGACATATGGCCCTTAGACTTATTTAAATATACTTTTTATCTTTAGACACCAGGACACCTGGCATTTGTATACTTTCCAAAATTAAAATTTTGACAAAGTATCCTCCAACCCTCACTAGTATTAGATTAACCAAACTGGACCAATCTGATTATAAGACTTTTGACTATTTAGACTTAGCAATAAATAGTACACAAAAGACAATAGTATCTATAGACAAAGTAAGACATATATGCTTTTATAGACATAGTAGAGAATTTACACATTGTTTACAATCTACAAATTCACACTTAAATACAATCACAAACTTAGTAATTTTCTTGGTAAATTCCTTAAGCCAACATCAAGATAGACTTAATAAGACACTTGAGACATTCATAAATATACACAGTCAGACAAAAGATAATATTTTGGAACTTAAAAACCAAATTAATTATCTAAAAAACACACAAGACATTTTTAATAAGAGACTCGACATAATAAAAATAGACAATTTACCAAGTAAGAAAGACATTAATACTTTATCTCAATTAATTTTGGAAAATAAACCAAAAGAAACTGAATACCAGACAAGGCCACTTATAAGTAAGTTAGACCAACAACTTGATCACAATAAGACATTAATTGAAAAAGAAATCACATTAATAAAAGACATGGTTAAGGACTTAAAAAAGACAATGTTAGGGTATTAATGGACTATTATAAAGATACATATTTTGAAGAAGCAATAGGATATACCCAAATATACAATGACTCTCACTCACAATTTGACACAGACTATACTCAAAACTCTAAGGTCCAAGCCTTATCAGACAAAATCATTGTAGCCCAAAACAATACTATAGTTGCATTGTTAGCCCATATCCACCAAAGGCTTGACAAGATTGAATCAAGACAAATCCAATTAGAATAAAAAATTTCTGGAACACCTTTGAACATCAAAACAGAATTAGACATTATTTCCTCAAGATTTAGTAATATTAAAATTGAAACGTCAGACAAAGAAAAGAAAATTATCCAAGACAAAAAGCCCACAAATAAATTTTTATTTGTAGAAAAATCTAATACACAATGAATAACCAAACCCAAACTCAAACTCAAAATAAAACAAGGTCCTTTCCAGGAAGACCTAGGACTATTAGAGAACAAAACCTTGAAACTAGAACATTATGATTATTTCATAGACAAAATTCTACACAAACATTAGAACAAACAATAGACTTGAAAAATGATAAAGCATATTTTCTTATAGACAATTAAGGACATTAAATCCTAGAACAATATATCAACAAAGATTTATATATATATATATATATATTTGTATAATCAAATAATGGAGTCACGTCTTTTTGGGAATTATAAGCTAAATGACAATTAAAAATAACCATAAGAACACAGAGGACGCTAAATTTATAAAAGATGTAATTGTATATAATGTTTTTTTTTTTTAGTGTCCACTGTCCATAGTAGTTGTAATTTGTGATGTAGACTTCTTTGCCAATTCCATCATCAATAAGTACAGGCCCAATCTGCTATGGAAGTTGTCATGAAATGTCCTGCAAGCACTTACAGAGTGTGTAAGAAGCATTATGAATGCAAAGGCACTACAGAGCATGAAGATAATATTTACGAGGTGCCGTCAATTAGAAAACATGGAGAACATGCTTTTATAGTTTCTCAATGCCTTAGAAAATTGTTTTCTAATTTTTTAATATTAGAAAACATCACAACTAAACAATATATTTTATTTTCTAGTTTTTTTGCAAAAATTTTCTGGAAAACAAGTCTTATTTTCTAAAACTAAACGGGCACTAAGACTTGAAGGCAGAAAATCCTCAAACTGAGGCAACATTCCACGGTCACTTCCTCCAAAGAAGGAAATTTGAAGGCATAATGAGCCGAGCAGAAGCTTGTCAGGCTTGGCAAATGAATAAGTTTTAAGTTTCTCATTTTACTGAAAACAATCTGATCTATTGTTATGTCCACTTCACCTCTTGCTATCTCCATCAGCACATCACAATATTTTACACTCAGCTCTACAAGTTGCACCATATGTTTGGCCACTGATGGTGTGACCAAGTTCGTCAATCCACTGCATCGAAATATCTTGAGAATCGTCAGATATTGGAAAGAAGTAGAAGAAGGTGCTACTAAATCCTTCAACTTGCCACAAGACCCCCCTTCAAGATATTGAAATTCTGGGCTCTGCAGCCGAAAGATAGTCTTCCAAACATCCCTCAAATCAACATCAAGGCCTTCTAGCATTAGAGCTCTTCCCCCCGGGAGCATCATCATCATATTTAAGGCACTATAGTCATCAATCCAAGGGCCACATATGAGAAGCTTCTGTAGATTGGGTAACCTTTGAAGTAAAGCCAAGAGATAAAGAGTCGATTTCTGTGAGAAGGATCGAAGCTTAACAACTTTTACTTTGCAGAAGAACTGTTGGGAGAATTGATATTGTAGTGTCTAACGATAACTCTTCCAAATTAGAAAGTGCCTAACAAAAAAAAAAAAAAAGCAATTATTAAATTTTATGCTCAACTAATCACCATTGCGGTAAAAACTGACTGGGACTAAAATTAATATTTAATGTTTTTAGGTTATTGTATTTTAATTAAAAAAATATAAAAAATTGTCATTTTCATTTATAAATATTGATTTTTCATGTTAGTGCATTCCATTTATTATATATTATAATAAAATAAAGCTTTAGTTCACTATATTGTTTTATTTTCTAATATATAATAACTCTTATTTATTTATTTTATAGATGATTTAAAACAAATTGAAGTTCAAATGGTAAATTCACTACTACTGTACTAAGTCAGAGCTATTATGTTCAAATTCATTTTTCATTCATTTTCTTTTTACTATTTTATTTGTTTTGTTAAGTTATTTATTTCCTTTTTGTTTAATTGGTTTTCCACATATCTTAAACTCAATTTTAAATATGACTCCATACTTTTTTATATTTAAACATGAAATTATATAATTAAATTAGTCATGAATAGGCACAAAAAATAATTAGTTTAGTTTAATTATTTCAAAAACTTTTAAAAGAGAAAAATTACTTTAGAGATTGATTTACAAAAAAAAAAAAGAGAATTATAAAACAGGAGAATAGTATTTTTGGTAGAATCATTGTTGTTAGAATAGTACAATTCACTATTCGAATAGGTTCACCTTTTTTAGTGTAACTTTTCAATTTTTTATGAATAGTACAATTCACAATTTGAATAGGTTCACTCCTTTTAAATTTACCTCTTTTAGAATTGTATAGTTCATGATTCTCACAATTTTTTATATTGTTAAAATCTTACAATTCACAATTCGAATAATATAATTGTACAATAATTGTCTTACTTCAAATTTAATATGAATCTATAAATGAATTGAAAAAATATAAGAATTCATATTGAATTGTATAAATTGATGGTGAATCATAAGACTTGATACAAATTCACGACTCTCACTTATGTTTGTCTATAGCATAAAATGAATTTTATTTAAGATATATTTTATTAGCTTATAAAGATAAAATTACGGCTAATACTTGATATCAATTTTCTAGTGGAAACGATATTGATATTTGATACTCGAATTTTACTACCAAATTGTGTAATTGCAAAAATTGTCTAACACTACCTCATTGTTATTCCCATTTTCTATATGTTTAAATCCAGTTTTATGAGATTGTTCTTCCTTTGCTTTTTCAAATAAAAGGCTTTTTGTTTCTTGTGGGCATTCAAATCTTTTCCTATATTATACACTAACAATCAGGTCGTAGTTGTTAGGGTAGGAGCTCCAACATTTTAAGTGGTTGTACAGGTAACAATCAGGTTGCAGTTGTTATATGCATTTTCATTGTTCCTTGGTGTTATATGTTGATTTAACGAATTGTCAAATGTTTGCTATGGTAAATGAGCATATTACTCAAACTATTAGTTAATGCACTCATGATATTTGTTTAAATGCTTCAACGATTTGTGTACATCCTCACTTCTTGGTTAACTAATATTGAAGATTTTAGAGAAAAAAATAATGTGACATGAATTAACTGAATTTTTGGCCTTTCATTTGTGCCAAAAAAATTGGATTAGCATTGTCTACATACCTTTTAAAAGTCTGAAAAAAAATAAATACTAAGAATGCATAATTTATAGTTGCATTTCACTTTTGATTTAGAGCAATATGGTCTTCAAAGAATTGCCTTCCTCCTCATTTTGTTCCCTAATTTAGAGGAGCTACCGTGTCTGAAGCGGAAAAGTTTGAATTTCTTCTTCTGTTGCTTTCAATATAAAAGATTTTTAAAATATTGCGATTATAATGTTTAGAATTCAATTCTTGATATAAACAATTATTCTACAGAAAATTATAATTTCATATCCTTGACTTTTTGACATCGGCCCTCTGTACCAACAGCGATCACTGAATTCCGAGAAACAAAGAGCTGAAGACAACGAAAGGAAGTAGAATGAAGTGCAAAGTTTTAGCAAAGATAAACAGGAAAATCAGAAGAAACAGAGAAAAAAGTTCAGCAGCGTCAGGCTCCTTGTAAAGGTGGAGCGAACCTGCCATGCATTTTTTATATTTATTTCAAACACTTGTGTGCCTGAAATAACTAATGGATGCTCAACTAGCGTGTTGGTTTTTTGGAGAAAGTAACTATTATTAACAATTATTTTCAGATGTAATTAACCGGATCCTGTACTTTTGCATTAGGCTACTAGGCTTGATTGTAGTGTTTAGAGTTGGAATAGCATGTTCAAATGGGCTGCCAAAAGACAGAATGAACATTGGAGATGTTGCTAAGGAACTGCATTTGATCAAAAGTACTCTTTTTGGAGTTTGAATCTATGGATAAAGAACATGAATGCTTCAAACCGATGCATAACAGGTAAGTGTACTTTTTGTTTTTTGGTGACATAAATCTGCCTAACAGTGCTGATTTATCTTTTAATTGAATTCAGGTACTCATTATTTCATTTGTAGTGGGAAAATGCACGGGGGACGTTACCACGACACATTAGAGTTGTTGAGACGGGCAAGAACGATTCTTGGTTTCATGATACTAGGCCTACTGTGAGTTTTTTTCCATTTCTTTAGTGGAACTGAATTTATTTTATCTTGTGGAATCATGTTCTTGCAGCCTTCTTTTTCTTTCACAATTCTTCTGATTTGTTTATTTTTGTCCATCCTTGGATTTTGTTGGTAGCATTCCTATATATTATTTTGAAATCTTACATGTGTCACTACTCATCAATACAGATTTTGTATTTTATATGTTTGCATATTGCAGTTAGTCCATCAAAAAAATAATACAATATAGTCTTTTGATTTTGATGCTTTATAGCATGATGGCCTAAGGCTACATTATAGTCATATCCATGATAGCCTAATGTTATGATATAGTTGTGCTAAATGATTTATGTGGTATTGTCTCACTGCATATTAAATCCTACAAGTTAGACTTGGTTTCTTTTTCTCCTCTCATATTGGTTTTCCAAAATGAGAGAAAAGTGATGTTTGTCTGTAAATGGACCTAATTTGAAACTTGTAGGGATTGATGTTGGTTGTTACCAAGATTGAGGTCTCGACCTTCTTCTGGCAAGGAAGGTAAGTAGTGTTACTGTAGCCAAATAAATTTGTGTTAGTAAATTGTTTTATAAATTTATTTTTTCAAGTATTAGCATCTCGCCAATGAAGTTATGGTAGGCAGTTGATACCAAGTATGACATTTTGTCAGATTTAAGAGGATTTCACGAAGGTGTAAGCATCCATTTAGATGGAGAAGTTAACAACTTGTGTGTTTTATAATCAAAAGTTTGTCCAAGTTGTTTCAGCTTTCAGCAGAAATGAAATTATTTGCAAGATAGTAGCTGAACAATGACCTGAAAGTATTTTGATGTGCATATTGTGCATATCCGTTTTATAATCAAGTCAAGTAATGGAAAATCAATAAAAAACATGGAAATAACTTATACACAATTGGAAATGGAGATTGATTGCAGCTGTATGTGATAATCTGTTAGAACTTAGGTGTAACATGATTTATGTATTATGACTAGCTCATGATTGATTATTGCTATGGTTTAATAGTTGTACTAAATTTTATAGAATGGCTGAATTTTCCAGAATGATTATGTATTATGACTAGCTCATGAGTGTTGATGCTGAGGATGAAATTCAGATTATTTAAAAAAACAAAAAACAAAAGCAAAATCGCTAAACTAGAATTAAGTTTTAAAACTAAAGAATATCAATCATTACACATAAAGATATTGATTTTTGTATCACAATATTTAAAAAATTCTAATGCTACTCTAAGAAGTTGTGTTTGTTATGGAGTGTGAAGTTAATATGAAGGTGGATTTGTTTACATATTCTGAAATAAGTTAGGCCTTTTCCATTGGTTTTGTGCAAGATGGCTTAGCAACTATTGCTAATTTTTAGATGAATTCACAGTTGTTTCTTTTTCTCTTATAGTCAGCAGCTAAAACGGTTAAACTATTGAAGGCATCACTTATGCACTTCTCTAGGATCTCCTATGCTACCTGGATGGGTCACTTCTGTGGAAGACCTGTGCGGTGAAGTATGACAAGGTGTTGCCTGTGAGATTTCAGACATAACGTCCGCGTATGAAATTATTATTTTTATGACTGTCAAGTTTTGTTTTGTCTAAATGTGGGTTTATTTAGAGTTCTTTAATTTCTCCCAACAATATTTTGTTATTGTATATCTTGATGATAAGTATCTTTGATTTTGCACAAGAATGGTTTTATGCAGCTTTCTATTTTCATCAGTCTTATAGTAGCTATTACTGTAAATCGACTACGAATAGAAAATGGTTTACCCATTTTAAAACTCTTCTCCATTTCTTTTTTATTTTGTTGTATTTCTACTGAGCCTACTTGCTTAACCATTGATGTAGGGTGTGATGCAACATTAGGAGACAAGAGTTGAGTATTTCAAAACCATAGGTGTTTCAACCATCTCTCTCTTTCGAAGAAATCTCTTACGTAGGAAGATTTTAGTGCTAGCAAATTCTTATGATCTAGAAGTTAAGGTGTTTACACACATGAATTTAAATTGATGTGAAATTTAAATTGATCATGAATTATTCATGAGTTATATCATGAAAGTTTACATGCATATAGTATGAGTTATATATCTTAATATGTGGTTCCTATGTCAATCAAAACACTTATTTTTTAAACAAATATTTGCAAAATTAAATGATTTTAATATTGATTTGATAAATGATGCGTGTGGTGAATGTAGATATGTAAAACATTTATTCCAATAATTTTTTCAATTTATGATAAAACTCTTTAATAAATGTAGACATCTTGTTCGATCGGCTCATGATAGGAGGAGAACTATAGATGCTCCATTGGCTAGCTCGTAACAAGGCCCAATGCTGAGAAATGCGAAGCTTAAATGTGAGATTGAAGCTCAAAACATTCTTGAGAATGAACCTGAGATTTTAAAACCCCAGAATTCAAGCTCAGACACATGAAAACAAGGCCTAGATCCATAAGACAAGCCCAATCTTCCCCGACCCATTAAGACCAATGTCGGGCGGGCCAAAGAGGCAACGCTTCTTTAAAGAGGTCTCTATGGCAACAAGCTGATGAGGCGATCACCTCATCGCAAAGGCATTGCCTCTGTGGCAGCCACTTGCCTCTGTATTAAATACAAAAGTAGCAATGGTGGCCAACTTCGTGGGCCTACCTTCAACTAAAACTCAGTCAATTGTGTGAGGAGATGATTTTTTGGAGAAGGGGAGAGCTAAAAAGTGCAATGATAAGGGTAGGAAGTAGGGGGGATGGGATAGACATGGGGTTAAAAAGGAGAAGGAGAGAGAGAAAGTGTAGGCAACCATTATAAAAAAAATTGAAAAAAAGTAAGAGCTCAAGGAGGAGAAGAAAGAAATGTCCTTAAGTAAGGGAAGAAGGGGAACCAAGTTCAAAGGTCATTTTCTAGAAGGAAAAAGGTGAAGGGATCTTGCATTCAAGTGAATTTTAATATCTACATCCAACTCTGAGGGCTAATTTATTGGAAAAACTGATATTTCAGCAATGATCTTTGTTTCTCTTCAATGTTAAAATTATAAATTTGCATATCCTTTTATCTATTGACTTGTTTATTCATTTTCTTGTGTTCATCGTCTATGTTATGCCATGTCTTTAACATGATCTAATAAGGTTTCAAGTTTAGATGTGAGTCTAGTTCATTTACATTAGTTAATCCTTGCTTGAAATAGAAGTTTGCTACTTTTGAGAGTCACCTATGTTTGTTGATCACACGATGCCTCTTGAAATAGGCCTTTCCTCAATGCCATAAGGTGAAGAGGCGATTGTCACTTTGACAGGGTCTTGTACAATCTTGTTTTAACATTTCTTGTAAATCTTGCATGATTCGAATTTTATGAATTCCCTTACTTCTATACTTTTAGTTTTTTGTTCATGATCATTTTTACTATCTTTCTTGGGGTTAATATTCAAGTGTTTGTAATCTCTATTTGTATTGACTTGATCCATAAATTGACTTGGTGGTTCCTTTTATAGGGTTTTATATATTTTAGGAGCCAATATATTGTTTATCATAGGAAATTGGAGTGATATTGATCATTCACTTTTAGCTCATGACCCTTTTAGCCTTTTATTGCATTTATGTGCAATTTAATGCTTGTTTATTTTTTGTTTATTTTCCATTTAATATACTTTATTTGCTCAAAATATTGTAATTCTTAATCTCTTCCCCATTAAATTTAAATGCATTTTGTAAGTTACTACTTTGATGAATGTTAAGACCAAATGTATGAAATTGAATTAATGTGCGAACTTTAAGCTTAAAATATAAAATGTGATAATTGTTTTGAAGGAAATCATAATTTTCATGTTAATAAAGAATAACTAAATAATTAAAGGTAATAAATAACAAAACACAAATGAAGATCAACTGTAAGGTTGGTGGGCATTCTAAAAGCCCATACCCAATTTCTGAACTTATTATCTAATGACGGCTTCTAAAAACCTCCATGGAATCCAGTTGCCTTATAAGTATATCCTAACTTTTATCTAGTTGGCGACTCCATCTTTAAGTAGGCTTTAAGACCTATTTTATATTTCCTAGTGGGCTTCGAGCCCACACAATGCTATGGTCGCCAAACACTTAAGTGTGCGCTAAATCCCATCGCCTATAGTGGCGACTCCACTGGGGATAGAGAAACTGATTCCAAGTGTTTTTTAGTTTATCATCTTTAATTATTCCTTTATTTCTTTTACATTTCTATTATAGTCACTACGCTTTTGCAAATAATGAGCACGCTAGTCCTAATTAACTCAATATTGATTATTATTTTGCTACATATGTTTCATTCAAACCTGGTGATGAAATATTTGATTATTGTCACTCACAACACGTATTTATCTGCATCGCATGGACCCTTGAGTGGGGAGACGTACATGGATGTATATCATTATGGGAGCCAAAACATATTAACTGAGACTCAAGCTCATGTAATGACCTAGCAATTTCCCTTAGGAATTTTACTGAATGTATGTGTTTTATACCCTTTAATGGATTCTAAAAATAAAATCCAAGCCCATCATAAATGGACTTTGTCGAGATGGGCTTTTTATGCTAACTTTTAGCCCTTTTCAAATGGATATTGCCAAAATGGGCCTTTCATGCCTATTGTGGCCCATTGAAATGGGCTTTGACAATAAAAGGCCTTAACGCCATTCTCAACCTATTAAAGATAGACTTTGGATTTATTTAGAGAATCCATTATTTGTTTGCACCATTTTGAGAGTTTCTTGTATACATTGGTTTTATTATTCCTTGTTGATAATTAAAACCTAGACAAAAAATCCTAGGATGAGAAACTCACCATAGAACATGTGTGTAGGAGGAATAAGGTGGAAGTTATCATTTTTGAAGCTTAATATGTAGTTTCTATGTTTTGTGAATATTAAGTGTGTTTGTTTAGTTTTTTTCTTCATTTCCTTAAAAATAATACAAACCTGCATATCATGCATAATTCTGACATATGGTTTTATAGCAATATAGATCCTTCGAGCTCATTTAGGTGGGTCCGATCTAGTTTTGGGTGCTAAGTTAGAAAGAAAGAGATAGATGGCAAGAGTTTTTGATCCTGATGCTTTTAAAGCACAGCTGAAAGAAGATGTATTTACTAAAACTTGCTCTACAATGAGAGAGATAATAGGGGAAATAATTAAACTGATTAAAGAAAAGTAGTCTACACAACTGACTAACTTGATTGATCTTGATGTTGAGATTTTGATAAAAGAAAGGGAAGAGGATGGTGTGGCAGTGCTAGCTGACCTAATAGGCTAAAAGAATGTAAGCCAGACTGAGGATGTGGAACAGTCTGACTCGGCTAAGAATATGACTAAAGCTATGGCCCATATGCAAATGATGATGAAAGAAAAAGGCATGGATGCTCTAATGGACTATACTGATTTGAATTTGGATGAAGAAGACCCCTCACCCTGGAAATTCAAATTCCTTAACATGAAGAAGTACTCTAGAACTGAGGACCCACATTTTCATTTAAAGCAATATGTGACTTATATGAAAGCCATTGAATTAACTAAAGCCTAAATAGTCAAGTAATTCCCCATGTCGTTAGAGGGTGCATCGATCCATTGGTATTATGCCTTGGAACCATATGTCTAGTTCAATTGGTGTCATACCTCAAATTTGACTGTCCCCAAAAAGGTCCAATGATGAAAAGAATCTTCAAGATGACTAAAGTCTACTCGTTCATAATACTTTTAAAGTGTGCAACCTTAAAAACCTAACTGACCCCACCAATGCGCAAAATTGATCAACAAGCCATTAAGTTATGCCCCAACCTTGCAAAATATGAATTATCAGAATAATGAGAGGTTTATTTCAAGAAAACCCCTCTCAAAATACTCAACTCGTTAGGTCAGTGTGCATTTCTTTAGACTGATACCCAGTTTTGTGAAAAAATAGAAATTGATTTTGATAAAACGGACCTCAAAAACACAT
>CANTUR010000040.1:412500-422456 GCA_947683625.1 Mallotus nudiflorus | reverse complement strand
TAATTAATTTCCGAAAATTAGAAAATAATATTAAAATATTCAAAAATACCCAAAAATCCAAAAAATCTCCAAAAATTATACAAAAATTTACAAATGAAGATTAAGCTACTAGGAACAACATTTGTGAAGGAAGTTTCCATGAATCATCCAATTCGAAGCTCAAAAAAATCGAAAACCCTAATAGGCTGAAATTTACAAATCGAAACCTAAGCAATTCTAGACCATTTTAGCTCAAAGCAAAGCTAGAATCACACTCACTGGAGCTCAAGGAGAAGAAAGAGACCGGCGGTGTCGAAAACGGTGGCCGGAATCGGCGTGATCGACGGTGGGTTGATTTTCGGCTTCTCCGGCCAAAATCGTTCTCCCGACGCCGGAAACGGCCTCCTCAGGTGGCGAAACTGGTCGGGGAAGATGGTGGCACACCGGACAGCACACCCACGGTGAAGGAACGGCGTGACAGGCGGCGGAACGGCGATGGGGAATCGGTCGGAGAAGAAGAAGAAGTCGGGGGCCAAAATGTAATTTTGCAAACTTTTGTAATTTTTAACAAATATATGTATATATATATACTTTATACTATATATTAAAATAATATTAAATTACACACATCCAATATACACCACACACATAAAAATATTAATATTTTAATAATTTATACCAAATAAAATTAATTAAATAACAATTAAAACAATTAAATACTTAATAAAATATTAGGGTATAATAAACCCTAATTAATTAAATATTCACACAAAGTCTTTATTTAATAATTTAAAAATATGTATGAGTTCATGCAAGTCCGTAAATACATCTAAAATAATTAATAATAAATTGTTTACGTGAAAATTTCCCCGAAAATGCAAAGTCCGGGAAAATTTTACGTAAAACACTGAAAATAATACACCGTAATTAAAATAGGTTTTAAATACATATTAACTCGTAAAAATATCATATAAAATACAGAAATTATTAACACTGCATATCCCGGTACAGTGTAAAAATATTTTTAAAAAACACGGGATATTACAGCCATGGAGAAATGCATTGGAGACATCAAATTGGTGCATTGGCCAGTAATTCATTATGGCAAGAGCTATGACAACTCGAATGGTAGTAGCTTGATAACAGGACTGAAGGTTTCTTTGTAATCCACACCCGAAATTTGTGTAAACCCCTTGGCGACAAGACGTGCTTTGTAGCGGTTTATGGTGCCATCTGAATTTCTCTTAATGCAAAAAAACCACTTGTTGGCAATGATGTTAGCATTTGATGGAGCAGGGACAAGAGTCCAAGTAGTGGTGGATTGTAGAGCACTGATTTCATCATCCATAGCCATTCTCCATTCTTTGTATCGAATAATATCTTTAAAAAATAATGCTTCATGTTGCAAATAATTTAGAGTTATTTCAAAGAGAGCTATGTGTGCTTGGCGTTTGCTAATTGTATGAGGGCAAAGTGTCATAGTGTGTGTGCAAGATGGTGGGGAAAGGGATGGGTTTGATGGAATGTCGAGTGGAGAGGTTTTAGAAAGATCAAAAATTAAATGGAGACCAATATAATTAGATGGTTAGGAAGATGAGTTTGTTTGGGTAAGGATTGAAGAATATGGTTGGAGAGGGGATGAGGACAAGGTTGAGGTTTATTGCAATGAGGGATCAGCTTGTTGATATATTTCATGTAATAGTCTAAATTTGAGTAGAGAAGATGATGAGGAAGAGGAAGGATAAGATGGTGAGTTATTGGGTGAGATGAGGGTTGTAGTGGGTAGTGGTGCGAATGTGTTATTGGATAAAGATGGGATTATAGGTACAGTAAGATGAGGGTTATTGTGGGTATGGATGATGGGTGGGTTGTTGTGAGTGGATGTGATAATGAGTTGTTGGATAAAGGTGGGACTGGAGGGAGGGATAAAGGTGATATAATTTGAGTGGAATTAAGTGTGGGTGTAGATGGTGGGGTTTAGTGCGTGTCCAAGATTTTATCAACCGTGACACTGTTTAGGCTCAGGGCTTTAGAGAACATACTAACCACTGTCACAAAGACATGGCATGGAGATGAGGAGTCACCACCCAAGGTCATAACTGGGACAAATTGAAAAGGTGGTACTCGATTCCCTAAAAGAAAGCTAGCACCACAACCAGGAGATTCTGGGAACGAAATACTAACTTCTCTTAGTCTTGTGTTCATTTAGAATAATTTTATAAATGATTATTTCATCCTCTAATTACATGTAATTTTATTAAACCCTATTTGACATCCATTTAACCCTAGGCATCTAATCAATAAAATTACACATAAAAAATGCACTCAAGATTGCATTGTCCCTAAGTCTAAACTATATTAATTTTATTAAAAAGTTAACTAGATTTACATTTTATTTTAAGTGAGAAATGGACTAAAGGTGGGCCTACATTTTTATTAATTAATGAACCTAGATCTATTTATTTTAGTTTGTCTAAGAAATGGGCTTAAGTCTATTCAATTGTAAAGGAAAGTTAAATTAATGGGCCTAAGTCTAATTTGGTTTTATTTTAAGTGAACTATGAGCCTAGGTCTATTTATTTTAAAAGAAATGAAATTAAGTAGGCTGAGCTAAGTCTAAACAAGTTTTAATTAACTAAGTGGGCCTAAAATCTAATTAACCTAATGGGCCTAAGTTGATTTTAATTATTTAAAACCCTAAATCATTTTTTAAGCCTATTTATTAAGTGAGTTAGACCTAAGCGTGGGTTTGGGGCCCAAAAACATAAAAAAAAGCTCAAATAAATAAAAAACAAAAAAATGGATCAAACAAACATTATAGTGATTTTCTAGAAACTCTAAATTAATTACATGCAAACCCTAAATTAAGTTACTGCCACCATTAATTTTAATTGATTTTTTACCCAATTAAACCTAATTACTAATTGATTTTAAATGCAGAAAATTAAATCTTTTACTATTCCCATTACTAGGGCTATTACAAACTACATACAAAATTAAAATTAAATAATTATACACTGATGAATTAAAATAACTACATAGAACACCAAAATGAAAAATAAAGATAAAACGCTTAATTATATTGGAAAACAATATAGGTTCTTCCATGGCATTCCATGGACCTTCTGTTCATTTGAACACAACTAGTATCCTCCTCAATTCATAGTCGAACATCAAAACAAAACAAAAAAATAAATAATCGAATTAGTAATGAAATTGAATAATAATAACAATAACGAAATAAAAGAAAAATAACAAAAGAAAAGAATAAAAAAATGAAATAGAAAATAACACTGATGATTTTAGATGCTATGCAAATGCCATTTTTAGCCCCTCAGACTAGGATTTTCACCGTTGAAATTAAATTGTTGTTGTTTCTAGACTCAGATTAAAAAAAAAATGATGGACCATTCTTGTTGAAAGAACCATATAAAAAAAGAGCTTTGACAAAAAATTGAAGTTTTTTGTGCACAGGGCGTTCTCTGTGGCGTCTAAGTTTTTAGGGTTTTTGTGTGAGTCTCCACTTTTTTTCTTTCTATGTCAGTCTCCAAAAAAAATCCTCCTTCACGTACACATGTAGACTCTGCTTTTAAATGCAGAGTCTACCTGTGTACTGACTTCCTCCTTTGGAGGAATAAACTTATCTCTCTAAAACATAATGATAAGATTTGATTTTTGAATGTTTTAAATGCATCAAAATTTTTTTCAGATAAAACTAATAATAAAATTCAATTTTTAACCAATCAAAATACTGAAAAAATCGACAAAAAATAAGAAAAAATATGCGAAAAATTGAAAAAATGGGACTTTTACGCGTTAGCATTGTGCAATGTCGATCAACATTGTCTAACGCCGATTGGCATTTTAAATGCCAATCCTAATTTTAATTTTAATTTTTTTAACTTTTAATTATCAAAAGACCCTTAAAAATTTGACTTATTTGTAATCAAAACCTAAAAATGTTGCAATTTAGTTTATAAAGTCCAGAAAATTGACAACCAAGTTCAATTTTTTGAATGAATTTCATCATAGGGGCTTAGTCACCATTGTGCACAATTGCATCCCAAAATTGGGTGCTTACAGTGGGGTCAGGTAATAAATTAAGGGAAGGTAGAGACATACCTGTAATGGAAGTCGAATTGAGTGGTGCTTGCCATGTGAGCCACGGGTCTGCATGGGGCCGTGATGATAAAGTGGGACTAGTGACACACAAAAAAGGGAAGTTTTGCTCATTAAAATGAGCATTTTGAACAGTGTAAATTTTATTAGAGGATGGATCAAAATAATTAAAGCCAACATGATTATGAAAATTGCCTAAATAAACACATTCTTTGCTTCTAAAAGCAAATTTATGTTTATTATACGGACGAAGGTTAGAAAATATGGCACACCCTAAAATTTTAATTTCCAAATATTTTAGAGATGTATGAAATAATTTTTGAAATGGAGATTCATTATTTAAAGTAGAGGTGGGTAATGCATTAATTGAATTTATGGCTGTACGAAAAGCATAAGTCCAAAAATGAAATGGCACATGAGAATGGGCTAATAATGTTAAATTGGTGTCAACAATATGATGAATTTTTCATTCAAATAACCCATTCTATTCATGTGTATACGAGCAAGCTATGCGATGAACAATGCCATTTGTTTTAAAATGCTTATGTAATTTTTGAAATTCACCACCCCAATCTGAGTGAAAAGCTTTAATTTTGGCATTGAATTGTTGATGTACATACAATTCAAAGTTAAGAAACACAGAATGAACATCACTTTTATTTTTGAGAAAATAATTCTAGGTGAATCTAGTGAAATCATCAAAAAATAAAATAAAACAACGGAAACCATGATAAGAGGTGATTAGCGAAGGACCCAAAATATATGAATGAATAAGTTAAAAAGGAGCATCTGTAGTATGCTCGACATTAGCAAAAGGTAATTTAGCTAATTTTCCTAAATGACATAAAGAACAACTAGAATTTATTCAATTAAAAATAGGTAAATGATGATCTTTAATAATTTTAGAAACAATGTGATGTTATGGATGACCTAAGCGAGCATGTCAATCTGTAAAGGAGGTGGATTCAGTGAGAAATCCTTATTTTGATGGAATGGAGGATGGTGGCATCACATACAGCCCATTCTTACTCCAGCCTCATAACAGGGTTGCCCTGGTGTTCTGGTCCTTGATAGAAAAATGCTTAGGCCAAAATTCAAAAAAGCAAGAATTATCAGTAGTGAATTTTTGGACAGAGAGTAAAGATTTCTGAATATTTAGAACATAAAACACATTTTTAAAAATGAAATCCTTATCAAAGTATAGAGAATGATGGAATGACTTACCAGTATGTGTGATAGGAAGGCTTTGACCATTGCCAACAATAATTTTATAATTACCAATATAAGGAACCAGATTGACAAGATGAGAAGAATCCGATGTCATGTGATGGGAAGCACCAGTATTTGGGTGCCAAGGGTTGGGATGAAATACAACTGTGTAGGGAGGTGATGGAGTGTCAAAACCATAATAGGGAATCAGACTAGTGTTGTTCGCTTAATGAGCCTGGGGAGAGGTGACTTGATTTTGAGGTTTATAGTGGCGACAATTCTTATTAGCTGTATAATTATAGAAGCTACATTTATGACATTATTGAGAGTGATTCCAGTGAAAGGAGAATGAAGGTCTTTGATTATTGGGAAAGGGTGAAGTAGGTGATGTCATGAGAGGTCGAGGCCGAGAGGAAGAACTAGAAAATCGTCACCTTGCAATGTGAGCAGTGGGTGGTTCATGAATATTTTTAATGAGAATTTCATGAGCCACCAATTGCCCATGAAGTTCTTGGAATGTAACTAGTGTGGGTTGCTGATTTAAAGCTATGATAATGCTATGAAATTCATAGCCAAGGTTGTGGTAGATAATTGCATTGAATTATGTAAGAGAAAGAGATCTACCTGTTGCTCCAAGTTCATCGGCTAAAGCTTTGGATTTTTGAAAATATTGAGTGACTGATAAGTCATTTTTCTTCAATTCTTAAAGTTCAATATGGAGTTGTAATTGATGGTTTTGAGATACAGAACCAAAAGCACTTTCTGGTGCATGCCAAGCCGCAAAGGATGTAGTCATGCCAACAATATAGGGAAAAACTTCTTTAAGAAGAGATGAGAAAATCCATGAGAGTAAAAGTTGGTCTTTTTGATGCCATTCGGTATATTTTGGATTGGGAGTAAGAGGATTAGTTGTAGTTATAGTTGGTGGTTTAACAATGGAGCCATCAATAAAGCCTGTAAGTTTATGGTAATTAAGGAGAGGTTAGAATTGGGTTTTCCAGGTGTGGAAATTTTTGGAGGTTAATTTAATGGAAAAATTATGATTTGTTATAGTAGTCATAGGAAGAGAAGGAGAAGGAGAAGAAGAGGTGGGAATAATTTATCTTGCCATTTATTAGCAGCTCTGATACCATGTGAAGGTTTTAATGTATTATTATTTTGTAAAATGAGTACAAGGCTGTATATATAGGATGATACAAGTTAAAGAGATAAATACAACATTAACTAAACTAATAATAAGCCTAATAATACTGAAATAAAAATATAGCTAAGGCTAATCAATGTGTTATCTCAACACGTATGAATCAAGGACTATGCCCTCAACTTTTTCTATCCCCTGAGCATTAAAGGTAATGACAGTCAGCATATTAAAAGCAATAATTAGAAGCCCTATCCAGATTGAAAAATGCAATATTAGCAACATGTGTAAAATCATTTACCGTATCATTCGAGAAACCATGATGAACATCCTTATACAGCCATAATCTACTTCTTTTTCCTAGTTCTTCTTGTGATTCCTGCTGAATAATTTCTTGACTGATTTCTTGAAATAAATCATGCATCTATATTCTCTCTTTGGAAATGGTTATGAGAGATTTACTAACCAGAACTCTTATTCCAATATCTGGATACAAACCGCAACTTTCCAATGCTTTAGACACATAATCTTTATCCTCTCTTTTTTTAAAAAATAAAAGCAATATCCAGGAATAATTTCCTCTCCATTTCCTTCAATTTATCAAAACTTATATAAAGCTTACCTATAATTTCTTAATTTGGAGTTTCCCTCAACCTCTCTAGTGCACTTCTCTATTCACTTGCAGATTTACCAAACAGAAAGGAACCAAGAACGTTAAGAGCTAATGGGAGGCCATTGTAGTAATTCATAAACTCGTTAGATAACTCAACATAATCCTCTGCAGGATATTCATTTCTAAAGGCTTTCAAATAAAAGAGCTGAAGCGATTCATCCTGACTTAATCCTTCGACTCTGTAAATTTTATCAACTCCATGGCATTTCAATAAATGTTCATCTTGAGTTGTTCCAATTATCCTCCTTCCCAAACTAATCATGCATACCAGCTAACATCTTTAACTGGTCTAGTTGATTCACATCATTAAGAACAATAAGGACCCTTTTGTTATAAAGCATATTGCTGATTGATGTGGGTGTTGAAGAACTTGCAATTCAGCTTATGAAAAATTATGAAAAATTGCATTAGTGGCATTTTTGTAATTTTTAGCAACTTTGAAGTTTCAGATTTTGGCATGTGAGCTACATTGCTTTTTGGGCAAATTCAATCGTTTAGGCCTTTAAATTGGCAGTTTTTTGTTTTTAATTGTTTGAGGGATTTTCCTATTTTGTTTAAGATTCTTTTTCTTTAGGATTTTTTTTCCTTATTTAAGCTTTGTTTTGGGACTTTTGGCCATTGTTATGATTAATAAAATTTTGAATTCCTTTTAATTCCTAAAATTCTTTGAATTTTAATGCATATTTTCTAAGTTTGTGAATTACAGGTTATAAAAAATTAGTATTCGATAGTCGTGCGTGATTCAATGAACATTAATTACTTGTTTATCACTCTTTCGCTATGTCACTGATCCCATCCATCCCATTGAAAGCATTGTAAATAGTTATGCTTTTGTTCATTAGAACTTTAGAAATAAGTTGTCTTTGCAAATGAACTAGCCCTCTCTTCTCCTTAACTTCTCTAACATTTGCTATGAAGTTGCTACTTTCAAATTGGGAAAAAAGTTCTTCATGGACAAATCTAGCAATAGTAGTTTTACCTATGCCGCCCATCCCATATATCCCAATAAATTGAACATCATTCAATTGCCCTATATCTAAATACATTCTCATGTCCACCAAACGTGAATTCGTTCCTACAAAATTCTTTACAGCAACAACACTCAATTGTAAACTTGATTTTCTCAAATTGCCAAGTACCTCTTTGAGAATTTTTTGAATAAGCTCTGACTCATTCCTGTAAAATAACAATTACTAGCATTGTCACATAATAAGCAACTGTATAGAAAACACAAAAAATCTTGTTCTTGTCTATATGTTGAACAATCATTAATACACCATTCAAAGGTCATTTGCTGTCATATAATAAAACCTTCAGTGTGATTAATTAGCTAACATGATCCAACAAAATATGCTATAAAAGACAAATGGGGTCATTATTGGTAAAGTTTGAAATTATTTTTAAACAAAAATCATATAAATTGAATGCTAAAATCAAAGGCAAAATATAATCTTGAATATTGAGCTATATACAAGATAATGATTAGAATCAAAGTGATTGTAATGAAATTCAGTATAACAATTATACTTGAACTAAAAGAAATAAAAAATTAAGATATATTTACAAAAAAGATAAAATTAAAAATAGAAAATTTATTATTTTTTCTATTTGAGTATATTTATGATGGGAAGTTCTGTGTTAGAATCTTCACCATATCAAATTAAAGTGCAAGTAAAAATTGAGATCATATATAATGTTGGTAGAAATATTTTATGCTATATAAAAATTATGTTATCATTATTATGTAATCAAATTAAATATATATATATATATATATATATATATATATATATATATATATATATATATATATATATATATATATATATATATATATTATTTTTACTCCAAATATACGGGGACTATCAATTAGAGGTGAGGTCCATTTTATAAATTTATGGGCCTAGGCCATGAAACCAACATTTATCCTTATATGATTAATTACTGAAATTTGAGAAAAAAGAATTATCCTACATCAATTCAAAGTTTAGATTTTGGGTAACACCCTTAACCTGTTTCTAGTCAAATAATAATAATAATAATAATAATAATAATAATAATAATAATAATAATAATAATAATAATATAAAAAATGATTGTTGGCGCAGGCTAGCTAAGGAAGCAGGTAATAAAAAAAAGAATAGAGTTGTGTTTTTATCAAAAAAACCACATCAAAATGAAATTGTCCTCCAGTCCACCATGAATTTTAGGGGCAATTTAATCCAACAAAAATTATTTCTGGAGCGGGCCTCTTTGATTCAAAAATAAGGGAGGGAGATTTTACTAAAAAACTATGCAAAATAAACTACCTCCATGTAAGCTGAAACATTTTTATTAAAAAATTAATAAACAATGCGGGTCACTCTATAGCAGCTACTACAAATGTCATCACTCTTAATCTAAACATTAAGAAAAGTAAAATAATGCGGCTGCTGCATAGCGAGTCTAATAATAATAAAACAAGAAGTAAACATATGGTGATTAAGTGGAACAACTATGAGAAGAATAATGGAGACAATGAGAGGAGTTAAATGGATAAGCAATAAGTAAAGAAAAAAAAAAACACAAGCTGTAGAGAACAACATGAAAATTGGCGAGTGGTTGTTATTCCTCTATCTTCTTGATTAGTTTTAGACTTGTTGTTGCATAATGTTATAATGATATGGTTGAGTTATGCCTTGAATTCTTATAATAAACCATTCTTCTTTGTTGAGAGTGAAAATCAACATTCTTTTCTGGTTTGGTCCCATTTGATCATCGTCTTATTGGCTGCGATTAGGTTTCTTTTCTTCTTTCCCTCAATTCAAGCCTACGTGTTGAGTGTTAAATCTTAAATGT
>CANTUR010000040.1:357500-410000 GCA_947683625.1 Mallotus nudiflorus | reverse complement strand
ATCCTTATTAATTATGTCAAGAGAGTATTGTGAAGAGAGCTTATTCTATAATATTGATGACAGTGAGGATGAAGATGTATTTATTGGAGATGAGCCGAAATTTGATGAAGAGGATGAGGGCGATATTTAATATATTGACTTTAATGACATTGATAAATTTCCTTATTCTTATATTCCTTTAATTTCTATTTTGAAGGAATTACAAGTTGAAGATAAATTTATGATGTTCTATAGCAAATTTTTTTCTCAATATTTGGGCAAAATTTGAATTTTCTCTACCCTAAAGGGAATGATGTGGAGTAATAAGCCTTAGAATGAGATTATAGAAAAATTAATAGGAAATATAATTTTTATTTTTATTATTAGGATTTGGTTTTTTATTTTAAATTAGCGTTGATTAGAATTTGACTTTTCTATATTGTTAGGGATTTGATTTCCTACCTTAACTAGGATTTTCTTTATTTTTATTTCCTAATTAAGATTAGAGTTGGTAGGTTTTGCCATCCTATAAATATGCAAGTTTTAAGGCTATGTGAGTTAGTTTTTAGTTATCAATAAAATTCTCTTAGAGACGTACTTCTCTTTTTCTCTAAATTTTCAGTATTCTCTTTGAATTAACGAATATTTGATGAATATTTCTTAGTATTCTTATTGAATCAATAGGTTGTAGAAGATTGTTTTTCAGTATTTGTGCGTAAATCAATGGATTATAATATTTATGCTATTTGTTCTTTTATTTTTATTTTTATTTTTATTTCTTTAAGCTTCCACTACATCAACTGTTCTTTTATTGACTGAATTTAGCAAACAAATTTGAATTACAGTAACATGTTACATTATTTTTATGGAAGTTGCATTAAACTTAAGTAAGAGTGGGCTTAGGGGAAATTTGATGTTAACATAGACCTAGAGGTTATGAAAGAAAAGACTTGAAAAAACCAAAAAAAAAATAAAATGAAATAGAAGTTAAATTAAGAATTACTGGGCCTTCCAATCTCATTAACTAATTAGATACTTTCCCCTAAATTTAGATTGGTACTAATCTATCTATATATATATAAAATAACTAATAACCAAGTGCATGGAGTTTTTCATGTCATATTTTTAGTGCCATGTGGCACTTTGCAAGTTTCCTAAGTGCTTTGTATTATTGATTTGATTTGCTCTTCGATGTTTTTAATTTCAATATTGGTAAGTGTTGGTAAATGAATGTATTTTAAAATGTTGTCCCTTATAGTGCTTGGACTTCTAGAAGAGCAGGTGAACCATGACCTTCCATTAACACTATGGTTTGATGTTTTTAAAAGTGAAGGAAGAGTCATCAGTATAGGTTTGGTGCTTTCAATTGAAATGTTGGATAGTGTTGGAAAAGGAAAGGTTTTATACTACTGTCATGTATAGGCCTTGAACTTCCATAAGAGCAATTGAATTATGACCTACCATGAAGATGTGCGGTTTGATGTTTTAAAAAAAGAAGGAAGAGTGATTGGTATAAGTTATGGTCTTAAGTTAGTTCTAAAGTGTAATTTCATCCATGGATTGTAATATGAAGGACAAAGAACATAAGCAATAAAGAAAAGCTGAAATGAGATAGAGAATACCAAATGACAGTTTGGCTAACATGTCCAATACTGGAGAAGGAACATTTCACTTTTGTAATTGAAAGAAATCCAAAGGAAATGAAAACCAACAAACAGTAGAATAGGACAAAACAACACTCATTATACCATATGATTCATTCTATCTTCATTGGGCACATTTGATCTATCTCCTTACTTCCAATGGCCGTCTAATCTTGATAACATACATGATAATAATGTTATTGGGAAGCTGGAGAGCATATACCTTGGTTGAAGAGTTTTGACCGATGCCAATGTTGTAGAATGTAGTTTTTTTGTTTGAAATTAAGGAAAGAGAAAAGAGGAGGAATTAATAATTTGTTGATATATGTTATTTAAAGAAAACTTAGTGGTTGTGTTTTTACATTAGGTATAAACATACAACATTTGTGCTTTAGCCAGAAGGCTAAAGAAGCAAAGCATTGGGCTTTTTCAATTTTCATGCAAATATTAACAAAATTGCAATCAATATTAGTAATAGTGAGGTTAAAATTCATGTTTATCATAGATATGAAATGTAGAATTCATATTATTTTTTTCTTTATAATCAATAATTAAATGCTTGAACTATTAGTTAGGATGATGAATAAGATTCAAAATTCAATTTTTTAAGTTAATGTTTCCCTTACATTTTTGAAAACCAATTAAACTAGAGAAAATGGATATTGTAAAGGAACTGTGATGTAGTGGAAGCCAAAGAAATTGAATAAATATTGCTTAATGTTTAATCGTGCATGATTACCGTCTAACAATTTTCTAAAACCTGTTGATTTGCACACAAATACTAGGAAATAGGCATCAATAATCGTGATTCACACAAAGGAATACCAAATATTGGAAAAATATAAATTTGATTAATAATTCAAAAAAAGCCATCCTCAAACAACCCCAAAGAGATAAATAAATAGAGTTTAGAGAAAATCCCTAAAAACAAAAAAGGAAGAAAAGACTAAAAAATACAAAAAGGAACATAAACTTTGAAGCCAAATTTAAGGGCCTAAATAAAGGAATTTAGGCTCGAAGATGGGTTGCTATAAATAAAGTGTATAGCATTCATTATAGGGCTCTAAGTTAGCTTTGATTTGATATATTATGGGCCTCATGGTTCAATCGAGGTCACCACGACCGTCCATTTGAAGCCCAAGTGCGCATGCCTACTTTGTCAAATCCATCTATAAATGATAATGCAACCTCATCCACATCATTCCCCTCAAGCGACAGAAAATTCAGCCTCTAATTCGACACAATAACATCATTAGAAGAATCAACAGTGAAGGGATCAAATGTTTTACATTAAATACATCTATTGTGCGAACATGGCTAGACAACTTCAGATGATAAGCGTTGGAATTGATCTTCTCCACCACTTCAACTGGACCAATCTTCCTGGCAGATAACTTGTTGTACTCCCCTACTGGAAATTGATATTTTATTAGGAATGCCCATACAAAATCACCTACTTCAAACTCCAAAGGTCTACGTTTCTGATTTGCAATATGCTTTTACTTAGAATTAGCAGCAAATAGATTATCAAAGACTGTCTTGTGTACATCCTATAAGCTTGAAACAAAATCTGCTACTTTCCCATGGATTCTGGTCTTGTTAGGCAGGGGCATTAAGTCAAAGGGCCCTCTTGGCTGAATGGAATAAACAACCTAAAAAGGACTGAATCCTATATTGTGATTAACAATGTGGTTGTCTGCGAATTCTACCTAACATAGCTTATGATCCTAACCCTTCATATAGTCCCCTATTAGACAACATAGTAGGTTGCCCAATGACCTATTCATTACTTTAGTTTGCCAATCTATTTGAGGGTAATAGCCACTGCTAAAATTTAGTTGGGTATTGATTATCTTCCAAAGGCTACGCCAGAAATGATTGAGGAAATGGGTATGTCTGTCAGAGACAATGGATGTAGGCAACCCGTGCAGATGATACACATCCTAAAAGAATAGTTGTGCCACATTTACTATGTCTATAGTCTTCTTTCAAGGAATAAAAAGAACCATCTTAGAAAATTTATCAATAACAACAAAGATGGAGTCATGACCTCGCTACTTTCACAACAATCCCAATACAAAGTCCATGCTAATATCAACCCAAGGTTAAGAAGGAACTAGTATATGCATATAGAGCCTTGCATTTATGGCTATCCCTTTAGATGTTTGATAGATTTTGTACCTCTGCACGTACTTCTCAACTTCTTTATGAATTGAAGGCTACAAGTAGGAGGCCTAAATCAATTGCAAAGTTCTTTCTCTGCCAACATGCCCCTCTTTGTGCAACTCCCTTATAATCTACAAGCAAAGGCTACAATCGGGGATACACAGTTGATTACCCTTAAACAAAAATCCATCTAGTAGTAAAAACTTTATCTTCCTCCCAGCCTGCACATCTTGTATCACTATAGAAAAATAAGGGTCAGATGCAAGAAAATCACGAAAAGAATCAAACCTAGGCACTTTAACTTTCATGGCCCTCAATAAACAATTTCTATGACTCAAAGCATTAGCCACTCGATTAGTGACCCCAGACTTATGTTTCACCATATAAGTGAACTGCTCCAAATAGGGCCACCCATCTTGCATGGTGCGATGACACCTTATCCTGCTGGGGCAGGTGCCTCAAAGAATCATGATCTTTGTACAAAAAAAATCCTTATAAAACAGATAATGACTCTAATGCCTCACTACTTGGACAACTACATAAAACTCAATATCAAAAGTATTGTAATTAAGTTTTGAACTAGATAATTTCTCATTAAAGAAAGCCACAGGCTTGCCATTATGACTGAAGACTGCTTTAATGCCCACCTTGGAAGCATCTGTATGAAAGTTGAAAGGTTGAGAAAAGTTTGGTAGTGCCAAGATTGGTGTAATTATAAGGCATTCTTTAATTAAATTGAATGTTGTTTCTGCCTCATCTATCCATTCAAGCCTACTACCTTTCATGCAATCTATGATTATTGCCATTATGGTGCTGAAATTAGCAATGAGCCGCCTATAAAAGGATGTTAGGCCATGGAAACTCTACACTTCTATCAAGGTTGTTGGTCTAGGCCACTCTTTTATTGCTACCACCTTTGCTGCATCCTCCTCCAAACTAGCTCTTGAAACCATATACCTTAAACACAACACTTTAGGGGTCATACAAACACACTTCTTAATGGAAATATAGAATTTTTCCTTGCTCAACACACTTAAAACCTCTTTAAAATGTTGCATGTGCTCATCAAGGTTAATGTTAAATATCAGGATATCATCAAAATACACCACTATAAATCTGCCAATAAAAGGTCACAACAATTGATTCATGAATGCATAAAAAGCATTGGGAGCATTAGAAAAACTAAATGGCATTACAAGCCATTTATACAACCCCACCCCAGTCTTAAATACTATTTTCCATTCATCCCAAGGTCTCACACGAATTTGATAATGCTTACTTTTCAAATCAAGCTTAGTGAAAATAGTAGCACCACTAATTTAATCAAGAAAATCATCTAACCAAGGAATGGGAAATATATACCTTATAGTAATTTTATTGATGGCTCTGTTGTCCAAACATACACCATGACCCATCTTTTTTAGGTGTCAAGAGTGTAGGTACCACACAAGAACTCATGCTCTCTTTAATATGGCCTTTGACTAGTAGCTCTTCCTCTTATCGACGCAATTCCTCATGCTCATTGGGACTCATCCGATAATGTGGTTTATTGGGCAAGGCTGCTCCGAGCACCAAATCAATATGGTGCTAAATGTCACATAAAGGTGGCAATCCTTCTGGTAACTCTTTAGGAAACAGATCACCAAATTCTGTAATAAGTAGAGTAATAACCTCTGGAATATGGGCTGAGGGCTGAGTCAGTCACTTCCTTCCTTACTAGTATATACCTTATGTTCAAATTTTTTAATTCCTTATTAAAGTAGGCCAAGGACAGTAGTGTATTGACTCCAAATCCAATACCTTCTTGCCTAGGCTTTTTGAACACCTGTCTACTAGGCAGTAATACAATTTTGACCCCTTCAAGCATAAAATTACATGTGTTAGTTTGCCCATTATGAGTAACATCCCTATAATACTGCCAAGGCCTTCCTAAAAGCAAGTGGAATGAATCCATGGCAACAACATCACACTAAATAATATCTTTATATTTTATACCAATTGAAAAAGGAATTAAGGCACGCTTAGACACTAAAACTTCACCACCTTTTTTAAGCCAAGCTAGCTTTTAGGGCTTAGGATGTTTCTCGATATGAATTTTTAATTTTTGGACAGCCTCATCAAACATAATATTTTCACAACTTCCCCCATCAATCACAAAATGACATACCTTATTCTAGATAATACAAGCAAACTAAAAGATGTTGCTCCGTAGCCACTCATTCTCATCTACAACCCTTGGAGTTTGATAGTATTTCCTAACCCCTAGTGACAGACCAACATCTCCTTCCAGTGGCACTTCTTTAGTTCCTTCATCATCATACATTGCTGCACCTTCAATCTTGACTACATCCTCATTATAGTCATTTGTTTCGTTGAACAAGGCTTTTTTTTTATAGCAGTCTTTTTACATTCAGCTTGCCTATGACCAGGTTCGCCATAATGGAAGCACTTCACACCACTACTGCCAATTATTTTATTAAACAGACTAACTGTTCTGTTAAATTATCCTGACTCGCTATTTCCAAAATTTCCTAGATGTTTATGTGATTTGGGTGCAAGTATTAACTTAATGCCATTTTCTCCTTTTAGGAAATTACAACTTGGTGTGTTAACCCTTACAAACATGACTTTCCAACCTATAGATCACTCTATAAAGAAACCACATGGGATCATTGAGGATGTTTTGGTTAAGGTAGATAAATTTATCTTTCCTATAGACTTTGTAGTTTTGGATTTTGAAGAGGATAGTAAGTGTCCTTTAATTCTTGGGAGACCATTTTTAAATACTGGGAGAGCTATCAAAGATGTTCATGAAGGGAAAATCACTCTTAGGGTTGGTAATGAGAGTGTAGAATTTGTGATGCCCAGATTGATGAAGTACCTAATTGAAGAGGAATTTGCATGAGAGTGGAAGTTGTAGATGAGTGTGTGAGGGTGGTGAATTTGAATAAAGAAATTCTTGATAAAATTTTAGAGTGTGAAGTAGATAGTGAACCTTTACAAAAAGCCACTTTTATTAAACTTGAAATTTTACTACATAGTGATAACCCCACTCCCCTATCTATTGTTAAACCACATAAACTAGAGCTTAAATCGTTACCTACCCATTTTAGATACTAATTTTTAGGGGAGGGAAACACTTTACCAATTATCATTTCCAATAAGTTGTCTATTGAACTAGAGAAAAGGATACGTGAGATAGTGAGGAATAGGGTGAAGTCCATTGGGTGGTAGATTTAGACATCAAAGGGATTAGTCCTTAAATTTTTATGCACAGAATCCATATGGAAGAGGGGAGTAGAGATATCATAGAAAGATAAAGGCACTTGAATCTAAACATGAAGGAGGTGGTCAAAAATAAGATTGTCAAGCTGTTGGATGCAAGTAGTATTTACCCGATTTTTGATAATGAGTGGGTAAGCCCAGTGCAATGTGTACCAAAAAAGAGTGGAATGACTATTGTAGAAAATGAAATAGGTGAGTTGATTTTGAAGAGGATGGCTGATGGGTGGAGAGTATGTGTCAATTACTAAAAATTAAACTTAGCCATAAGAAAGGACCACTTTCCTCTCCCTTTCATTAAGCAAATCTTATAAAGGATAGTAGGGCATGCATACTACTATTTCTTGGATGGTTATTCAGGTTACAAGCATATTTTTATTTTTCTACAGAACTAGGAGAAAACAGCATTTACATGCCCTTATGGAACTTTTGCTTCTCGATGCATGTCTTTCAGACTATGCAATGCACCAACTACTTTTTAGAGATGTATGAAAATAATTTTTTCTGATCTCATCGAGAACATCATGGAGGTATTTATAGATGATTTTTATCTTTTTGGTGACTCTTTTGAATTATGTTTGTCTAACCTTGATAGAGATGTGAAGAGGCTAACATTGTTCTTAACTAGGAAAAGTGCCATTTTATGGTAGAGGAAGGGATATTCCTTTTTCATAAGATTTTGAGTGAAAGGATCAAGGTAAATAGAGCTAAAATAAAAATTATAGAGAAGCTACTGCCTCCAGTAATAGTCAAAGGAGTTTGAGGATTTCTACGACATGTTGGTTTTTATAAGCATTTCATTAAAAGTTTTTCTTTAATTGCTAAACCTTTAACCTAATTGTTAGTTAAAGATACTCCTTTTCATTTTAATAATAATTTTTTAAATGCTTTAAATAGGTTGAAGGAGGCTTTAGTATCAACCTCAATTATTTCACCTCTGGATTGGGCACTTCCTTTTGAGATCATGTGTAATGCAAGTGACCATACTATGAGGACGATGCTAGGTCAGAGGAAAGAAAAAAAGCTTCATGTCATATACTATGCAAGTAGAACTCTTGTAAAGGCTCAATTGAACTACACCACAATCGACAAAGAGATGATGGCAGTGGTTTTTGCTATTAATAATTTTAGATCTTACTTACTTATTTCAAAGGTTATTATTTTCACTGATCATGTAGTAATAAAATATCTCATGGCCAAGAAGGATGCAAAACCATGTCTCATTCTTTGGGTGTTACTTTTATAAGAGTTTGACTTGGAGATCAAAGATAAGAAAGGTTTTGTGAATGTTGTAGCTGACCATTTATCCAGATTAGAGGGTTATGAACACGAGAGGCAAGAAGAGGATATCAATGATGAATTTCCTGATGCTTTATTACTAGCAATCCAATATTTTAATGCTTCATAGTTTGCAGACATCGCCAATTATTTAACATGTGGAGTGTTGCCTCCAGATTTTTCTTATCAACAATGGAAGCGTTTACTTTATGAGGTAAAGCATTATTTATGGAAGGATCCATTTCTGTACAAGATTTATCGAGATGGGTTAATTAGGAGGTGTGTTCCTGAAATTAAAATGTTAGAAATTTTGTCTCATTGTTATGATTCTGCATATAGTAGGCATTTTGGAGCAATAAAAATTACTACAAAGTTGTTAGAGAGTAGATTTTTTTTGGCCTACTTTATTTAAAGATGCCAAGGATTATGTGGAATATTTTGATAGATGTTAACGACATGGGAATATCTCCAAAAGGAATGAAATGCCACTCACATTAATTCAAGAAGTGGAGATTTTTTATATTTGGGGGTTAGATTTTATGGGTCCCTTTCCATCATCTTTTAGGAACCAATATATCTTGGTTGGGGTAGATTATATGTCTAATGGGTAGAAGCCATTCCTTCATTTACAAATGATGCTAAAGTCGTGATAAGATTTTTTAAGAAATTATTTAGTAGAATTGGAGTACCTCGAGCTATGGTTAGTGATGGAGGCTCACACTTTTGCAATAAGCAGTTTGAGTTACTACTCAAAAGGTATGGAGTTCACCATAGAGTTGCTATCCTATATCATCCTTAAAAGATTGGTCAAGCGGAGATTACTAACAGGGAAATAAAGAAAATTTTAAAGAAAATAGTGGGCTCTTCAAGGAAAGATTGGGCATCTAAGTTGATGATGCTTTGTGGGCATATCATACAACATAAAAAAATCTAATTAGTATGTCTCCTTATCGATTAGTTTTTGGGAAAGCTTGTCATTTGCTGGTGGAGCTTGAACATTAAGCTTATTGGGCCATTAAAGCACTGAACTTTGACATGAAGACAGTAGGTGAAAAATATTTGTTACAACTTAATGAATTAGATGAGTTTTGATTTCAAGCATATGAGAACACTAGGCTTTTCAAGGAGAAAACAAAATGATGGCAATATGCTCATATTCTTAAGAAGAAATTCAAAGTTGGTGATCTTATTCTTTTATTCAATTATAAACTAAAATTATTTCCAAGTAATATAAGATCAAGGTGGAGTGGTCCATTCAAAGTGCAACAAGTCTTTTCTCATGGTGCACTTGAACTCATAAATTCTAAGGGAGAGTGTTTTTGAGTAAATGGACAGAGGTGCAAAGTATATCGAGGAGCATTTATGGCTAATGAGAAGGAATTTTTTTCCTTCATCAACCTTAATGAGAAATTATAGTTTTGGTCATGCTAAAGACCTAAAAATTAGCATTTTATTACGCTTATTATTTTCTTTCATCATTTTATTTTGTTTATTATTAGTCTTTTTATTAATATTTGTCTTATGAATTGCAGTTTTCTATTAAAAAAATAAAAAATAAAAAAAATAAGTTTGCTCATTGCTTTATATTTCTTTCTTCATTTCATTATATTTATTGCTAATTTTTGTGAATTAAAGTTGTTAAGCACACTTAAAAATTTTGGTGCTTTGGAATTGTGTAGGTACAGTGGTGAAGTGCAAATTTGGTGAGGTAAACTTTGTCATGCTTGAAGTGCTTATACAACCCACCTTCCTTCTCCTTTCCACTTTCATGTTTGCTTTCTCCCATTTTCCTTGCTTTGTCATTTTAAATCCCTAATCACTTCATTTCCCTACTTTTCAAATCTCACATTTATCTATCAATTTTTTTATATTGCTTCTTATATTTTTTTAAATCCTCTAAATTTCATTATTCTTATTGTCATTTTCTTTATTTCATAATGCTAAGAACTAAGAATCTATCTAAGAGAGATAGGAGTATCATGGAAGGCTCAAGAAAAGGAAAGAATGTGATTGAAGATAATGAGGTTTATGATCTTGCCCAAGAATATCATGCTCTATTTCCAATCAAAACTCATGAGGAGGGCAAAAGGTACGCCATTCTTACTTCTAGAAAAATTTCCACTTGCAAATATTTTGAGAATGAAATTTTGCCTCGATTGGGTATTAAGGATGATATATATAGATCACGTGGTAGATTAGGATGGTCTAAATTTATTATTACACCATTCAACCACCAATATCTGATCATTCATAAATTTATGTGTTCTACGATTTTTGGGAAAACTAAGGGGAGTATAGTGTCAATTCAAGAATTATTCCTTCTATGGTGTATGCCTACCAAAACCAAAGTCTCTACCATATATTTTATATTTCATAGCTTGTGAAATATTATAAATTCATCTTATGCTTTCATTTCTATGGGTCACATTGTAACCGGTCTTGCTTTGCATTTTGGTGTTTTTAATCCATCCACCACTAACATGTTTCTTATGGAGGTAGGCAGGCAAACTACACCATTATCTTTTGACTCATGCTGAAGTTTTTAGAAGTTAAAATGAGTTAAGTGCACTAGATACTCGTAAGTGCTACAATTTATGATGTAAAACAAAAGATCGTGCACTGATTCTTATTCCTAAATTTGAAACCATTGGAGATGGAGGCAATTCTGTTATAAATGACAACAATGGTTGGCAAAGAGTCTTAGAAAAATTAGAGGCCATGGAAAAGAAAATTGAGGATAAATTTGAAGCCATAGAGAAGAAAATAGTCAACTAAAATGATGAAATAGATTATTAGTTTTTTTATTTGAGGAAAGAAATTTTGTATCACAATTTCAAGCTCACCAAGTACATTGAATTGTCAGGTTTTAAATTGCCTTCACCACCATCTTCACCAAAATCACCATTTTAGGGGAATTGTCTTCTTTTTATCTCATTTTTATTTTATTTAATTTAGTTATTTATTGATTATGTTTTGTTGTATAACCCACTTATGTTTTGTATTGAGGGTAACATGAAATTTAAGTATAGGCTGGGGGGGGGGTGCCTTTTGCATAGGCATAGCATTTAAAGTGTGTTTTTTTTATTTTGCTTATTTTATTTTTAATTCAATTTATTGTGTTTTAATTGCATTGTGTTCATGCATGGGGTAGGAATATGATCAATTATCCTATAACTTTGATGCTTGCAACTTTATCAATCTCATGAGCTTAGCACATTGGTATAGTTTTTTTGATTAATTGATTTAATTTCCATTTAATGTTTGATTTAATTTTTCAAAGCACTATGAGAAATCTGTGGTTAAGGACATATTTTTACACCTTAATGAATCTAATGCTTACTCCCTTTTTGAATGTGTAAATATGAATAATTTAAGAGGAACTAGAAAAATAACGGGTTGGATAGCTTGAGCCATTGGAATTGCTTGAATTTGACACTTAACTAAAAAAAAAATTGTTGTGGAATGAAGCTAAAATCTTTTATTCAAATTTATAGATTCTCCTTTACTTTAATGCTCTTCAAAGAGTACAAGTACCCTAAAAGGGCCTTTCAGAGGGTTCCACATTGAGTAGTGTGGGAAAGTAGGGGAATTCTGATGATTGGAACATCCATAAGCAATTTAAATAATAATAATAATGATAATAATAATAAAATAATTTTGTGTCTTGTTAAAGGCAATTATAGTAAAAGAGTTGTCTAACTTGTTTTCTTTCTTTATGAATCTTGATTTATGAACATTTTTATATTCAATAAGAGAGTTTGCTATCTACTTTGCAATCTTTATATATGTTCTTGATCATGAGTTGTTTGTTTTGTTTTTATGATTTAAATCTTATATTAAGTGTAGATTTTCTTAATCAGTCAAGTTAAAATTTATTAATGTGTTGAGTTCATATTATTGATATGTATTGTTCTCATTTTCTTGCTTGAGGACAAATAAGAAGCTAAGTGTGGGGTATTTGATTATTTGTTAAGTGTAATACTTTTCAAATTGGTTTGATGCATTTTTATGGTATTTATTGTTTTATTAGAATTCTTATTTTATTTATTATTATTTTTATCATTATATATATATATATATTATAGCATTTTAGCAAGCTTTAGCCAGCCATCAGCAAGTCGTGATCGCTCATTAGCTAGCAGAGCATGTGTGACAAAATATAAACGTAAATATTAATATAGAAATAAAATATTGGGTAAATTTCACAAATCATAGACATAAATGTTGATGCATAAATAAATGCATGAAATATGAAATGAGGTCAAAATTAAAATAGATATGAACTTAGCAAATATGTAAAAAGAAAATTAAAATCCAAAATAATTTACAAAACACATCATTAGATTCAAATAGAACGTTCATCCACAAGATTAATCATCTAACAATTTAAGTAAAATTCATGACTTAAACACATAATGAAAAGGATGTGGTGACGCCTCTTGGATGAGGCATTGCCTAAAGATGGTAAGGTGATAGAGAATTGCCTTAGCAAAAAGAGGTGACACCCCTTCTTTAAGATGTCGCTTGAATTTTGTTCATAAAATCAAGCTTTAACAATAATTTTCCCTTTTAGTTCAAAGATTATACTATCGATGATGGGGTTTAGCGTGTGCTCAATATTTTAGCAACTGCTACATTATTTAAGCTTAGGGTTCTAGAGAACACACTAACCATTATCACAAAGACATGGCATGGAGATGAGGAGTCGCCACCCAAGGTAATAACTGGGAGAAATAGAAAATGGTGGTACTCAATTCTCTAAAAGAAAGCTAGTACCACAACCAGGAGATTTTGGATACAGAATACCAACTTCTTTCAATCCCGTGTTCTTTTAGAATTACTTTATGAATTACTATCTTACTCTCTATTTACATGCAATTTCATATAAACCCTTATCAAAACAATCAACTCTAGACAAACTAGTCATAAAATATACAAGTAAATAATGCATTCATCATAATCCCTTGGTTAGTCTAATCCATATTGATTTTAATTAAATGAGTTAAATCCACACATTTTAATTTAAAAGTGAGTTTAAAGACTAATGGGCCTAATTCCTTTTAATTAAATTATCCTAAGTCTATTTATTTTAATTCTAAACATAGGCCTAAATCTATAAATTATGAAGTATTTAAATTAGTGGGCCTAATTTTACATGTTTTAATTCTATAATGATCTTAAATCTATAAATTGTGGAAGAGCCTTAAATTAAATGGGCTAAGTCTATATTGATTAAATTAAATTAGGTGAGCCTATGTCTAATTAACTAAATAGGCCTAAGTTATCTCTATCTTAAATCTAATTAATTATGGGCCTAAAGATGCATTTTTTATTAATTAAGCCTAAACAAACCTAAATTTAAATAGGTTAAAGCTTAATGTGGGCTTAGACCCCAAAACACATAAACATAATCAAATAAGCCCAAAAAAAATAAAAATATATTAAAACAAACAAATACAAGATCAAACAATTAATTTAACTTTTTTTCTAAATAACCTTAATTTAATTAAAGTGACCATAAACAAATAAATAAAACAATCCATCAAGAAAACTAATTTTACCAACTTAAATGTAATTCAATTTTAATTAAAAAACCTAAGGATTTCTATAATCATTAATTGTAATTACTTACCAAATGAAAATCCTAATTTTTCTAACCAATTAATTAAAATAAAACACACAAGCATGCACACCAAATTTTATTATTCCCACTATTGGGGCTATTATAATTAACTATTGAGAATAATAAAAAAGGAAAAATTATTACAAACCCAAAAATAAATAAAATAAGACAATTAAATAAAAAACTTAGAAACTACATTTAGTTATAAGGTTCCAACCATGGCATTCCATGGACCTCTTATGGATTTGGTTCTTCAAATATGATCATGTAATCCCCTCCATAATCACTATTACAAAATGGGTAAAACAATAATTAGTGAATAAAATTATAATAAAATTTAAATAAAATTGAAATTCAATAAAATCAAAATAATAATAAAAGAATAAAAATATAAAAAAAGTAGGGAGAAGATAATGCTTATGGATGCTTGTGAATAAATTGCTCCTTAGACTAGTAAGATCACTGCTGTTTATTAATAGGCCTTCAAAACTCATTATTTTTCTTCTAAAAAATCTCTAAACGAATAAATTACCAAGTGTTTTTTTTTTGGATAAGAATGCTTAGTATTGAGAATTAAGAGTTGAGTTTTGAGAATTGAGTCCTCCCCCCTGCTCCAAGAGCATAAGCTCTTCTTTTATAGGGATAAAAAAAAAACCTTGAGTTCTATGTACTAAGAGTTTCAATTTTAAAAGGATTTTGTTTCCTAAAGAATTAGATAAATCCCAAAAAATAAATTTAAGAAATTTTTTTAACCAATAAAAACTGATAAAAAATATTTTATTTTTTGTAAAAATACAAAAAACAGACAGAAAACACGTAATTACATAATTTTGATTAGAATTCTAATCTCAAAATTACATGATTTCGATTAGAATTCTATAATTCCAATTTTTTTAACTTTTAATTACAAAAAGACCCTTGAAAGAAATCAAAATTTCACTTAGGTCTTAAAAAGTATTACAATTAAGTCCTTAAAAAATTAATGAAACTCTTTCTGAAAATGTATTCAAATTTTTAAGGTTTCAAACTTCAAGTGTTGAAGACTTACTTATAACATTTTCATTGTTGGAGTCATTTATCACATCCATATTTTATTATTCCGAAATTGAGTGTTTACACATATGACTAAAATAATTATAAATTTATAAATTTTTAATAATATGCAAGAATATATGGAATTATGTCTACCTTTTAGGAATTAAAGAAGAAAAAAATAAAGCTTTTACTCATGTATGAAAGAAATTTGTAAGAAATGAAAACCTTATTATTTTGATGATTTTATTTTCCAAATTTTTCTATGCTAAGAGACAAATTATAGTTTATAGCAACAATGGATCACAAAGATAGCCTTTCTCTCTTAGAAAATGGCTCTGTTGGACTCTTGTGGCTCTAATTCTTCTTCTCTCCTTCTTGTTTCCTTCCTTCAGTCCCTATTTTTTTATTCCTTTCCTTACTGTTCTTCTCCTTTTTTTCTATCTTTTTTAGCTTTTCATTAGCATCCTCCCATCTCTCTTCATTCCTTCCCTTTTAATTACTTTACCTCTCATTCAATTCTATTCAAGGAGTTTTTTTTCTTTCCATTTTCACTAGTAACACTCTTCATAAAGTCATTAACTTCTGGTGTTTTAATAAACATAAATGCTCTGATTGAAAAAAAAAAAAAATAGAATTGAGCATTAAGGTGGTGCCTCTATAAAGAGGTGTTGCCTATTCAAATTATTGTTACAGAGGCGATGCCTCTTCAGTGAGGCATCACCTTATTGGCTCCTAGGCTGAGGTAATTTCCTTATGGGCTCATGGGCTGTAGGCTTGATCCTTAATCCATTTTCAACAAAGTTTTAGGCTTTAGGTCCACTCTCAAAAGGATTATGGGCTAATCTTTGCATCTGGTGCTTGTTATATCTCATAATTAGTCTTTTCATTGTGGGCTGATTAAACTGGGTGTACTCAATTTTCCCCTTGTTTTTTCAAAAATCAAAATGTACATATGAAAAAGCATGTTGCATGTTAATGAAAAAGATGAACAATCAAATATTTTTTGCACCGTTGACTTTAGGATATAACCCGAGAGGTGGAATTTTAATCTTATGTCATATGCACCATCAACCTTGGGGTATAACCCAAAAGTTGAACCATTGTTTCTTCGATCAACGAACAATGTCTTATGCAAAATTAAATAATCTTTATAAAAACCAACACATATAATAAAAATTTTAAAAGGATATAACTTTATCTTTGGGAGACTATTTGAATTTTTGAACTGTTAGCTTTAAGGTACAACTCGAGAGGTCATATTCTTGTAATATATATCATCAACCTCAGGGTACAGCCTAAGAGGTTATCTTCTTGAAATATATACCATCAGCCTCAGGGTAATACCCGAGAGGTTATTTTTTAGGAATTTATGCCATCGGCCTTGGGGTATAACCTAAAAGATCATCTTCTTGAATTTTGTATCATTAGCCTTGGGGTACAACCTAAGAGGTCACATACTGATACTTCAATCAGCAAATCCTATTTTCTACATCATTGACCTCAAGGTACAACCCAAGAGGTGAAATATTGATACTTTGATCATCAAACTCTATCTTATGGACTGTTGACCTCAGGGTAAAATCTAAGAGATGAAATTATGGAACAATAATCTCATCACAAGATAGGAGCCTTATAGCCACTTCTAGATTTAGGTGAGGTCAATTGAAATGTGCCATATAGCCTTTAGAGTGTCAAGTAGGGTAAAACTAAATAAGCCATATAGCCTATGGCTTATGGGCATCAGACAAGGTTAATCCAAACAAGCTCGGAGTATTATGGGCATTAGACAAAGTCAATATAAACAAGTTTGTAGCCTTACAGACATTAGATAAGGTAAATCAAAATGTACCATATAGCCATTGGGGCGTCAGGTGGGGATGACTAAAATATGCCATATAGCCTTATGGGCATCAGACAAAATAATCAAACATGCCATATATCCTCAGGGTGTTAGACAAAAGAATCACAATGCACCATATAGCCTAGAGGGCATTACACAAAACAATCATAATGTGCCATATAACCTCGAGGTGTTAGGTAGAACAATCAAAATGTGGCATATAGCCTTAGGGCATTAAGCAAAAAAAAAAAGTAAACAAGTTATGTAGCCTCATGGGCATCAAGCAAAGTAAGATTGTATCCCATGCACTGGAGGCAAGTCACTTTTAGTAAAACACATTCAAAGAAATTCAAAATTGGTGTATGCATTATTGTGATATTTGAAGCCTTTCATAAGTGATTTGACAACACAGGCTCATATTGTGTGTGCAATGTTTTTGGAAAGCATGAATTGTTTTAATGAGAACATGTATGAGATATGAAAATAACTTTTGCAAATTAATTCCATGTATGCATGAATTAATAGTAAAAAAAATCTTGAGTGACTTCCTATGCATCAACTAGCTAAGGGCCTTTTCTATTTAAAGCTTATCTTTGGGAGCTGGCCCTCATTATATCAAAAATATGAATTCAAAAATTGAGTTTATCAAATACTATCATTGAGACCATTATTATTATATGGAATAGAAATTGAGACCCTCTCATAATCAAATTAGGATGATGACAATAAATGTTTTCTGCTTGGTCTCCTCTTTCAAATGCTTCACTGTTGTAGGACGGTAACACTTGACCTTCTGTTTGTCCCCTAGTTTCTATCACTCTTAAGGTTTATGTAATTTTAGAAGTTGGCCCTCATTTGAGGAATTAATAGACCTTATCATTCTTGCACCACAAAATAGATTCTTATGATTTCTCAAGCTGCTCTTCTCAGAATGAACATGTAACCAATTTATTTTATATTCCCTCTTTTGCCTAGGTTGCCCCTTTTTTGGGAGTTTTTGAACCTAGCTAGGTCATTCATTTTACTTCTTTTTATTTTCCTTCTTTTACCTAGGCCCCTTCCTTTCTAGGAGTTTTTAACCTAGCTGGGTGGCTACAAATTCATAACGATGATATTTATCACTATCTTGTCATTCTTAATGTCCATATTGCCACTTTGGCAGTTGATCACTTGATGCTCTTACTACTGATGAACATAGTTTCCATTGCATCCACACTACCTATTGCTACAAAGTTAATCATCATTCTATAAAATCCATGTCTGACACTTAATGTGCTAATATCATATCAATCATGCCCATTTAATAACTACTTTTCTGTTATAACCATGCATGCTATATTATACATGTTATTAATTAACCCTTTCATGGGTTTTCTAATCAAATATTTTTTGGCTTATAATTGATGGTGATTTTATTTTAGATCTTAGAGTTTTGCATCACTACAAAGTGTGAGGACTGTTTAAGGCTTACACAGGATTAAATTTTCAAATGTGGGGCATCACAAACTTTCTTTCTCTTTATCCTTATTTTATTTTCCTTTTTTTCTTCTTTTCTTTTTTCTTCTCGTTGTTTTTTATGAATATGGTGAATTCATTTCAAGAGATGAGATTGAAAGTGCTTGAAGGAAAATTGAAAGTTAATTTAAAATTTTAGTCCTTTTATTTAGTGTGATTTTTTTTTTGTTTTTTCCTTTTTGTTTTTTTTATTGAATTTCTCTTTCTTTCAAGCATAACATATTGTGTATAATCATAACAAATTCATAATCATGTAAATTAAGCAATCAAACATCTATTAGGAAGAATTATTACAATAAAATTATTCTGAATAATTACAACATAAAAAATTATTTAAAAATAATCATTCATTGGTGCTCAAATTCAAGTCAACTTCAATTTGTACCCTAAAATGGTAAAACTCTTGAAAGTCCTTTATACTTATGTCCTTTAATATATTAGTCAAAGGTGGAATACATGCTTTTATGGCCATGATCAGTTAGTTTTCCTCTATAGATCTGTGTCTCATTTAGGCCAACTTTCCTCTCCATTAATTCATAAAGCTTGTGAAAGGCTCACCGGATCCTTGCTTCGTGTTCTATAACTTTTAGAGAGAGACCTCAAATTGTAAATTCAGCCTATACAAATTAATGAAAGCTGAACACAACTCGTTTTAGTCCTGTTGAACATGTGCATCCAGAATGTAGGACCACTTGATAGCAACTCCTTCCAAAGATAATGGAAATTATTTGATAATTTGAGCTTTAGACACCTAGTGGCCTTCATATAGGTGACATACTTTAAGTTCAAGTGAGGATATTAGTACCATAATACTTTTTTATATTTAGGAATTTATATTTTAGGGGCAACATTTCTTCTTCCTCTAAATCTAGATCCAAGTCAGCAAAGTTATGATTGAGCTCGTGCTTTTTCATTGTAGTTTGCAATTGATATATTTTCCTTTTCATGTCTTTCATCCACTCTGGCTTAGTTAGATCTGTTGGTGCTTTCTCTTTTAATGGCTCACTAAGAACATTTATAGTATTAGAGTTTCCTTCATCAAAGGGCCTTTTCCCTATTATCTCAATGACTATGTCTCTAATCATTTGTCATGTCTCATCCTTGATTCCTTTCAAAAGTTCTTTCTTGAAAGACTTAACATCAAAATTAGAGGTTCTTACCATTCTGCTCTCTTATGAAGCAATCTTAATATTTTTTGGATCCTTAACATTGATAGGCCAAATTCTCCTTTGATATACTTCTAAACAAAAAAGGCTTATGGCTAGGAAAAAATGAATTTTTGAAAATCATAATGAATGTCATGTATGCATGGTATTTATGTACAAATAAACAAGTCATATAATAACCCTTCTAACCTTATTCCTCCTACACATATGTTCAATGGTGAGTTCCTTGTCCTAGGATTTTTTGTCTGTATTTTGATTATCATTAGGGTATAAAAAAACTAATGAACGCAAGTATAACTCTCAAAATGACACAAATAAGCAGCAATCCATGGAATAAAAACTAAGGTCTACTAAAAATGGGTCATAATGGACATGAAAGAGCCAACTTAATATGGTCCATTATCAGTGGGCCTAGGTGTTATTTATAAACTAATGTATGACATCAATCACATGCATTTAGGAAAGAACTTAGGGGAAGCTGCTAAGTCTCTACATGAGTTGAGTCTTAGGTTAGAAGGCTTTGGTTCCTATAGTCGCGTACTTTTACTATGTCTCCCCACTAAAGGGTACAAACGATGTGGATAAGTAGGTGCTATAAGTGACAATAGCTAAGTACTCCACCACCAGATTTGAGTGAAACACAAGCAACAAAGCAATGACTATCATTGACTTATTTAGGACCGAGTGCACATTGTGTGAAAAGTATTGTGAAATGCAAAATTAAATAAAATAAAATAAAATAATTAAAAATGATAAAATATAAAATACTAGAATTAGTTTCTCTATCCCTAATGGAGTTGCCACTATAGGTAGCAGGGTTCAGCGTGCGCCCAAGTGTTTGGCTACCATGGCATTGTGTGGGATTAGGGCCCACTAGGGTATACAAAATGGGCTTTTAGCCTAAGTTAGAGATAGGAGTCACCACTTAGATGAGCCTTAGGACACACTATACAATAACTAGATCCCACAGAGGTTCCCAATAGCCATCCTGAAAGATTGGGTTTAGAAACTAGGTATGAGCTTTTCAAATGCCTACCTAACCTTACAGTTGGTCTCTGTTTGTATTTTTTGTCTTATTACGTTTAATTATTTTTTTATTTACATGCAAATTGCAATTCCCTTCAATTACTTATTAAATTTTCAATTAAGCTCAAGTGATTAACTAATTCCAATTGCATGAAAATTAAGGTGTGATTCACAACATCTATCACATTATGTTCATTCATCTGTGAGCTATAAAATAAATAAAGGCACATGCAAAGAAGTGGGGGAGGAGAAAAGAATTACAACCTTTTATCACACAATTAAAATAAATAAATGCACATACAAAGAAAAGCAGAAGGAGAAATGATTTACACCTTTTTTCACATGCAAGATAAACAAAAACAAAACTAGAAATAGAAATCAATGTAAAAATAAAAAAAAACCAAGGCTAACGTTATAGTGACCAAATTGTCACTTAAATATATAAACCCTGAACATTCAATTAATTAGCCAATAAAAAAAAACCTACAAAAGGGAGACCACCAACTTAATTTCATAGAATAAATAAAACACAAGTGAAAATGACAATTGCAAACAAAGGTCTAATTAATTAGTAAATATTTAAATAACAAAATGAAGTAAAGAGGAATAAAGATACATAAATATACATGAAACATAAAATATTAATGCACAAAACATAAATAAATTAAATGAAGTACAAAAATATAGAAATAAATATAACTGTTAAGTGAATCACACAAAACATAAATGTAAATATTAATGTGGAAATAAAAAATTTGGTAAATTGCACAAATCATGGACATAAATGTTAATGCAGAAATAAAATGCATGAAATATACAATGAGATCAAAATTAAAATAAACATGAACTTAGCAAATATGTATAAAGAATGTAAAAAGAAAATTAAAACCCAAAATAATGTATAGAGCATATCATTAGATTCAAATAGAATGTTCGTTAACAAGATCAATCATCTATCATTTTAAGTAAAATTCATGAATTAAACACAAAACGAAGAGGATATGGTGTCAACTCTTTAATGAGGTGTTGCCTTAAGATGTTAAGGCGACACAAAATCATGTTAGCATAAAGAGGCAATGCACCTTCATTGAGGCATTGCGTAAATTCTATTCATAGAATCAAGCTTTAATAATGATTTTCCCTTTTAATTCAAAGATGTAAGAATATATGACTAAAACAATTATAAATTTATAAATTCGTAATAATATGCAAGAATATATGGAATTATATATACCTTTGAGGAATTAAAAAATAAAACAATAAAGGTTTTACTCAAGTATGAAAGAAATTTATAAAAAATGAAAACCTTAATGTTTTGGTGATTTTATTTTCCAAATTTTTCTTCGATCATAGAAAAATTATAGTTTATAGCAATGTTGGATTGCAACTCTCTCAGAAAATGGATCTCTTAGACTCTTGTGGCTCCAATTCTTCTTCTCTCATTCTTATTTCCTTCCTTCAATCTCTCTTTTTCATTCCCTTCCTCTATGTTCTTCTCTTTTTTTCCTATATTTCTTAGCTTTTCATTAGCATCCCCCCCTTTGCTCTTCATTCTTCCTCTTTTAATTACTTCACCTCTCATTCAATTATATTCAGGAGTTTTTTTTTATTTCCACCTTCACTAGTAATGTTCTTCATAAAGCCATTAACTCCTGGTGTTTTAATAAATATAAATTCTCTCCTTTTTTCTTAAAAAATAGAATTGATCACTCATAGAGGCACTACCTTTTCAAATCACTATTATAGAGGTGACACCTCTTTGGTGAGGCATCACCTAATTGGCTCCTAGGCTGAGGCAATTTCCTTATGGGATCATAGGCTTTAAGCTTGATTCTTAATCCATTTTCAATAGAGTTTTAGGCTTTAGGTCCACTCTCAAAAGGATTATTGGCTAATCTTTACATTCAGTGCTTATTATATCCCGTCATCAGACTTTTCATTGCAAACTAATCAAACTGAGTGTCCACACATATAATAGAAGCAAACTTACAAGTTATGAATAAATGATCCCCATCTTCTTCATGTTTTGCATATAAAACACAACTAGAAGGGAAAATAAAGCCACATTTTTTCAAGTTATCATCAATGGGGATTTAACATACAAAAACTTTAAAAAAAATTAGTGAACTTGAAGAAGGTAAGAATTCCTTCTATATGAAAGAGCACTAAAAGAGATGCTGTCTAGAAACCTGAATGTGATTGTACATTTTCTTATCAAAATGATCACCATCTATGGACTTAAGCCAAATAAAAATATCACAATCTTCTTTTAGGGGAAGAGCAACATTAATATTTTTTTCACTATATGATCATGAATATGATATAAATGCCAATAATCATTATAGAAAACATCATAAATTTTTTAACAAAATAAACATTGATCCTTAGATGAAATAGATAATTAAGAAGCCATAAAAGGAGACAACCAATCATTTGTCAAAAAATTGAGCTGAGAATTTAGACCAAGGAACCATTTAATTTTTGAACAGAGAGAGAAGTAGATAGATTTTGTAGAGGACCGCACTGATGATCGAAAATAACGCCCTTTTAGAATACCTGAAGAGTATATAAAAGGATGGGTTAAAAGATTAACAAGGTAATTTGAAGAAACAATTAGCTTCCAAGTAATTTTGCTAAGCATGGCGTCATTAAGGGATGCCAATTGCTTAAAACCCAAACCTCCTTCTTTTAAAGGGAGACAAGTTATGCTTCAAGGGAATAAAACTAGCTTCTTTTCATTAATAGAGCCCATCAAATGAAATTTCTCATGCATCTTTCAAGATAATGAAGTAAAATAAGAGGCCATTTATACACTACAAATGAATGTAAAAATGAACTAGTACTAACCGATTAGACTAGAGTAAGTTTGCTTGCCATAGATAATGAAGAACCCTTCCACTTGGTGAACTTGCTACAAATCCTATTGATAAGAGGCTTTAAATATTTTTTCTTTGGTGCTCCTAAAAGAAAGGGCACTCCCAAATAATTAAATGGAATGGACCCTCTCTTTATACCCAGCTCTTGCTAGAAAATTAAAATTTTATGATTAGTAATATCGTTCCTAAAGAAAATATTAGACTTATTCCAATTGACAATTTGCCTTTAAATATTCCCATAAAACTTGAAGGCCTATGTAATATTATGAAGAGAAGCCTAAGAAAAAATAAGAATATTATCTATATAAAGGAAGTGAGTAGGAAAAGAAGAGCCTTAGTATAAAACAGGGATAATCTCATCAAAATCAACTTTAATAGTGAGGAAGCGACTAAGAAAATCCTATACCAAGCAAAACAAAAGAGGTAAAAGAGGGTCCCCTTGGCATACCCCTTAAGAATAAGAGAAATCACCATGCACCCATCCATTAATTAAAATGGAAAGCTATGAAGAAGAAAAAATAGAGAGAATCCAATCTCAAAATTACAAACTAAGATTAAAGGTTTCAAGAACATCAAGAATTAAATTTTAGTCCATTGTGTCGATGGCCTTGCAAATGTTAATTTTTAAAGTCATTTTATCCCTATAATAGGCTTTATCAAGAATATTAACTCTCTCAAAAGCATAAGCAATACATTGTTTATACAGAACTGTAAGCGCACGGTATCACTAAGTAGTATAAAAAATATCATTCCTACAAGAAATCCTTTTAATCACCTATTAACCTAATTCTTTATTGTTTAAGGTTATTGAATTCACTTTGTTTTTAAAACTAAATTAAACTAAAAAAATAATGTAAAATAAACTTCTTAAAATTGTATAAAAATGAACTAACAATATATGAAGTTGCCAGGGATTGATTCTCTTCACAATCATTAGTCATTTTTAATTAATGTATTATTAAGCTTGCATATTCTTAGGGTTTTTAAAATATCAGTTAGCCTTTTTTATCAACTAACTAATTTTTTAACTAATGAATTAACTCAAGAACATAAAGTTCTAATTCTCATTGCAAACCTATTGCCTAAATTAAATATGGATTAACAATGTCTAAGTATCATATCATCAAAGTCAAATGTATATCTAATGTCTTGTCCTCTCATTAATTCTTCCATTTTGGACATCTTCTGAGTTAGTGCTTTCATCTACTTAGATTCTAGCTCTTGAACTTGGTCAAGGCATTCCTTTTTTGCCTTTTCAACCATGTAACTCTTAACATCCTCTAGTTTCATTTCCCCAGCATTATCATTATTAGCAGGTGGTGTACCCACAACAGGCGGAATGGCTGCAATAGAAGGTGTAGCAGCAGCAAGTGGTGGCATTAATACTGCCAAAGCCTATCTTAACTCATCTTGCATCGTTATTCTCATAACATCCTCTAGGGTCCAGTTTCCTCTTTCTTGTTGTTCCATTTGTTCGACTTGTTTTGGTTGTGCAGCTTCTAGGTAGAGTGGATTGATGGGGCTCCTTTCCAGCCTGCTAAGGATCTCTTTCGTGATTGATTGTGGACTCAAATAAGTTCTCACTAGTCTACCACCCTTTCAAATCTAAACACAGGAAAACCCAGATGGATCTATGATGGCTGAAAGATAAATTGTTAGTATGATGCATGAGATGCATGTACGCATGATGCACATGCTATGCAATAAGTAGCAAGTAACAAGTCAAATTAGGTATGTATACATCCTTCCAACCTTATTCCTCCTACACACGTATTCAATGTGAGTCTCTTTTCCTAGGATTTTTAGTCTCAGCCATAATATCAATAAGGGATATCAACAACTGGTGCGCATGCCAAATCTCTCAAAGCAGTATAACATAGAAATAATATTTTTAGGTATAAAAGATTAGCCTAATATTTATCAGTCCAAATAGGCTTTTAAAGTATGGGCTTGGGCCTTTATAGATAAAATACCTCATGGCAACATTCACAAGAAATTTGGGTAGATCCTAGGGGAAGTTACTAAGCCATTATATATGGTTAGGGTCCAGTGAAAAGTCAAGGTTCCTTTAACAAGATGCCCTCCTTTAAGACTTGAGTCACAGACCATGGTTAGAGGGGCCCGACATCCTTTGAAAACACGAGAGAAGACTACCCCCCCTTAAGGACTTGGGTTACAGACTCTGGTTAGATGAGCCCGGTAATCTCTCTTGAACAGAGTTAAGGCTAATAGTGATAGTTAGCCAATTTACAATCCCATGAAGCTAGTGGAATCATGAAAACCCCATCGGTTAATAGGGACATGCATAATGAATGCAAGAATAAAATAATAATTAATAAAATAATTCTAAAGAATAAAAGTAAAATCAGTATCTCTTATCCCTAATGGAGTTGCCACTGTAGACGACAGGGTTTAGCGCGCATCTAAGATTTTAGCAACCGCGACACTGTTTGAGCTTAGGGCTCTAAAGAACACACTAACCACTATTGGAAAGACATGGCATAGAGATGAGGAGTCTCCACCCAGGGTAATAACTGGGGTAAAATGAAAAGGTGGTACTTGATTCCCTAAAAGAAAGCTAACACCATAACCAGTAGATTTTGGATACCAACTTCTTTCAGTCTTGTGTTCTTTTACAATTACTTTATGAATTACTATATTATCCTTTATTTACATGCAATTTCATATAAACCCTTATTCTAGCAATTAACTCCAAGGCAAACTAGTCATGAAAATACAAGTAAATAATGCATTCACTCAAATATATAATTCCTAAGTTAGTCTAATATACATTAATTTTAATTAAATAAGCTAAGTCTACATGTTTTAATCTACTATTGATCTAAAGACTAATTCCTTTTAATTTTAATTAGATGAACCTAGGTCTATTTATTTTAAGTCTAAAAGTGGCCCTAAATCTACAAATTATGGAGGTATTTAAATTATTAGGCCTAATTCGTCATATTTTAATTATAAGGTGATCTTAAATCTACAAGTTATGAAAAAGGTTTAATTTAATGGGCTAAGTCTAGTTAGTTAAATTACATTAGGTGGGCCTACGTCTAATTAACTAAATGGGCCTAAGTTATCTCTACCCTAAATCTAATTAATTATGGGCCTAATGATGCATTTTAATTAATTAAACCTAAAAAGCCTAAGTTTATTTAAGTGGATTAGAATCTAATATGGGCTTAAGGCCCAAAACACATAAAAATAAATAAACAAGCCCAAAAACAAATAAAACATATCAAAACAATTAAATTAAAGATCAAATAACCAATTAATTAATCCTTCTAAAACCCTAATTTTTATTAACATGCAATTTAAATTAATTTATTTCTACCATTGATTTTAATTAATTACCCAATTGAAACCCTAATTTTACTAACCAATTAATCAACATAAATATGCAACCACACACAATTTCACTTTTCTCACTATTGGGGCGATTACAATAATCTATTGAGAATAAAAAATAATTATTACAAACCTAAAAATATAAAATAAAGCAATAAAATAAAACAATAAAAAAAACCTAGAAACTATATCTCTACAAGGTCTTATCCATGACATTCCATGGATCTTCACGAGTTTTGTTCTTATTCAATCATATGCTATTCCATAGCTTAAGTTACTCCCACCATAATTATGAACACAAAAACAAAATAAATAATGATTAGAGCTTAAATAAAATTAAAATAAAATTAAAATCAAACTAAATAATCAAATAAAAATAAAAGAAAAGAGTAGAAGAAGGGATGATTGAATAGATGTAGTGTTGATTAGCTCCTCAAAGTGTTATCAATCATTGTTGCTTTTAATGGATCTTCAAAACTTGATGTCCTCCTCCTCAAAAATCTATTGCTTTTGCCCTAAAAACAAAGAAAAATATTGCACGTACTGCTTCAAAGAAGAAATATGGAGAGAACAATTTAAAGCAAAAAGAGAGATAGCCTAAAGAGAGAGCCCCTTTTTCAATAGCCTAAACCATCCTTATATAGGAAAAGAACAAAAAAAAACCCTAATCCTACATACTTCAAAATTCCAGTTTTAAAAGGATTTTATTTCCTGAAAATAAACAAAACAAATTTTAGAAAATTTGTAGCCAATCAAAATTCAGGAAAAATATTTTCAAAAATTAAAAAATTTTGAAAAATAGTGCAAGTCCCAATTGGAATAGTACAATTCCAAACGAAATTGTAGATTTTCGATCCAAAAAATTTAAACATTTAATTACAAAAAGACCCCTAAAAGAATTTAAAATTTTCAATTAGGTCCTTAAAATGTATTATAATTTAGTCCTTGAAAAACATTAAACCCTTTCTTTAAAAAATGCATCCAGGCTTTTGAGACTTCAAACTTCAAGTATTGAGGACCTATTTATGATATTTTCATCATTGCAGTCCTCTGTCACATCCACACTTTATCATCCCAGAATTGAGTGCTTACATTTGTGTAATATTATGAATATTACGAAGAGAAGCCTAAGCAAAAAGAAGAATATCATATCCATAAAGGGAGTGAGCAAGAAAAGAAGAGCCCCTAGTATAAGACATAGGGATAATCTCACTAATATTAGCTTTAATAGTGAGGCATCGACTAAGAAAATCCTCTACCAAGCAAAATAAAAGAGGCAAAAGGGGGTCCCCCTAGTATACCCCTCTAGAATAAGAGAAATAACCATAAACCCATCCATTAATTAGAATGGAAAGCTAGGAAGAAGAAAAAATAGAGAGAATCCAATCCTAGAATTGCAAACTAAAACGAAAGGTTTCAAAGAACATCAAGAAGAAAATTTCAATCCATTGTGTCCAAGACCTTGTGAATGTCAATTTTTAAAGCCATGTTGGCCCTATAAAAACCTTTATTAAGGAGATTAACTCCCTTAAAAGCACAAGTAATATAATTTTTATAAAAAACCATAAGTTCATGGTGTCATTAAGTAGTATAAAAAATATCGTTCCCACGAGGACTTGTTCTAATCACCTATTAACCCAATTCTTTATTGTTTAAGGCTATCGAATTCACTATGTTTTTAAAAATAAATTAAACTAAATAAAAGAATGTAAAATAAACTTTTTAAAATTATATAAAAATGAACTATCAATATATGAAGTTGTTAGGGATTGATTCTCTTCACAATCATTAGTCATTTTCAATTAATGTATTATTAAGCTTGCATATTCTTAGGATTTCTAAATTATCAGTTAGCCTTCCTCAAGAACTAAGTAATGTTTATAACTCATGAATTAACTCAAGAACACAAAGTTCCAATTCTCATTGCAAACCTATTGCCCAAATTAAATAATGAATTAATTCACCATAACCATATGAAATTTGATACTTTTATGATATCTCTACATATAAAAGAATTAAATTTATGATTATAGATCCATTAAGGTTTTGATCTCTCAACCTATAACCTCAATTTTAATTATCTAATGGTGATCAAGAATCAATATAAATTAATCACAATAACCATAGTAAGGAAGAAAATAATAAACTCATTAAATGAAAAACAACTAATTCATGTTTATATTAACAATCCCTGCAAATAAATATTTAGCATAACATATTATAAAAGTATTCCACACAACCTTAAAAACAACCCATGAACATTATAAGAATAAAAAGGAGAGAAGAAAATAAAACTAGAAATTTATGCTCTTTGATCTTCAACTCTTGATCTCTCTTGAATTTTCCTAATTTTTTTGAGCTTTTCCAGCTAGTTCCTTCTGCCTCCTCTTCTCTAAATAAGCTCAAATATATTGTATTTATAGCCCTTTTGAAAAGTAGAGGTGTTGCCTAAAAATAAATTAATGCCACATCATCAAAATTCGGATGGCAGAGGGCTGTGACTAAAGCAAGGTTGACATGGTGACATAAAACTTGTGTCTGTTGAAGGTTAGGACAAAGTCATGGCCTTGCTTCCATGGTGACAGCAAATTCATTAAACTCTTCATCACCCTCTTTACTTCTATAAAAAAAATATAAACATAGAAATAATCAAGTTCTAATAAAAATATAATAATAAACACCATAAACATGAACCAAACCAACCTAAAAGACTACCACATCTAATATATAATCATACACTCTAAAATATTCTAATTTTTTTATTAAACTAAATTGACTAGGCATAATGATTTTTGTAGCAATGGAGTTAAGTTGATCTACTAAAATCTTGGTTATAATTTTAAAGCAAAAATTTCTTAACACTATTAGGCAAAATTGATCAATAGAAATTGCCTCCATCACCTTAGGAAGTAAAATCATATAACTAGAATTCATGCTTGATGAAATAATGCAAGTATTGAAGAAGCTTTGGACTATTAAGAAAATAATATGACTAACTAAATCCTAATCATTTTTGTAAAAAACATTAGTAAACCCATAAGGACTTGGAGCACTATAGGGATCCATACCAAACATAGTATTTTTTTTATTTCATTAAAAGAAAGGCAGTAAATAAGAACCTGATTTTCTTCCTCTGTGATAAGAGAAGGGACCACTTGTTTGATCAAGCCAATATCCGAAGCAATATAGTGATATGCCCAAAACAAGAATATGCTGCTCTATCATTACCTTATAATCCATAATTTCTCTATTAATTTGGAGATGGTGAATATACTATAATTTGGTTTTTTTCTAACAAAGTGCTAATGGAAGAATGACAAATTTCAATCACCTATAGTTAGCCATTTAATATGACTACACTCTTTGAAGAAAATCTCATGTCGCTTGAGATAAATGTCCAAATCTGCATGAGCATTAAGCTCTTATCTATGTAAAACATCAAAAAAACCATACATAGAAATATAAGCTTGAACATCTTGAAGAGCAGATGAAGCTTAAGAAATATTATGATCCAAATGCATGTGCAAATGAGCATAAAGCCTTTTTAATTTAGCCCCTAGGAGTTGCATAGAAGGATGGGACCTGATTGGAGCTAAGCAAATTTGAGAAATAAAAATTCATAAAGTGGGATGGGTAATCCACATGGCTTGGAAATGAAAGCAAGCAACCACCAAGTCTGACAATGAGCAATTAACCAACATCATAAAGTGATATGAGTGATTCCTTATGAGAATCGAATAAGAAAAAGCTGACCAATTATTGAAAAATTGATTATTTCCCAAAGCTCTATCCAAATGACATTCTATTTAGTTCACCCCATATTTTCCATTGCACCATGTATATTTGGAACCTCTAGTTGGAATATCCAAAAGAGATAAATCATCAATAAAAGCTCAAAAATCATTATAAAGACCTAAAGTTGATGCACTGTCAGATTTTTCATGCACCTTAAGAATAATATTGAATTCCCCTATAACACAACAATTAAAGGAATAACTAAAGGAAAGACTAGAGAGTTCATTCCATAATAATTGATGACGATTTTGCAAATACTACCATAAACAAAAGAAACTATATGAAGAGAGTTTGAAAATGAAAATCGATAGTAACATGCTGCCTATTAACAAAAATAGAAGATGGAGTTAAGAAACCATTCTTAGCTAAAACCCAAATAAAGGGAATTGGAAGCTTATTAGAAGTAATTAAACTGAGATTTAGACTTGTCTAGTAATTAGCAGAAATCAAACTAAAAGAAACCAAAGGCTCAACCAAAAAAACCAAATCTAGAGAATACTAGCAGCAAAATGAAAAAAAGTGTACATTGTGTATTAGAGTTGCCCATACCTTTACAATTCTGAAAAAAAATCTTCATATATTTAGTTTTTCAAGTTTTTTGGAACTCTTTTAGAGAGAGTAACTTGATTTTTTTATGGTTTAAAGGATTTTTTTACATTGGATAGTAGTCCTTGCCTCCTCTTGAAACTTAATGTCATCGACCGCAAAAGTTCTAACCTCTAAAACATCTTCTGGGATTTCATCATGATCTACATCTAAATTAGTGTCATCTGATTTTTAGAATTTAGAATTTCAGTACCATCAGTAGTAGTATGAGTCATTATATAGTTCGTATTAATATTCAGATATGTTATTTGAGTATTTTGAGCATTATTATCTAGATGGCATGATTAATCATTTGTTAGAGCTGTGACATCAACGACTGGCTCAACCCTGGCAAGAGTACCATCATTTTATTGCAAATATATTTCAATTTATTTAAAAGCATATGTAGTGGGGCATCAAGATTCTTAACTTTAGGCTTTTAAATTTTTACCCACTCAACTAGCTTATCAATCTAGTCTTTGATTTGTTTTTAGCCTTGGTTTTTGGTTCCAATGGTTTATTCAATCAATATTCATGTATGTAGCGACCAATTTTTGAACGAAAAGAACAAAACGCAAGCAAATTTTTTTACACAACTTTGATAAAAAAAAAAAAACTCTTGCCTATGCTTTCCATTAAAAGAGTTTCAAGGAGGGAATTAGCCAAATCAATATCAATTAAGATCCGAGTATTGTGTCTAAACTCTCCATTGATTGTTGCATTGTCTATTTTTAAAGGCATACCAATTCCACTTGTAATTGATGCTAGTATTTTTTAGGTGCCAACATTTCTAAGGAAGCTTGTAAATCCTAACCCATATATGAGAATTTATAGGTTTTTAAGCCAAAGGATCAAAATCTAGGATCCAATGATGTAACCTTAGGATTCCTAATTTCAAAGTAATAAAGTTGCAACTCAAGATTGAATTTTTTTCTTCTTCAGAATTTAGGGTGACACGATAGAAACCCCTACCCAAAGAGATCAATTTCCATGATGAGGTAATAGCCCAAACAATAGATAATTTTTGTTTTAGGTCAATGAGTTTCCAAGGTGCTTCCCCTTTAGAAAGAATGATTATGGCAATCAAAGCATGTTAACAGATAGCCAAGTATTGTTCATAGAGTTGTTGATTAATTTTTATGGCCATAAATCCTCCATTGTTCATGGTATCATCACCATTCGAAGGTGTTAAAAATGAGCCTACTTACATAACAGATTTGGATTATTTTTTCTTCAACAGTTTAGCCTACCACTACATGAGCATACAATGGTTTTGACTGCAAAAGGAGTGAATATATCTCTATGGCTTAAATAAGACATCAGAGATGGTGGGTGTGAACCAGGGTGACCTACGCCCTACTAAATAATGACGTAAGGAGGAGTCCTAAAAAGGTCATATATATATAGCTGAAACTTAAAATTTTAATAAATAAAATTCAATTTTTTTATCATTTTGAATTAATAGATGTCAAGAGAAATTTTATTTTGAATGATCAACTATTTCTACTTTAAATGGATAGAAAATGCTTTAAGAATTATGCATGTATAACAAATAAGAAGCTTTTTCCCTCAATTTGCTCTTTCATTTTCTTCTTTACTGGTTAGCAAGAATTTCATAGTGGTTTTTTGGCTTGACAATCCCTTTTGGCAGCAGTTCGTTAAGCCCTGATTTTGTCTACTTCAGTTTGTCTAGCTTGGCTAGTCTTATGGTATTCCTTTCTTTTTAATCAGATTATAATTTAAAAAAAAGGAAAAATTTAAAGAGATGGGAGGAGGTGTAAGTGAAAGTGCTATGATTTAGGAAATTAAAGTTATATTATCATTGATGTATTACAATAGTATATATATATATAACAAAAGATGAGCTACTGATAACTAAGATGAGAATATAACAAGAGTAGTTACAATAATAAGATAAACAAGAGTGTAAATAGAATAACAAAACAAGAGATAGACATTATCCTCATCACCCTCTCACAAGTTGAGCAGGTTGAGAAACTACGATCAACTTGTCTCTCAAGTGAAGAAAATGACCTGCAAGTTGGTCTTCAAAGGAAATAAATTGTACTTGTAATTTCTTATTAGTAACTTGATCACGCACATAATGAAAATCTATCTCTAGATGTTTGGACCTTGAGTGAAAAATGGGCATAGTGGTTAAGTAAGTGGCACTTAAATTGTCATACCAAATTATGGGTGCATAGGGAAGTGTGAACCTAATTTCCTTGAGTAAAGAAGTGACCCATTATAGTTCAGTAGTGGTACTTGCAATGGCTCTGTATTTAGCTTTAATGGAAGACCTAGCCATTGTACGTTGTTTCTTATAACCCTATGCCACAAGATTATTTCCCATAAATATGCAAAAACTGGAGGTCCACTTGTGATTGTCAATAGACCCTCCCCAATCCGCATTAGCATATGCATTTATAATGAGGGAACAAGCTCGGGAAATAAATAAACCACAAGAAGTTATACCTCGAAGATACCTTAAAATTTGACTGCTATCCAATGCTCTTCCATGGGCTGATGCATAAATTAAGACATTTTATTGATAGAATATGCAATGTTCAGGCATGTGAAGGAAAGATATTGGAGACCCCCAACAATACTTCTACACAAAAAAGGATCTGGAAAAAGAGTACCACTATGAGATGAAAGCTTTGCTTGAGGAGAAGATGGTGTGGAAATACTATTTGCTAAATCCATATAAGCTTTAGTGAGCAAGTCACAAATGTATTTCTATTGTGTAAGTAGTAGACCATCCTTAGACCATGTTGATTCAATACCAAGAAAGTAATTAAGCACACCAAGGTCCTTTAAAATAAATTGATGTTTGAGTTTAGAAAAAAGAAAATCCACATGAACAATATTACTACCTGTAAGGATAATGTCATCTACATACACTTAGCAAAAAGCAAATTTTCCACCATGATTACAATGGAACAAAGAGTTATATATCTTGGACCCAATAAATCCAAACTTGAGTAAATCTAGTTATTAACAATAAAACCATTATCTTAGGGCTTGGACTAACCCATACAATGACTTTTGAAGTTTACACACATATATGGGATGACTGGAACTTACAAACCCTAGTAGTTGAGTCATAAAAACATCTTCTTCAAGCTTTCCATGGAGGAAAGCATTAGAGACATCAAGTTTTTTAATCTACAAATTCTTGTATAAAGTAATAGTCAAAATAAGATGTACCATTGTTGGCTTAATAATAGGGTTGTATGTCTCATGAAAATCAACTCTAGGTCACTGATTAAATCCCTTTGCAACTAAATGCACCTTGTACTGTCAATAGAGCCATTGGCTTTTTGTTTGATATAGTATACCCACTTACAACCAATGACATTTTAAGCAGATGTGGGAGGTACCAAATCCCATATTTGATTAGCGACAAGGGCATCAATTTCATCCTTCATAGTAGCTTGCCATTGTTATGATTTAACAGCTTCTTTAAAAGTGTTTGGTTCCATTAGAATAGAGTCAACAACAAGAAAGGCTTTAGGCTTAAGGGAGCTAGTTTGTAGTTAGGTTATCATGGGATGAGTTTTGTGAGCTATTGGTGGTGAAGCAAGAGTCGAAGGAGAAGAAGAATTATTAGAAGCAACATCCAATGACAAATCTAGACTTATTGGAATAATGGTATTATGGGTTAGTGGAGAGGACGGGCTGCATGTTGTTTGCGATGGTATTAGGTTGGTGGAGTTTGGTGGGGTATAAGTGTTAGTAGATGGTATAGGTAAAGGGGCAGATGGTGTTTTTGTTGGAGTGGGTTATTGCATTGGTGGTATAGTGTTTGACAAGAATAGGGAACTCGTAGTTGGTAACAAAATTATAGCTAGACTATCTAATACAGGAGTTGTGCTTGAATGGTCCTGAGCTTAATGTGGAAACACTTGCTCATAAAAAATAACATGGCTTGAGATGAAAATTTTTTAGGAAGTAATAGCAAGACAAATATAACCCTTATGAATTTTACTATACCCAAGAAAAACACATTTTTGAGAGTGAGGAGAAAGTTTATTGCTTACATATGGTCATAGCCAAGGATAGCATAAACAACCAAAAACCCATAACTCATCATAGTTTGGTGGAATATGAAATAACTTGGTGTATGGATTAGAATTTTTTAGTAATGGGGTTGATACTCGATTTATGATATACACAACGATTTCAAAAGCAAATGTCCAATAAATTTTGGGTACATTAGAATGATGAAGTAAAGATAATCCGATCTCAATTATATGGCTATGTTTCCTCTCTACATAACCATTCTATTTTGGGGTTTTAGGACAAGCACTGTGCTGACTGATACCATTTTCACTTAAATAAAATTGCATTGCTTAGTACTCACCACCCCAATCAAACTAAAAAATTTTAATGGAGGTCTCAATATATTTTTCAATAATGATGAAATTTAATGAAAGTAATAAGAACCTCATATTTATAACAAAGAAAAAAAATCCAACAGTATTTATTAAAATGATTATAAAATAAAATATAATATTTAAAACCATTAACAAAAGTGATAAGTGCAAGGCCCCATAAGTCTAAACAAATTAATTCTAAAGGAGCTTTTACTTGAAATATAAATCTAGAGAAAGGGATTCTATGACTCTTGCTAATAGAACAAGCATGATAAAGAAAACTATTTTTATTCAAAGCAAAGGAAATATTGGATTTGCAGAGTGTTTGTTCAACAACTCTTTTAGAAGCATGCCCTAGTCAATTATGCCATATGGAGAGGGAACATTTTAGCACCATTTTTAGAGGACAAGAATTTATCACTAGTGCTAGAAATAATGGATAAAGTCCATGATCATTTGGACTTGAGATGAGTAATTCCTTTGTAGGGATATCCTTAATTTCATAGTGATAAGGAAAAATTTCAATAAAAACATTATTAGACTATGTAAAAGAGGAAATAAATAAGAGATTATTATAGAAAGAAGGAACATGAAAAAAATCTTGCAAGTGAAACAATTTATTGTGAGAGGAACAATGAGAAGAGCTAATGTGTGCAATTGAAAGAGTTTTACCATTGCCTATTTTCACTTCATCACTGTTATGAAAATCAGAATGAGTAGTTAAGCTGTCAAGCTCAGGTGTCATGTGATGCGAAGCTCCTATATCATTGATCCATGGTTAGTGTTGAGTCAGATTTGTATTGGTGGTGGTTGCAAGGTGAGTTGTTGGATGAGCTGTTGAGCTATGGCTTTTATTCTCATGAGAGACTTTTGGTGTTGGGCATTAGTGAGAGAGATGAACAAACCCATTACAATTATGACAAGTGAGTTGTAGGGAGTCTATGGAATGCTATTGCTAGTATATTTACTGGTGATTAGATGAGCGATAAGAGGTGCCATAGCCTCTTCCTCTCCCTTTGGGGTTGCTTCGACCCCGTCTCCTTCTGTTTCCATTGTATGGATAACCAAACTAGATAGTATATAATGTTATAGCTGGTGTATTATTTTTTTAATTTTCAACATTGAGATTGGTCTCCTCATTTAAAACTAATCTATATAATTCATTAAAACTGATGTCAGTGGGTCTATTTTCAGTAGAGCGAAGAAATTGCCTATGCAATGGCCCCAAACCATTGATAATTACCTGAACAAGGTCATCTTTGCCTATTGGATTTCACAAGGCAGCTAATTGATCAAACATTAATTTTGCTCTCTGTGTGTATTGAGCAATAGTCTCATTTTGTTTCTTCTGCAATCTATAGAGACTAGATTTGATGTTGTGAACTTAAGACTTAGAATTCGCAACATAGGAAGAAGCTAATTTGAACCAAGCTTCTTTAGCACATGAGACACCAACTACCTATGGAATAAAACTCTCTAAAATGGATCCAATAATCCAACTTAACACCAGCTGGTCACGTTTGAACTAGTTATGATACTCAGGATTTAGTTGTTCAATGACAAGTTTGGGCAGGGGTAAAGTGTTCTCATCTATATGATTCTCTAAATCATAGCTATAAAGTAAAGGCATAAGCTGAACTTGCCAAAGGAAGTAGTTTATAGAGTTTAGTTTGGTTGGTAGTTGATGGGCAACATTTGGTAACAATGTAATGGAAGGAAAGGTTGTGGACAAAGAAGAAATCATGGAGGAAGAAGAAGAAGAAGTTGTTGAGTCTTAAGTGTTGGCCTTGTATGAGCTTGGATTGTTAGATCTCTTAAAGCTTTGATACTAGGAAAGTGCTATGATTTGGGAAATTAAAGTTGTATTATCATTGATGTATTATAACAGTATATATACAATAAGTTATAAGCTACTAATAACTAAGATAAGAATATAGCAAGAGTAGTTACAAAAATAAGATAAACAGGAGTGCAAATAGAATATCATTGAAGTTAATGCCAAGACATTGATGAAAAGCCTTTAGCAACTAATCTAGCCTTGTACCATTCTATAGAGCCATCTTTGTGCGTTTTGATTTGATACACCCACTTATTACCAATCAAATTTTACTGTGAGTTTGGTGGTATAAGATCCCAATTATAATTATCAATCAAAGCTTTGTACTCCTAAGACATAACATCTCTCCATTCTAGCTTGGTGTTGGCTTGTTTAAATGTTTATGGTTCGGGTAATTAAAAGGAAGCATGGAATAGTATTTTCAATTTTAAGGAGTTTGTTTGGAAGTGGGTAACCATTAGATGGGTTCGGTTGGGTGGATTGGTTGGTTGGTTATTGATGCTTAGATCAATAACTAATAGGAGTTTAGGCAAAGAAGAGGATAGAGTTGGTTTAGCAATGGGTGTGGATAGAGGTGTTTTGAATTTGGATGACATTGGTGTTGGTAATGGTGTAGGGGTGTGTGTGGTAGACATTGGTGATAAGATAGAATTGGGTTGGTTAGTAGATAAGGATGGGTTGATTATTAGAGAAGGCAATGGAGTTGTAGTTGATGTAGGATTCGATAAGTAACTTAGGATAGGAATTGTGTTTGGAGAGGTATTTTGAACTACAGTTGCTGACTCTAGTGTGGATGCATAGGGAAACTCTTGATCATAAAAAACAACATGCCATGAGATATATGTTTTAAGAGAAGATAAATCCAAATAAATATATCCTTTATAGCATTTACTATAACCTAAAAAAATACACTTTGTAGAGCATGAAGATAGTTTGTTAGGACTGTATGGCCAAAGCCAAGGGTAATAAAGACACCCAAAAGAATGCATGTCAAGGTAATTGGGAGGTTGTTTAAATAATTTTTCAAAAGGTGATATGTTACCTAATGTTAGTGTTGGCAATCGATTAATTATGTAAAGGGCTATATCAAAGGCATGAGTCCAATTTTTTGTTGGAACACTTGAATGATGAAGTAAAAAAAATTTCATCAATATGACTAACGAGGTCATAGCTTTGCAAAAGAGGAAGTAATTGAGCCTTCCACAATACATAATTAGTGGCAATTAATTTAATCGGTAATTGGTGAGTAATATTGGGCAACGAAGTGATGGTGGATGATGTAGTAGGAACAACTGTTGATGAGGTTGCATAATTAGTACCATGATGGCAAAGAAAAGAAAAAAATGATGGTTGTTAGACCTTAAAAAAGCTCTGACACCATAATGATAGTATATGAGCCAATATAGCATAGAAGAGTTGTATATTATTCATGTAACAGTAAGTATTACATATATACACAAGTGACAATAAGTAGATGAGTACAATAAGAAATGTAATGGAATACAAGGTCATTAACCATATCTAATCTTGTATCAGAAGCCATATGAAATAGGAGAGTCTTGCTTACACCACCTGGAGCATGTCCCAACATATACATCAATTCAATAAATAAAAGACACTTAAGTTAGTGGGCCCTCTTTATTCTTATTGATTTTGTAACCTAACCAAATTTAACCTGGATTAACCTCTAACATTTACTAGCCCACCCCTCACATGTACCTTTTTTTTCCTTAAGTCACGTGCACATTCACCCTTTCTTTTCTCTCTCTTCTAATTTCAGTGTACCTTTAACCAATTTTAGGGCAATAAAAATATAAATCATCTTAAGTCTTTTTTATTTTGCTATTGTTCAATAAGTTTAGTCTATAGAATATACATAAAAATTATATTTGATTATTCATTCTATTTAATTGATAATTATATAACTTAATTTTATATTTTATTCATCTCATTTTGACGATAAGAACATTTTTTTCTTTTATTATTTTATTCTTTTTTTCGATTAATACTTTGCACTATTTAAACTTCATTTGCTAGTTAAGTTTATTTCCTCATTTTATATTTTATTTTTCTTAGTTGATATTAGAAATTTGTTTTATTATCAGCTAAGTGATTTTTTATATATGGATAAATTTTTGCTGTAATTATTTAACTTCTATTTGATTTTGTTGGTGTAATTTTGGAGCAAGAAAAAAGTGACTTAAGGAGTTGTAACAAAGGAACACTATATATATATATATATATATATATATATATGTGTGTGTGTGTGTGTGTGTGTTGTAAAATAAAGATTTAATTACTTAATTTGTTATAGAACTAAACTTGAATTTAGTAGTATTTAACTAGAAGAAAAATATTTTATAATAGAATGATTTTAAGAGAATTTAGAGAGAGTTTGAAGAGAATTTGGAGAACTATAATATTGAAAAAATTTATAGAGTAATCTATCTTTTCTTCTTCTTCTTAACATTCTCATTAATGAATTTCAATCCCTTTATATAGAGATTTTCTTTTCACTATTTGAGTACTATTCTCTCACAAGCAATACATTGTTCATTCACAAGCAATATATTGTTCATTCACATTCATAATACTCCCCCTTGAATAATAATATTTTGCAATTGCCTCGTTAAAACCTTACTAAATAAAACCCAGTGGGAAAAACTTTAGCTTAAGGAAAAAGAGTACAGTGCATGATTTTCTCCCCCTCAAGTTGATATGTATAATCGTCCTTCACATAGTATGCAGATGTCGCATTCCAATATCGTGAACGTGCTTTCTAAAGATTATAGTTGGAAGCGCCTTTATGAAAAGATCAGCTAAATTCTTGCTAGACTGAATATACTTGATATCTATATGATTGTCTTTTATTAGCTCTTGAGTGTATGAAAATAATCTTGGAGGTATATGTTTGGTTCTATCACTTTTGATATATCCTTCCCTTAATTGTGCAATGCATGCTGCATTATCTTCATATAAAATTGTTAGACTTTTTTTGACTGGAAAACCACAAGATTCTTCAATATGATGTGTCATTGATATAAGCCACACACACTCTCTACTTGATTCATGTAGTGCAATAATTTCATAATGATTTGAGGAAGTAGTGATAAGCGTTTGTTTCTGTGAATGCCAAGAAATTACAGTTCCATTATTTGTGAACACATAGCCTGTTTGAGATTTCACTTTATGAGGATCAGATAAATGCCCTGCATCTGCATAACCAATCAATTCTTTTTTTAAATTGTTAGAATAAAATAAACCCAAATCAATATTTCCTCGAAGGTATCGAAGTATATGTTTGACCCCTTTCCAATGCCTTTTTGTTGGAGCTGAACTGAACCTTGCTAATAAATTAACTGCAAAAGAAATGTCAGGTCTAGTACAATTAGTAAGATACATTAGAGCTCCAATGGCACTGAGATATGGAAATTCAGGACCAAGAATTTCTTCATTTTCTTCACAGGGTTAAAATGGATTAGTCTCAATATTGAGTAATCTAACAACCAGTAGAGTACTTAAAGGATTTGCTTTATCCATATTAAAGCATTTCAAGATCTTTTCTGTGTAATTTAATTGATGCACGAATATCCCATTGTGCATTTGCTCAATTTGTAAACCAAGGCAATATTTGGTTTTTCCAAGATCTTTCATTTCAAATTCTTCCTTTAGTATATTGTTGCTTCATGGATCTCATTTTCTGTTCCAATAATATTCAAATCATCAACATATACAGCTATAATCATAAATCCGGATATTGGTTTCTTAAAAAAAAAACACATGGACAGATAATATTACTCACATATCCTTTATTAATTAAATAATCGCTTAAACGATTATACCACATGCGCCTAGACTATTTTAACCCATATAAAGATCTCTAGAGCTTGATCGAATACATTTCTTTGGGTTTTGTACTTAATGCTTCAAGCATTTTAAATCCTTCAGGGATTTTCATATAAATGTCACTATCAACTGATCCATACAAATAAGCAGTCATAACATCCATAAGACGCATTTATAATTTCTTAGAAACTACTAGGCTAATCAAATACCTGAACATAATTGCATCCATAACAGGAGAATACATTTCATCATAATCAATTCCCGGCCTTTGTGAAAAACCTTAAGCTACAAGTCTAGCTTTGTACCTTATTATTTCATTTTTCTCATTTATCTTTCGTACAAAGACCCACTTGTATCCTAAAGGTTTCACAGTTTTAGGCATAGGAATAATTGGCCCAAAAACATTTCGTTTGTTTAGTGAGCCCAATTCAGCCTGCATAGCATCTTTCCATTTTATCCAATCATGCCTATTTTGACATTCCATGACTGATTTTGGTTCAGGATCATCTTTGTCATTTATGATTTCACATGCAACAGTATATGACAATGTTTCATGACTTTCTTTATTTTCTATTTCTTCAGGGATATTTTCCTCGCTATCAATATGATTATCTACTCCCTTTCTCTTTCGAAAATTTTTATCCTTAGAACCAATTGGTCTTCCACGCTTCTGGCGTGTTTTAGACTCATAAGTGTCTTTATTCTCAGGTTTTATTTCTGGAATTTCAATACGAGCAGGAGCATTGGCTGCTGGTATGTATGATTTAGTCACTCTTTTTGTATCAGTAAATGCATCTGGCAATTGATTTGCAATTGCTTATAAGTGCATAATCTTTTGCACTTCTAATTCACATTATTTTGTGTGAGGATCCAGATGCAATAATGATGGTTCATTCCATGAAATATCCCTTTTCCCTTCTTTCTCCCCTTTTCCTAATATTGGGAAAACAACCTCATTAAATTGGCAATCAGCAAAACGTGCTATAAAAACATCACCAGTTAAAGGTTCAAGATATCTAATAATTGAGGGTGTTTCAAACCCAACATAAATTCCCAATCTTCGTTGAGGACCCATTTTTGTGCGTTAAGGTGGTGCAATGGGTACATATACTGCACAACCAAAAATTTTGAGATGGGAAATATTTGGCTCTTGATCAAATGCCAATTGTAGTGGGGAGTATTTATGATATGCACTAGGTCTTAGGCGAATTAATGAAGCAGCATGTAGGATTGCATGACCCCAAACTGAAATGGGAAGCTTTGTTCTCATTATTAATGGTCTAGCAATAAGTTGAAGGCGTTTAATCAATGATTCAGCTAAACCATTTTGAGTATGTACATGAGCAACAGGATGCTCAACAATGATCCCAGTAGACATACAATAATCATTGAATGCTTGAGATGTAAATTCACCAGCATTATCAAGTCTTACCCTCTTGATTGTATAATCAGGGAATTGTGCTCGTAATTTAATAATTTCAGCAAGCAACCTTGCAAATGCAACATTACAAGTTGACAATAGACAAACATGTGACCATCTACTAGATGCATCAATTGATACCATAAAATATCTGAATGGTCCACATGGTGGGTGAATTGGCCCACATATACCACCTTGAATTCTTTCAAGAAACATAGGTGATTCATTTTGAATTTTAGATGGTGAAGGTCTCAAGATTAATTTTCCAAGAGAACAAGTTGTACATGGCATTTCATTTGATTGAGGAATTCTTTGCCCCTTCAAGGGATGCCCATGTGAATTCTCAATTATCCTTCGCATCATTACTGATCCAAGATGACCTAATCTGTCATGCCATAAATTTATTATTGAAGGATCATAAGATTTTTCTTTTACTGCCATATTTGATTCAATTACATGTATATACATGTAATGCAATCTAGTAGGGAGTTTTGACAGTCTTTCCAATACTTGTATTTTTTCTGATTCATAGGAAACTATATTTAAATATTTATTACTATTTATAGTAATGGATTGGGTATCACACCCATTTCGATATATGTCATCAAAACTCAACAAATTTCTTATTGATTTTGATAAAAACAAAGCTTCATCAATTATAAAATTTGTTCCATTTGGTAACATAAATTTAGCTTTGCCAATTCCTTTAATCAGATCTACAGGACCTGATATTGTTTTTACAACTGCCTTTGTGGGCTTTATTTTAGAGAAATAATCTCTATTTTTCAAGATAGTATGTGTAATACCACTATCTAGTATGCAGAGATTTCCAATATTGTCTTTATGTTGAGTACAATCCATATTAAACTTCAAAATAGATAAAAAAAATTAATCAATTAAGGTAAAAACATAAAATAATTGTAAAGTAGGACATTTTATTTAATTTGAAAATAACATACATAACAATAGCATATTCTTCAGAATAAAATAAGTAATAACAATATACTTAAAATTGTAGATGTCTCAATTTCCATTGTCAGTAAAATCATCAGTAAAATCAGAAACATCTAGATGAGTTGTATCATTAACATGAGTATGATGCTCATTGAAGTTTATTTCCTTTTCTTTGCCTTTCAATGATGCCTTATAAAGTTGGCAAAGATGTGGTGGTGTTCGAAAAATTCGTGACCAGTGTCCTTTACTACCACATCTGAAACGCACAGTTTTAAACTTATGTTGAGGCCTTTCTTGAACACCACTAATGACTGATTTTAACTTCTTTTGAGGTTGAGTCTGAGTCTATTGTGGAGTATTATTATATTTATTTCTATGACCACGACCAAAGAATTGACCTCTTCCACGTCCACAACCTCTACTTCTCTCACGTCCATGGCTATTGTAATTTTTATATCTAGAATAATTTATAGCATTTGCTTCTGGAAATGCTATTGAGCCAGTGGGACGGGACTGATGATTATGTTTGATTTTTTTAGTAGTCATCAAATTTATGAATTCTAATTGAGTTATATTTTTTTATTAGTTATCATAATGACAAATCTAGCAAAGCTTGAGTTCGTTGCTCTTGACATCACGGGAAAAAATTATATGTCTTGGATTCTAGATGTAAAGATGCATCTTCAATCAATGAGGTTAATTGATACCATAAAAGAAAATAATAACACCTCATTGCAAGATAAGGCCAAGTCTATAATTTTTCTCCATCGTCATTTTGATGAAGGATTAAAATGTGAATATTTGACTGTCAAAGATCCAAGTGTTCTTTGGAAGGATCTAAAAGACAGATATGATCATCAAAGAGATGTAATACTACCAGTAGTCACTGATGAATAGAGAGTTTTATGCTTTCAAGATTTCAAAAAAGTGAGTGACTATAATTCTGCAATGTTCAGAATAGTATCACAATAAAAATTCTATGGACAGACAGTCACAGATGAGGATATGCTGGAGAAAACTTCACATTTCATGCATCAAATGTTACACTACAACAACAATACAGGATGCAGAGATTTAAAAAATATTCTAAACTAATTTCATGCCTACTGGTAGCTGAGAAAAATAATGAACTCTTGATGAAAAATCATCAGTCCCGTCCCACTGGCTCAATAGTATTTCCAGAAGCAAATGCTACAAATTATTCTAGATATAAAAATTACAATAGCCATGGACATGGGAGAGGTAGAGGTCGTGGACGTGGAAGAGGTCAATTCTTTGGCCGGTCATGGAAATAAATATAATAATACTCCACAACAAACTCAGACTCAACCTCAAAAGAAGTTAAAATCAGTCATCAGTGGTGTTCAAGAAAGGCCTCAATATAAGTATGAAACTGTGTGTTTCAGATGTGGTAGTAAAGGACACTGGTCACGAGTTTGTCGAACACCACCACATCTTTGCCAACTTTATAAGGCATCATTGAAAGGCAAAGAAAAGGAAATAAACTTCAAATGAGCATCATACTCATGTTAATGATACAACTAATCTAGATGTTTCTGATTTTACTGACAATGGAAATTGAGACATCTATAATTTTAAGTATATTGTTATTACTTATTTGATTCTGAAGAATATGTTATTGTTATGTATGTTATTTTCAAATTAAATAAAATGTCTTACTTTATGTTTTTACCTTAATTGATTAATTTTGTGTTTATCTATTTTGAAGTTTAATATGGATTGTACTCAACATAAAGACAATATTGGAGATCTCTGCATACCATATAGTGGTACTACACATACTATCTTGAAAAATAGAGACTATTTCTCTGAAATAAAGCCCACAAAGGTAGTTGTAAAAACAATATCAGGTCCTGTAGATCTGATTAAAGGAATTGGCAAAGCTAAATTTATGTTACCAAATGGAACAAAGTTTATAATTGATGAAGCTTTGTTTTCACCAAAATCAATAAGAAATTTGTTGAGTTTTGATGACATATATCAAAATGGGTGTGATACCCAATCCATTACTATAAATGGTAACAAATATTTAAATATAGTTTCCTATGAATCAGGAAAAATACAAGTATTGGAAAGACTGCCAAAACTCCTTACTGGATTGCATTACATGCATATACATGTAATTGAATCAAATATGGCAGTAAAATAAAAATCTTATGATCCTTCAATAATAAATTTATGGCATGATAGATTAGGTCATCCTGGATCAGTAATGATGCGAAGGATAATTGAGAATTCACATGGGCATCCCTTGAAGGAGCAAAGAATTCCTCAATCAAATGAAATGCCATGTACAACTTGTTCTCTTGGAAAATTAATCTTAAGACCTTCACCATCTAAAATTCAAAATGAATCACCTATGTTTCTTGAAAGAATTCAAGGTGATATATGTGGGCCAATTCACCCACCTTGTGAACCATTCAGATATTTTATGGTATTAATTGATGCATCTAGTAAATGGTCACATGTTTGTCTATTGTCAACTCGTAATGTTGCATTTGCAAGGTTGCTTGCTGAAATTATTAAATTACGAGCACAATTCCCTGATTATACAATCAAGAGGATAAGACTTGATAATGCTGGTGAATTTACATCTCAAGCATTCAATGATTATTGCATGTCTACTGGGATCATTGTTGAGCATCATGTTGCCCATGTACATACTCAAAATGGTTTAGCTGAATCATTGATTAAACGCCTTCAGCTTATTGCTAGACCATTAATAATGAGAATAAAGCTTCCCATTTCAGTTTGGGGTCATGCAATCCTACATGCTGCTTCATTAATTCACATCAGACCTAGTGCATATCATAAATACTCCCTACTACAATTGGCATTTGGTCAAGAGCCAAATATTTCCCATCTCAAAATTTTTTATTGTGCAGTATATGTACCCATTGCGCCACCTCAGCGCACAAAAATGGGTCCTCAACGAAGATTGGAATTTTATGTTGGGTTTGAAACACCCTCGATTATTAGATATCTTGAACCTTTAACTGGTGATGTTTTTACAGCACGTTTTGCTGATTGCCAATTTAATGAGGTTGTTTTCCCAATATTAGGAAAAGGGGAGAAAGAAGGGAAAAGGGATATTTCATGGAATGAACCATCATTATTGCATCTAGATCCTCACACAAAACAATGTGAATTAGAAGTGCAAAAGATTATGCACTTACAAGCAATTGCAAATCAATTGCCAGATGCATTTACTGATACAAAAAGAGTGACTAAATCATACATACCAACAGCCAATGCTCCTGCTCATATTGAAATTCCAGAAATAAAACCTGAGAATAAAGACACTCATGAGTCTAAAACACGCCAGAAGCGTGGAAGATCAATTGGTTCTAAGGATAAAAATCCTCGAAAGAGAAAGGGAGTAGATAATCATATTGATAGCGAGGAAAATATCCCTGAAGAAATAGAAAATAAAGAAAGTCATGAAACATTGTCATATACTATTGCATGTGAAATCATAAATGACAAAGATGATCTTGAACCAAAATTAGTCATGGAATGTCAAAATAGGCATGATTGGATAAAATGGAAAGATGTTATGCAGGCTGAATTGGACTCACTAAACAAACGAAATATTTTTGGGCCAATTATTCCTATGCCTAAAACTGTGAAACCTGTAGGATACAAGTGGGTCTTTGTACGAAAGAGAAATGAGAAAAATGAAATAATAAGGTACAAAGCTAGACTTGTAGCTCAAGGTTTTTCACAAAGGCCAAGAATTGATTATGATGAAACGTATTCTCCTGTTATGGATGCAATTACATTCAGGTATCTGATTAGCCTAGTAGTTTCTAAGAAATTAGAAATGCGTCTTATGGATGTTGTGACTGCTTATTTGTATGGATCACTTGATAGTGACATTTATATGAAAATCCCTAAAGGATTTAAAATGCCTGAAGCATTAAGTACAAAACCCAAAGAAATGTATTCGATCAAGCTCTAGAGATCTTTATATGGGTCAAAACAATCTAGGCGCATGTGGTATAATCGTTTAAGCGATTATTTGATTAATAAAGGATATGTGAGTAATATTATCTGCCCATGTGTTTTTATTAAGAAAACAATATCCGGATTTATGATTATAGCTGTATATGTTGATGATTTGAATATCATTGGAATAGAAAATAAGATCCATGAAGCAACGGTATACTTAAAGGAAGAATTTGAAATGAAAGATCTTGGAAAAACCAAGTATTGCCTTGGTTTACAAATTGAGCAAATGAACAATGGGATATTCGTGCATCAATCAAATTACACAGAAAAGATCTTGAAACACTTTAATATGGATAAAGCAAATCCTTTAAGTACTCCAATGGTCGTTAGATCACTCAATATTGAGACTGATCCATTTCGACCTTGTGAAGAAAATGAAGAAATTCTTGGTCCTGAATTTCCATATCTTAGTGCCATTGGAGCCCTAATGTATCTTGCTAATTGTACTAGACCTGACATTTCTTTTGCAGTCAATTTATTAGCAAGGTTCAATTCAGCTCCAACAAAAAGGCATTGAAAAGGGGTCAAACATATACTTCGATGCCTTCGAGGAAATGTTGATTTGGGTTTATTTTATTCTAACAATTCAAAACAAGAATTGATTGGTTATGCAGATGCATGACATTTATCTGATCCTTATAAAACGAAATCTCAAACAGGCTATGTGTTCACAAATAATGGAACTGCAATTTCTTGGCGTTCCCAAAAACAAATGCTTGTCACTACTTCCTCAAATCATTATGAAATTATTGCACTATATGAAGCAAGTAGAGAGTGTGTGTGGCTTATATCAATGACACATCATATTGAAGAATCTTGTGGTTTTTCAGTCAACAAAAGTCCAACAATTTTATATGAAGATAATGCAGCATGCATTGCACAATTAAGGGAAGGATATATCAAAAGTGATAGAACCAAACATATACCTCCAAGATTCTTTTCATACACTCAAGAGCTAATAAAAGACAATCATATAGATATCAAGTATATTCAGTTTAGCCAGAATTCAGCTGATCTTTTCACAAAGGTACTTCCAACTACAATCTTTAGAAAGCACGTTCACGATATTGGAATGCGACATCTGTATACTATGTGAAGGAAGATTATACATATCAACTTGAGGGGGAGAAAATCATGCACTGTACTCTTTTTTCTTAAGCTAAAGTTTTTTCCACTAGGTTTTATTTAGCAAGGTTTTAACGAGGCAGTTGCAAAATATTGTTATTCAAGGGGGAGTATTATGAATGTGAATGAACAATATATTGCTTGTAAATGAACAATGTATTGCTTGTGAGAGAATAATTCTCAAATAGTGAAAAGAAAATCTTTATATAAAGGGATTGAAATTCATTAATGAGAAGAAGAAGAAATAATAGATTACTTTCCAAATTCTTTCAATATTATTGTTTATCAAATTCTCTCAAAATTCTCTCTAAATTTTTTTAATATCATTCTACTATAAAATATTTTTCTTCTAATTGAATACTATTAAATTCAAGTTTAGTTCTATAATAAACTAAGTAATTCAATTTTTATTTCACAATAATAACTAAGTTATAAACTTTTTTTCAATGGCAATAATGGTGCTGATATTGACAGTGTACATGAAAAAAGTATAACAGGAAGAGAAAAAAAAAAACATAGTGGAAAGATTAGTGAGTTTGTGAGAAAAGAAAAAAAAATAGAGGGACGCATGTCAGAAGAATAAAGAACCAAATTAAAAAGAAAAAAACGGTGAATGTGCACGTGACTTAAGGAAAAAAGGTACATCATGCATGTGAGGTGTTAAGTAGTAAACGTTAAATTTGGTTAGGTTGGAAAATCAATAACAATAGGTTAGAAAATGAATAAAAATAAAGATGACCCACTATTTTAAGTATCTTTTATTTATTGGATTAGCGTCCATATGAGGACATACTTCAAAATTATAAAAATGAATCTTATCACGGCCGCTGCAAAATCGAGGATAAAAAAATAGGGGCTGTGATTTGACAAAATTGGACAACACAAATAGACTGCCCTCAAAGCTAATAATAAATATATACATTTTCTGTTCATATTTTTTCTCTGTTTTCAATCCATAGTTTTCTAATATATTCTTTTGAATTTTGATGATTTTTTTATTAGAAAAAAAACTACCCAAATTCGCCGAATCTTATTAGTTTCTTTTATATAACTTGTTGATAAATAAAATTGTAAACTTTTATGATAGTTTTTTGATAAAATATCTGTTGATGGATTTTGAAATAAATAGCCAACAACAAACTAATAGAGAAAGATTAAAGGTTGAAATTTACATTGTATATCTCATAGCACTTTGTCTGAAGAAAGGAACCCTAACTGTTGTATCTCAAAGCATAACTAAACTTCTAAGATGCTTTGTTGATTTGATCCGATTGTCTTCCAACACTAACAACTTTCTCATGATTGTTGTAGGATCATTGAGTTCCTATGAACTCACTTTAGAGCACTTTTTCTACCAACCATGACTACTAGTTAGGCTAGAAGAAGATTGTAATTTATGGGCTTCAATTTTTGAATGGGCTGATCTTGTTATATTTGTTGTTGGGTCCATTTCTAATGCAATATCTTTTATTATCTATTGAATGAAGCTAAGTTGTTTGGAAAAAAAAAAAAAAGATTGTCCCCTATTTGTATGGAGGCAATTTGGTAAAAACAAATTAATAAATAAATACGGAATGTATCATTACTAAATTAATACATGTCTTTTAATACCTCTACTTCAAAATTTAAAGACAAGTAATCATGAAAAGAAAATGACAAGCATATATGAAATTAGGGAGAGTCTTGTTTGACTATATTACATCAAATGGTAAGATTTAAAATATACTATTATTCAAGTGTTTTAAGTTAATAAAAAAAAAGACAAATATTTTATGTTGTAAATTTTACCGGTGGGTGTGTGGGTGTGTATACACCCACTATAGGTAATAATGTACATGAAATTAAAATGCATCATCAAAGTTAATATATATAACACAAAGAATGTACAAATATTTTTTCAAGTGGTTGTTTCCCTTAAATATTTAAGGCAAAAGGTACAAAAAAGCATATAACATCTTAAATTTAGTGTCACGCCTCATCTCATATAGTCCGAAATGGACATATAAAACCAATTACTAAATAATTTGCTCAGTTTAAATAAATTTTATTTATTATTATAATATCCTTATAATTTGCAAGAGGATTCAAAATTTATCTCTTATAAAAATTTAGTAGTGTACATATATTATATTTAGAGACTAAGAACCTTTAAAGAAGTATGTTTTTTTCAATAGTGAAGTAAAAATATGTATTTATGAATAGTAAAATATTATTTATGAATAATAAAATATGTACAAAATATTTAGAAAACATAAATGTTACATTTTTAAATATGGCTTAACCACCAATGATCTCGAACACTTATACAACAAATAAAAAACAATAAAAGGAAAGACTTCTCTAACGAGGATTTATTGGCCAACCTTATTCTAGATTTTTATCCACAATCTCTCAACCTGGTTCACTAACTATCAAGCTCAACTATCTGAAAACGTTTATAAAACAAAGTAAAATGAGTACATAAATACTCAATGAATAGATGTTACAAGCAGAAAATAGTTTAGCTAAATTAAATATAATAAACATCTTAAATTAAAAATACTAAAGCAATAATAATCAAATTATCATTCACTCAAATTATCCAATTCAATCTTCCTTTCAAACATATTCAAAGGCTAGTTAATTGAAAGATGTGCCTTTGCAAACATCAATACAACTTTTTATTTGTATTAGTCATCCCTGTACTAAGCATCACAACTCGACCATAGCATACAAGTCATTACAAACTCAATCTCTAGGCACACTTGAAGGCTAACCCTTCAACTACATTAACACGGAACGACCCTTCTTCCTTCACTGTCCTGCAATCAAATGCCATGTTGTTTATTGCGTAATAACAACCAACGCAATCTCAAATGTGCATATATCACCTTATCACATTCATTCATCTCATATAAGGAGTAATACACAAAACAAATATCATTTCCTTCAAATAACCAATCAAAACAACACTATCGTCTTTATGGTTCAATAAGCATTCAAAATCAAGCAATCTTTATCATAGTTTAAAGAAGTGAAATTAGGTTGAGCATAAGCTCATTTTAATCACCAATTAATAAAATGGAACTCAATTCAAATCACTAAGAAAAGCATATAAAAATAATACATTTAATTCATATAGTTAAAACCTTTAAAGCTTAAAAATTAAACATGCGATTCTAGTAGCATGTGGCTAAATTGAAACCATTTAAATACATCATTTTAGGCCCATAAAACAACATTAAAAAAAATAATAATTTTTCTACTAATATAAATCGATTTTAAAAGCTTGAACATCTACTCACCAAACAACCTATAAATACACAAATCTGGTTCACTTAATTTGCTTAATTTGCACCTGCACTTCCTTTTCCTTTTTTAGTATCTAACATAAGCAATTTCATTTATAAATCATCAACATAACAATCTCATATACTGACCTAACCATGTAACCCCTAAACTATATGCAAAATATACAAATTAACTTAACTCTACAAACCAGTCTTATTAACTCTACAACAGCTATTTTCAAGCCTATATTAGAAAAATTACTCCGACATGTAGAAGAAGAATTTTAACCTCAAATTTTAACCAGACTTAGGTCTTTGTGTCTAGTACCTTAAATAAAATTTTACCTTCTATTTAATAACCACAAATAGAATTATAAAGGTTGCATTATAAGCAACTCAATTACTCAAACATATTGAGCAATAAAAAGTACAGGTCTATTAGACTACTATTCCATCATAATCAACGTTGCAT